>CM076575.1:1802965069-1803348525 GCA_034641835.2 Pinus albicaulis
TTTTATACATTACCTGCATTCTTGTTACACGGCAATTTGTCTGGCTCCACAATTCCCCATCTTTTGCACAATTGGAGGGCTCATTCCGTGACCTGTGAGAAGTGACATAACTTGAAAACACTTTCATGGCATTCCCCTAAAAATTTACTTTCATTGCCTTGAAGACAACTCCTTGTGAAAAACCCTAAAAACACCCCTTTTTGCATTGGTGCGGGAAGCCAGTTCAGTACCCGCACCAATGGGGGAAATCCTTCAAAGAGGGCGCGCCAATTGGTGCTCTGTCTCAGAGCCGCACTCGCGCCAGCCATTTTAAGGAGTGTTTTTTAAAAATAAATGGCGAAAGTTTCGTCCTAACCAATCCATAAACTGGTATCTAATTTGAGTTGGGAGGTTTGGCTTCGGATCTCCATGTAGAGGAAGCGGTTTGCCACCTCTCATGGAAGCTTCCTTGAGGATAGGGCCAATCCCATGATTATAAGGATCCCAACTCCCCCTCCTCCATCTATAAAAGCTTGCTCATCTCCTTTGCAAGCTAATCTCCAAGTTCCCAAGAGCCATCAGAGCCTTATGCTGCAAGAGCCTTGATTCATTCCCTTAAGGCCAAATCCAAGCAAGGAGATTATTGTCGAGACATCCAAAGAGAGAGACTTGTCCCATCCCCGACAAGATTTTTCGAGACGTGTTCCACTGGCGACCCTCCGAAGGAGAATTCAGCGTCAGAGCTATGGTTGTATTCTTCTTTGACTGGTTAATGATAAGCGACTATTGGTTATGGTTCCACTCTTGTTGTCGATTATGATAATGAGTTGTGTCTTCTCTGACTGACATATAGTTGCATATACTGGGTTTTACACTTGCATTTGTTTTGTTTCTTGCGTGTGCAGGTGTCCGATCACGGAGATCGTGAGGATTGTGATCTGCCAGAGCTAAGGAACGAGAGCGCTACTTTCTGTACAAGCGACAACGTTGGATTCTAGGTAAGCCTTCATCGCTAGCTTGTTTATTTGCAATTAGGAACCTGCACTATAGCATGAACGATTGTTACTAGACCCAGTCTGGGCTAGTAGGGATCACCTCTGTCCGCAGAGGGGATTTACCTCCACAACAAATTGGCAACTCCGCTGGGGATCGTCTAGCTTGTTGTTGTTTGTTTTATGAGCTATAGACGGAGCCTGAAGTTAGCTAGATAGCCTTCGAAACACTCTTGCTCTGCAATTTCAAAGTAGATCAAAGCTGCTTCAGTCAATCTCTAGTTTAGTTTATGAACTGAACACTTGGATTATTGTCTTGTCTTTTCAGTTGTTTCTCGATTCTGCTTGCTTGATCGACTCTTTTGCTTAGCTCTTTTGTGATTTTGGTTTTTGGTCAGCTTGATCATCACTGGTCTTCTTATTGGATTGTCTATTTTTATTTTTCCATAGCAAACTCGACTAGCGCACTTTACTGCGTGACAGTCACGCCCATTGGTGCAGGTTGCTAGTGTATTACCCGCGCCAATTCTTTTTTGGTGCTAATTTCAGCCTCACAGTGGCGCCAATCCTATGAGGTACTAGGGTTTTCTCTGTTTTGACCTTCCTGAGCTTGATCAGTGTGTTTGGTTTTGTTTTTTCAACTGCTTGAGTGTTCTGGAGCCTTGTTTGACTAGATGTGACCTTTGTCCTTTGGTTGTTTACCCGTTTCCATCGATTTCACATTCTACCCCTAAGACATCTAGGTGCTCTTGTGTGTTGAGCTTCCCTTGGGAATTTTTGGTTTTTATCGGTTCAGTCGACCTTGTGATTGCTTCTTTACATTCGTTTGGTGGTTGTCTATCGTTTCATTGCGATGTTTGAGTGATTGATTTCTTCTTCATTCGAATTTTGCTTTGTCTCACTTTGGGCCTAGATTACATGGTCCATTTGAGTCTTTGGGATTCTCTTGGTTTTGAGGGACTGTTTTGTCAATTTGAGATCTGATTGTGTGTTTGCGTTGAGTGAAATTTGTGTGTTTTTCTCTTTCCTCATCACTTCTCAAATTTCTCTTCACTAGTTTTCATTTTGTTTAGTGCATGTTGCTATTAAACATTGAAAATACAAAAAATCTCTTTTGATTTTGATTAGTTAGTGCAGATTAAAATCGTTTTGGTGTTATTAGTGATTAGTGACTTTGAGAGAAAAATTTCTGGTTTACATTAGCTGCATTAGAGACTTTGTGGTTGTTTTTTGATCATTTTGTTTGTGTGAAAAGCTCTCAACTCTCTCATAATTAGATTTCATCGAATGAAATGATATACTGTGGCATATAGTGTGCATTTAGGAGATTTTGAGACATCACACTCACTAGGGCCTAAAAACTGAAACTTAATTGAAGATAAACGTTAAAATTTATTCAATTTACACTAAGGCAGCATTGAAACATTAATGCAACATTTAGTGGTCTAGGCTAGAGATGTGTTCCGGCGTCTTTAAACCTAGTAGCTGTCGTTCACCTCTTGGCTTTAGACAACACTAGTATGGACTTGTGCTCCCCGTACCGTCGAGTATATAAAGGGAGACCCCACTAGGCTTCTATCCTTTATCCATAGGAAGCCAAGTCTACCACCCTATATCCGTGATACACCGGACACAGCATTCGGGGAGATTGCCTGCATGTACGTCAAGTCCTTGGTTGATTTCTCTTTCATTTCTGAAACCAAGGTGTATATTACAGTTCACGGTTATTTGGTACACCCTTTGCCTAGTATTCCTGAGTAGTCATTTGATATTTTCTGACTCTTTAAATTTGAAAGGATCACCAAGCGCTTGTCCTTTCACGCTTTCTTCAAAACTGAAAGAGATAGAATCACCTTTCATCGGTTTCTCGACTCTTAAAACATGAAACGATGAAGTTTCTAAGTTTCAATGTGGTAAACTAAATCACCCGCGATCACACGCCCTATTAGATTTTGCTTGTTGGCTGTTTGATTGTGTGTCTTGACTCTTTTTTAGCCCGTGTGTGTTGTGCTTGATCTTTTTTCATTGTTTTCACAGTGGCGGAACCTTCTGTTTCGTCTACTGGTATTCCATATACGGACGATTCATCAGAGGCTTCTCAGTCCTCTGCTGAACCCCAGCAGCCCATCGTTTTCAAGTTTTCCGACAGGGGACTGGTTCTGTCTGAGTAGCCCTTTGGAGGACAAGTTGAGTTCAATTGGCCCTTTTATGACCCTTGGTTTGGATTGGGAGTAGGGGAAGATTTCCCTCCTCTTACATCGGGTTCGCCTTTTATAGCTGCTATTATTCCTCCTAGTCCTCGCCGTCTGTTACGAGATCTAGCGGGAAGTTCAAATATGAGTGATTCTACTAGTGAGGAAATCCACATGTCTAGTGAATATTACTAGTTATTCCCTCGACATTTATTTCCAGAAGGCAACCCTGAACCATCTGTTATGTCATCACCTGGTCCCTCATTAAAAGCCGGGTATAGATCCTTGGGTCAGATTATTGCCGCCATTGCCTCTATGGGGCTATCAGCTCCTTCTACGAGGCCGGTTGTTCCTTCATTGGGGATGTCTTTGCGGACACCTGTTACGTCATCCCCTCAGGTTACTTCTGTACCTTCCATGCCCACCATTTGTGTGGCCGCATCTGCACCTGCTGTTACTACCCAGTCCATAAGGACCACATCGCTTCCTGAAGACATCTATATAGCATATGTTATGCCAGAGAACATCTCTCCAGAGGAGTATTGATTGTCCCTCCAACAATCGAACCCCGAGGTCGGACAGTCCTCTCAGGATCCCAACCGCTCGTATTTTTCGCATTATGCACAGGATGGTACACCCCTGTACGTTTTTCCATATCAGTACGATGAGCATGGGAACCCTTTACGTTTACCTTCTCCTGAGGCTCAACTTCATGCTTAGGATTTACCGTATAACCAGGCTGGACAACCCTATAACCCGCAAGGACAACCTTTTCAAGGCCAACCTTCGGGCGAGCCTGGCTATCCTTATGACCCGCAGGGACAGCCCATACAATGCTACCCTCCGGGCCAGCAAGGGCCATTGTACAGTCCGTAAGGATAGTATTACAACCCTTCCGGTCAACCTGTGCAGCCTCTCCCTGGAGTCCCACCTGGGCAACCTCAAGGACTCACAGGCCAACCGGGGTACCAACCGGGACCTGCATATGGTCCTGGGGGGCAAGTCCAACCTTCTCAACCTTTGCAACCGCAGTATCCTCTTGGTCCCAACATTGCACATCAGCAAGGACCATCTTATGGTCCTGTTGCAGGTCAAACCGGTTATCAGCAACCACCTGGCTCCATTCCGCTACCAAGCCAACTGGCCCATCCGGCACAACCTGGTATCCTGCCACCAAGCCAACTGGCCAATCCAGCACAACCTGGTGTCCCTCCACCAGGCCAACCGGCCCATCCGGCACAACCTGGTGCTCCTAAACAGCCAGGTCAATCTGCACAACCGGCATAACCTATTTATCCGGGTCAACCTGTTCAACCAGGGCAGCCCGCTTAGCCAGGTTAGCCTATTCAGCCAGGCCAGCCTGCACATCCTGTCAACCCTGCCCAATAGTCGACTTATTCAATACCGAAGCCAAATCAACCGCCGCACCCTAATTATCAGGCTCAACAGGGTCCCACCTATCAGCAGCCCACTCGACCTCAAGGCGGTTACTATTCTCATGGTCAGTATCGACCGAATTATAGCCAGCCCCTAGGTTCTAACTATTACTCTCAACAACCCGGCTACACCTATGCTCAGCAACCAAATCCACATGCTGCTCACATGGGGCCGACTTACAATCAGGGTCCATACTTTGGTTATAAAGCCCCGTACGCCGGTTACCAACAACCGAATTAGGCTGGATATATGACCTATACCCCCTACAGTCAGAATCCTACGAGAAAAAACCCCTGGGGGAAAGGATATTCTCAACCAGCGTGGAGTACAGGTACTGGCCCTTATCAAGGGCCAGGCATGTCGTCCAATCCGCCCTTGTCGTTCCTGGCTACCTTGGAATTACCGGATGTTTTGAAATTAACCAATGATCTGATTCTGCACAATCCATATTGGCCTCCAGTTCCTACCAAGGTACCCAGTGATTGCCCCAAGTTTGAGGGTAAAGCTGGGGAGGACCCCCAAGCTCATGTGATGAATTACCATCTTTGGTGTTCGTCCAACTCTTGGGTGGATGATTCAATTCATCTACGCCTCTTCCAGCACATTTTGAATGGTGCTTCCGCTAAGTGGTATATTGAATTATCCCGTGGCATCTTTCAAGATCTCAATATGTTAGCCATGGATTTTCTGACTCACTTTCAGTTACCGGTTCGCTACGAAGCTGGGACGCACCTCCTGACTTCTTTGAAGCAGGACAAAGCCACCCACATTTCTAATCACATTCATGAGTGGTGATGTTGTCGTAGACTAATAAAGTTCCATATACCTGATCAGATACTAACTCATTGGTTCACCACCTCCTTCGTTAACAAAATCGCCCAAGATATTTCTATGGGAGCGTGTGTGACTGAAGAACAAGCCATAGCGCGTGCCCAATATCTGGATCTGGTATACTCTCAGTCCGACACGCTTTATGATATTTTTCCTGATGCTCCACAGTTTGGAACCTCTAAAGCTCCACCTACCCCGGCGGTGGATGGTGTTATTGGTTCCGTGTCTCAGAATTCGAAGAAATCTTCGAATGGGAAGTAGAAGTCCAACTCATCCAATAATTCTGCTCCTCCCGCCCCTCCCGATTCTGGAAAAACTACGGAGGTTAACACCGTTCAGGATAATCCTATGGAAAAAGCATCCAAAGGAAAGAAAAAGGGCAAAGGTAAATCCAAATCTGACGTTCCAAATCCAGAGTCCAAACCTCGTACCGAGGACGGTTCCCAACGTAAAACGAAGTACCCCTGCCTTATTTGTGAAGGATACCATTATACCAAATATTTTCCACGATGATCTGAAGTTAGTCAACTTCTCAAAGGCTCCAAACGGACTCTCGCCATTCTTAAAGAACCGTTCCCATCTCAGCAGACCCAGATGGTTGAACAGCCTTCACCATCTGCACCATTTGGGTCTCAGGTCTTTATGATGAATGGTGATGCACCTATCTCTATTGCCATGCTTTTGAAGGACTACAAAAAATCGCGTCAGGCAGTTTGGAAGGCAGTTGTGGATGGTTCACCTCCCCCACCTGTCTCCGGTTCATTGGAGATTTAGAAGCCTACTGCTGAACCTGTTGTGAGGCCACCTTCTAAAGGTGTTCTAAGAAGATCTTCCTACAATCCGAATGCCCGTGCCGCTCAACACTACAGTATTGTTGAGGATCTGGCACAGGCACCTTCTTCCATGTCTGCTTTGGAAGTTCTTCAAAGGTGCCCGTCACAAAGGAAAGCTTTGTTGTCTGCAATCGGTGGGATCGATCCCACTGATTCTAATCTTCTCACCTTCGACTTAGAGAACTTTACCCCCTGACTTCCACATCAGATTGCTCTTGTTATTCAAATCGGGATCAATGGTCTTAACATCCATAGGGCTATTGTGAATGAGGGTGCTTCTACCTGTGTCATGTCGTCCACTTGCTGGAAGGCCATTGGCTCTCTGGCCCTTTCATCATCTCCTAATTCCCTAGAGGCATTTGATGGTCAGGAATTGAAACCCCTAGGTGTTCTCGAGAGTTTAGCGATTACCTTACAGGGGAAGATAGTCAACGTAGAAGTAGAATTAGTTGATGCCAAGCTTAACTACAATATACTTCTCGGCTGCAGTTGGAATCAAGCCATGTTATGCATGCTGTCCACCCTCTTTCGACTTCTTAAGTTCCCTCACGAGGGCAAAATCATTACTGTGGATCAGTTGTCTTTCTTCACCTCCACCTCTAAGAACAACGTTCCTTACGTGAATCATATTCCAAATCCCCCTGACAGTGTAGGACCTGGTCTCTTCAAAGACCCCGTCCTCATGGGTATCTTTCTCGCACCGCCACCGCACACCACTCAAGTTAATATGATCTCTAGGTCTGACGACCCATGGCTCATCCCTACGCCTGAGAAGGTGACTGAGTTTGGAGAATCGATGCCCTTAACTCCAGTAGAGATTAACTACTGTGAAATCATCGCTGCATCTGATCCTCCCCCTCCTCAGCATGCTCCTTCGAGCATGGCTTTAGACATCTATTCTCAATCCCCCTAGCTCGGCAAGGCCAACTCGCTTGATCCTCTTAAAGAGATTTTCCCTTCTAATGAAGCCATTTTTGAAACAATGTCTCTTAAGGAGCTACCTTGGAGCGATGGACATCATCGTTCCTCATTCATGCCTAGCTTGGGGGAAATGTCAGATTGTCTAGAGCATTTTGCATCTCAGGTTCCCACTCCACCTCTCCAGACGCCCATATTGACACATGAGGTGCTTTCAGAGGGAAACCTGGGCAACATTACTCAAACCATTCCAATCGACATCTTTGTTAAACCGGGGATAGTTGAGAACATACATGTGGGAGTGACTTGTTCTCCTGATGAGATACGAGTTTATACTGATCTTTTTCGAGAATTTAGAGACGTGTTCGCCTGGTCCTATGAGGAAATGCCCGGGATTGATCCCAACATAGTAGTGCATGAGATTCCTACCTATCCTGGAGCGAAACCCATGCGCCAACGCCTACGCCCGGTGCATCCTCGCAAAGCCGCTGCCATCAAAGCAGAAGTTGAAAAACTTCTGAACGCGGGATTCATTTACCCGATTCCCCTCATAGAATGGGTCTCCAACATTGTCCCTGTGGATAAGAAACAGGGTACTGTCAGAGTTTTTGTTGATTACCGAGATATTAATCGGGCCTGTCCAAAGGACAATTACCCTACTCCTTTCATAGATCAGATCATTGACGAATGTGCCGGGAGTGAGATTTATTCCCTAATGGATGGCTTTTCCGGGTATAATCAGATAAATATTCTACCCGTTGATCAACACAAAACTGCATTCATCTGTCCATGGGGTACTTTCGCTTATAAAAAGCTCCCATTTGGCTTGAAGAACGCTGGAGCTACTTTCCAGCGTGCTATGTCTTATGCGTTCCATGACATACGCCATATCGTTCAGCCTTATCTGGATGATTTTCTAGCTCACTCAACTCGGCGAGAGGACCACCTAGAACACCTTCGCTAGATTTTCCTTCGCAGTTGGCGCTATAATATCCGGCTCAACCCTCATAAATGCGTATTTTGCGTGGATTCTAGCCATATTTTTGGGTTCATAGTCTCCAAGGATGGGATTCGCCTCGATCCCCTAAAGTTCGAGGCCATTGTCAATCTCTCATCACCATCTTCATTATATCAATTGCAGAGTCTGCAGGGAAAAGCTAACTTCCTACGATGCTCTATACCGAACTACACGGAAGTGGCCAAAGGATTCACACATCTTTTAAAGAAGAACATTCCCTTTCATTGGGACGACATTGCTCAACAATCCTTTGAGAAGTTGGAGACGTTACTTGTTAATGCTCCGTTTCTTCGGCCTCCAAACTATCACCGTGATTTCACTTTATACTTGGCTGCCACGTTTAGCACCATAGCTATGTTCTGGTACAGGATGATGATGATGGAAACGAACACGTTGTTTACTATCTATCACGAAATCTTCTCAACATGTAAACTCGTTACGCTCACGTCGAGAAGCTAGCTTTAGTAGCTGTACAAGTTGTGCAACGTTTCCGCCACTACATCCTGCTGCGTACCGTTACCGTGGTTTCGGATTGCAACCCCATGACGTATATTCTTTCTCGACAATTACTGGGGGGCAAATACTCCAAATGGATTGTTATCCTTCAGGAGTTTGACCTAAAGTTTACTACTGCTAAGTCGACCAAATCACTGGTTTTCGCAGATCTTATTTGCTCCCTCCCGACAGACTCCCCCCCATCTCATTCTGAAGAAAATATACCAAACGAAACCATCTTCCTTATCAGCACCCGTGACCCATGGTATGGTGATATTATTGTGTCTCTTCAGACATCATCCTTTCGCTCTGAGTTGACCAAAGATGCCTGACGTCGGATTCGGCATCAGTCTCAACCCTACCGCATTGTAGGAGATACATTATACCGGGTTGGAGTAGATTCGGTGCTCCGTCGGTGTTTGACTCTGTAAGAGGCCAAAAGAGTCTTAAATTATTGTCACAGTGGTGCCCGTGGCGGTCACATGTCTAGATATGCCACCGCCCAGAATATTCTGCACGCGGGTTACTTCTGGCTGTTAATATTCAAAGACTGTATTGTTGCAGTCCGCAAATGTCAAGCGTGCTAGGTTTTTCAGCGCAATATGCGCGCGCCGCCTCTCCCTATGCATCCTGTCATTACTGTCGGCTCTTTTGCAAAATGGGGCATATATTTCATGATGTGTAACCCTCATTCGGCTGGGGGGCATGCATATATAATCGTCGCTGTCGACTACTTTACTAAGTGGGCCGAAGTGATGCCTACACTAGTCGCCGACAGTAAGACAACTGCCCAATTTATCTTCAACCACATCATTGCACGTTTCGGGGTTCCTCAGGAAATTTTTACTGATCATGGTACTCACTTTCGAGATTATATGATGGCTGAGCTGACATCAAGATTGGGCTTACGACATGATAGCTCAGCGCCATATTACCCCCAAGCAAATGGCCAGGTTGAGGCTGTGAACAAAGTTTTGGTCACAATGCTTCAACGAACAATTGGAATTCATAAGTCCAATTGGCACCTCCAATTGTTCTCATCTCTATGGGCATATCGGACGTCAGCAAAGAGTGCAACTAGATTCACGCCATTCCAATTGGTGTATGGTCTGGAAGCAACTCTTCCAGTTGAGTGCGAAATTCCTTGCTTAAAGTTGGTTGTGCAAATTTTGCCCGATACTTCTCCTGAATAAGAGCATCTCTTGTATTTGGAACGGTTGGATGAAACCCACCGCTTGGATGCTTTAGTCCTTGAAGTACAGAAAAAGCGGGTCAAAGCACACTTTGATCAATCAGTCTCTCCACATTCCTTTGTCGAAGGGGACCTTGTCCTCCTATACGACCAAGCGCACGACAAACTTGGGGCAGGAAAGCTCCAGCCCATGTGGCATGGGCCCTACATAGTAAAACGAGTATTGAACAATGGGGCTTATGAGCTCATTGATTATGAAGGAGTTCCATTGGCGCAGCCTAGAAATGGGCTGTACCTTAAGAAATAATACGCTTAAAGTTATTTTTAGTGTGGTGTGTGTACATAGGTGTGTATATTCATTTGTGTGCATGTGTGGTGTGGTGTGTGATGTAAGCGTCTGTCTATTGATCGGGTCTTCCTGATTGTGCAGATGTCCATTACTCCGTTTGTGGGTTTCACGGATGGTTCCTCCCGCAGTACCAGGAATCTGTCTTCGGCAGCTTGGGTAATCTATGATCCTACTGGTGAGTTGGTTAACCTGCAAGGTGTATGTCTGGGTCCTGCTACAAATAATATCGCGGAATATAGGGTTGTATTGGAATTATTAACTGAGGCTGTGGACCTCGGTATTCATGAATTACTTGTGTATCTAGACTCACAACTTGTAGTATTACAACTTAACGGGCATTATTCAGTAAGAAATCCCTCCATTTTACGTCTGTATTTTCATATTCATCTGCTGGAGAGAAATTTTGACTATATTACATATCAGCACATACCTAGACATATGAATACATTAACAGATGCAGTAGCTAATTTGGTTCTAGATAGACATTTGCGCAATTTATAAAACATCATCACATATAAGAAGATCCATCTCGAAATAGGTATGTATATATATATATGTGTGTGTGTGTGTGTGTGTGTGTGTGTGTTTCGAAATGTTTACATAGTGTGAATCACATAAAATTAAAAAATATACATGTTTGTCTTAATACATCCGGAGACAACATGTCTCTCAAAAATATGCATGAAAGAAGCCCTAGGTGTCTAATCCGCATGGTGCTCATGGTAACATGCTATCGCACGCACTAAGCGTCTCAGTGGTCGGGACATCTGTCAGCCGTGCGTAGTCTGGAATCCCTCGGGCAATCCCCTCAAGGTTTTGGACCAACTCTCCTCCCTCGGCACCATCCGCCTGAGGGTCAGCTGTGGGCTGAGTTCTTCGTGCAATGGGAGACATACCGACAGGTCTCTCTGGGCCGACATCTGCATACATATAAAACTGGTGTTATAATGGACATGTATTACCAAAAAAAAATCATAAAACATAAAAATGAAAAAGAGAGGTCATACCCAACTCCTCATCCCAGTCATCCCCCTTTGGAAGTGGGAGATCTGGGTCTCCAGTGAGATCGGTCCCAACATAGGGCCAATCCTCGACCACGATCAACTGACGCCGTAACCATCCAAAAAACTCTGGCCTCTAGGACATCTGTTGGCCTCCTCCTGACCTGGGCATAAGTGCTACCCAGCGAGGCATCCTTGGCTCTCTTGGTATCGGCTCAGCAACTATGGCCCCTTGGCCTTGAAATATAGGTAGTCGTTCCAGGATGAACGATACCAAAATGGAACCATAGCCAAACTGCTTCAGTTTGACTTTCTTGCACTTTGTGAGCTATCTCTTGATATTTGTTGTCACTGCAGTAGCCCAATCAAATAGTGTTGGACTCATACACTCAGCGGCTAGCAGGAGTTGGGCCTTGGTTGCCTCGTGTGGAGCTTGTGATCCCACAGCTCATGTGATGGTGTGTAGCACTACTCTCAGTGCTAGATCTTGGACAGTATGGATGTCCACTTTCCCGCTTCTTGATCCGGTTCGTGCCCCTGGGCACACCCTCACCATTACCTACTCCATATTTTCCCTAGATGGTCTGCTGCCTATCAGGATGGGCACTGGACCTCTGCGCGACAGTCTGGTTATGAAATATACATCAGAAACGTCCAGTTCCAACACTTGGTCCCGAAGTTTAAACACTTCTTCATTTTCATCCCATATACTGACCAAATATTGTAGTAGCTCCGGTTGAGCTCGTAAACAGGGTGTGAGGAAGAATTTATTAAGTCCACAGTTCTTAAGTGAAGTCATGTAGGCTTCATTCTCGATACCCATTTCATCTTCCTCTCCATGCTCCCTCTCCTTCCATTCGATAACCATTTTTTCCTTTATATCTGCATCAACACAATAAAAAATACATTGTTAGATCTCTGGAACATTTGAAAATCCACATAGATAGCTCAAATTTTCAAAATTTTGAGTGGAAAATTGCGTTGCACCATTGGCACGACCTCTTTGTGAAGAAATGTCCATTGGCGTGAGTCCGTGGCCAATACCCGCACCAATGGAGAGAGCCCTAAAAATTCAAAATGGTTCGCCCAGAAGTCTAATACATAATAAAAAAATATAAAAAATGGATTGGAATGGAGCTTAAGGAAACGCCTATTACCTGGAACAAACGCAGAACTAGATAACGTCCCGGATCAGTCGTATTCGCCATCAGAAATTTGCACACAAAATGGACCACTGTTGCTCTCAAATGAGGTAAATAGTAAAAGTAATTTTGATTTTACCATTTGAGACTTATTTATAACTTTTTGAAATCTAATTAGGTTTTAAAAGTCATTTTTGTTAATATTTTGATATATTTTGTCGAAAATGGATTTTACACTTGCCTTTATGTGCAGCAACAGGTTTTACGCAACTTAAACGGTGACACGAGTTGTATTTTATACTTTTTCGGACTCGGTAAATACACGAAAAAGTCATTTTGGAGTCATCTTTTAGCTCTTTTCTGACTCTCTAAACATGAAAAGATTGCTGAAGCCCTTGTTGTTTCTATCTCGTTAAAGTGACCCCGAAACGACATCTACCCAATATACGTTTACCCCTTTTTCAGGCTGGGATAGATTATTTATGAAAAAGGAATACCCTAGCCTATTGCGATGAGGAGGTTTTCTCAGATATTGTTTTCTAACTTTTCGGGTCTGGGGAACTATTTATGAAAAGGGACCGTGGGAGTTTACTTTTCTGCTGTCTTTTCATACTCTCTAAATATGAAAAGACGCCGAGTTCTTCCATTGTCAGACTCGTTAAACCCTGATGACATCGGATTAAGTCGTAATGACCTTATTCGAGTCGCTCTTTCCTAGGGCTCGTTAAATGTACTAGGATGGGCTTATACAGCAAGCATATGGTATCCTCTTCAAGCTTGTGTAAAAATAAAGAGGTACTCACCAGAAATGGTGGGGAAAATGGAACCAACATCATTGTCCTGTCGGCAATATGTCGCTCTTGAACATGGCACTTGTCTGCATTCGTGTCGGGTTGGGGATATTTCATCTCGTTTGTTCACTTGCCTCCGTGGGTTTGGGTAATCCTTTTTGACCTCTCATCTGCTCTTTGCCTCATCGCCATGACCTCTGATCCGTTGATGTCAAATACTGCCAAACTCACTGTCGTGCCGCCATATGTTCAAGAGAAGTTGACCTCTGCAAGTACCAACCTTCCTCTGATTCTCATCTGATCGTGATTCACCTAAAAATTATGCTCCTCTGTCTCGTGTCGATGATGTGGGAAACACTATGGCCCACCTTCGATCAAGGTCACTTCCTGTCGACTTCAACTCATTATCCAGGAAGCTTATCTAGAGACTCCCTTCTGGTACCTTGGAGCCTGCATTCCTCAATGGCAGGTTCTTCGCATTCGACATGAGGTTTTCATCATTGGCCTCTGATCGAGTGATTCTGCGGGTGTTCGACGTCAGCTCACTGTTCACATGCCATAGATTATACCTGTAGTACCTTGAGGACCATTGGCATTAATGGTTGTACCTCTCACGTCTGTTAATAGCTTTCATCATTGGCTGGTAATCAGGCGATGTTCTTGCATGTTTGACTTCAGCTCATATATTCGCATGCTTGAACTTGTACTTCTTTTGGGTCAAGATGGAGCGCAAGACCCTAGATTCCTATTTTTTATAATCGAGGCTGCAATTTTGTGGATTATTATGATTAGTCACATGACTCACTAATTGGATGGCTACGACCATACCTGAGTCTATTTACCAATCCTCACTGGATGGCTGCGTCCATGCCTCGGATCTGGATTACTACATACTCTATTATGGATGGCTGCGCCCATACCACATATATATCATGTATTTGAGATTTCAGTTTTACTTCTCTACGCAGGTTTTCGGACGGTGGTGTTTTCAGATGGACACGTTTTCCTAAATAATTTCACCCCTCTCTCTCTCTCGGGCCTCATGCTTTAGGGGGCATCTGTTACATAGAAATTTGTCACCGTCCCTGCAATTCCCGTTCCCGCACGATTGGAGGGCTCATTCCGTGACCTGTGAGCAGTGACATAGCTTGAAAACACTTTCATGGCATTCCCCTAAACATGTACTTTCATTTCCCTGAAGACAACTCCTTGTGAAAAACCATAAAAACACCCCTTTTTGCATTGGCGCGGGTAGCCAGTTCATTACCCACGCTAATGGGGGAAATCCGTCAAAGAGGGTACGCCAATTGGCGCTCTGTCTCAGAGTTGCACTCGCGCTAGAAATTTTAAGGAGTGTTTTTCAAAAATAAATGGCAGAAGTTTCGTCCTAACCAATCCATAAACTGGTATCTAATTTGAGTTGGGAGGTTTGGCTCTGGATCTCCATGTAGAGGAAGTGGTTTGCCACCTCTCATGGAAGCTTCCTTGAGGATAGGGCCAATCCCATGATTATAGGGATCCTAACTCCCCTTCCTCCATCTATAAAAGCTTGCTCATCTCCTTTGCAAGCTAATCTCCAAGTTCCCAAGAGCCTAATGCTGCAAGAGCCTTGATTCATTCCCTTAAGGCCAAATCCAAGCAAGGAGATTATTGTCGAGACATCCGAAGAGAGAGGCTTGTCCCATCCCCGACAGGATTTTTCGAGACGTGTTCTGCTGGCGACCCTCCGAAGGAGAATTCAGCGTCAGAGCCAGGTTGTATCCTCCTTTGATTGATTAATGATAAGCAACTATTGGTTATGGTTCCACTCTTGTTGATGATTATGATAATGAGTTATGTCTTCTCTGACTGACATATAGTTGCATATACTGGATTTTACGCTTGCGTTTGTTTTGTTTCTTGTGTGTGCAGGTGTCCGATCACGGAGATCGCGAGGATTGTGATCTGTCGGAGCTAAGGAATGGGAGCGCTACTTTCTCTACAAGCGACAGCGTTGGATTCCAGGTAAGCCTTCATCGCTAGTTGGTTTATTTGCAATTAGGAACCTGCACTATAGTGTGAACGATTGTTGCTAGCCCCGGTTTGGGCTAGTAGGGATTGCCTCTGTCCCTAGATGGGATTTATGTCCACAACAGTGTTTAAGACTATCATGATCAGTTTTTACCTTGAAGTGTCTTCCCATTAGGTAAGTTCTCCATTTATTTAGTGCATGAAGTATTGCTAACATTTCCTTCTCATAAATAGGTTTCTGTAAATAATTTCCTTTGATTGGACGACTTTCAAAAGTAATGGGTCTTCCTTCCTGCATTAAAACCGCCCCAATTCCATTTCCTGAGGCATCACATTCCACAATAAAGGTTTTTGTGAAGTCTGGTGTAGCTAAGACAGGCGCTAGGCACATTGCCTCTTTAAGATGTTCAAAAGCCTTAGTTGCTTCAGGAGTCCATGAAAATGCATCTTTCTTCAATAATGTTGTTAGAGGTGCTGCTATTCTCCCATAATTCTTAACAAACTTGCGATAATACCCTGTTAACCTGAGAAATCGTCGCAACTACTTTATGGTCGTGGGGACTTTCCATTCCTTAACGGCTTTAATTTTGCTAGGGTCTACTTTAACACCCTCGTGAGATATAATATGACCCAGATATTCCACCTCTTGTACTCCAAAGAAACATTTGGATGTTTTTTCATAATTGTTTCTCCCCGGTAATAGTTTCGAGCACTCATTAACATGTTCAACATGATCCTTCCAAGACCCGTCGTAGATTAGTATATCAAGCCAAAAAATACTAGCAAAAATTTTCTTAAGGAAGGGTTTGAAAATGGAATTCATCAACCCTTGAAATGTAGAAGGTGCATTGGTAAGGCCAAAAGGCATGACTAAAAATTCATAATGACCCTCATGAGTTCAAATGCTATTTTTGGAATATCTTCAACTTTCATTCTAATTTGATGATATCCTGAATGAAAATCCAACTTGGTAAAATATATTGCTCCATGTAATTCGTCCAATAATTCAACAATCACGGGAATGGGAAATTTATCTTTAATAGTGAGCTTATTGATCTCCTTACAATCCAGACACATGCGCTATGATCCATCCTTCTTGTGCACTAATACTATTGGAGAAGAGAAAGAACTTTGACTAGGTTGAATTATACCAGCCTCTAACATTTCTGTAGTCATACGTTCAATTTCAATATTTTGGAAATAAGGATATCTGTAAGGCCAGATGTTTGGAGGAACACTTCCTGGAATCAAATGAATAGCATGATCATGATCACGAATAGGTGGGAGTCCTGGGAGTTTCAAACACCTTGGAATGATTGTCCAAGACTTTTTGGAGATCTCCAGAAATAGATGATTTTGATGTTGGAACTTCCAGTGAGCATAATTGTGAAATTACGCCTCATTTTTATTTATTTAGAAGCTTTGTAATGACATTAGAGCTTATTATATTTCCTGCTTCCCTGCAATACCCCGTAATTCGACTTCCTTTCCTTCTGAAAAAAAATTCAAGAAAATTTCTTGAAAATTAAAAGCTACTGTCCCCAAAGATTGTAACCATTGTACTCCTAGTACAACATCAGCACCTCCCATAGGAATGGAAAGCATTGGACTAGTCAATACATATTCCCCCATGGTTAGCTTGTTATGGCATTTCCCAGAGCAATTTATAGTTCCTCCATTTGCAACCATCACTTGACATTCTGGTGCTAGGTATAGGAAACAATTCAATTCCTTGGCTACCTTACAATGAATAAAATTATGGGTGCTACCTGAATCAATCAACATTATTACCTTTTTCTTCTTGATATGTCCTTCTATCTTGAGAGTTTGAGGAGTGGTAATTCCTGCCAATGCATTACACGATATGGTTGGACTCATTTCTTCCTCTTCTAGGGCTGGTTCCTGGTGTATATCCTCTTCTTGTTCATTTTATTCTTCCTCTTCACAATCTATGTAAAATAATTTCTTCTCAGCACACTTATGACCTTTAGTGTATTTTCTATCACAGCTGTTGCAAATCCCTTTTACTCTTTTTTCTTCCAATTGTTGTGGTGTCAACCTTGTAGGTTGCGGAAATCTAGGCGTAGCAACACTTCTTTATAGAATTGAGTGGTAGGCTTCCTTGTTGCCATAATTTTAGATTCAATTTTTCTTGCCAACGTCAATTCCTTCTCCAATGAATCAGGTTCCAAAATGTGAAATTCATGTTGGATGTTATCCTTTAAAGTACCTATGAAGAGATCAATCCTGTGTTCCTCTGAAATATCAGTTACCCTTATATTCAATTTTTGGAAGTCCTCAATGTGCTCCCCCACTAAACCCTTTTGTTTGAGATTTATCAATTGGCTAAAGAAGGTGTTTCTCATTGTATCCTCATAATGTGCTATCATTTCCTCTGTAAAAATTGACCAAGTGACAATTTTTTACGCGAGTAAAGCCATCGATACCATACAAATGTATTTTGTTCTAAATGTAAAGTTGCAATGCGTACCTTTTTTGTGTTTTGCACATTATTGAGATCAAAATATTGCTCCATCTGTAGTATCCATGTTACAGGATCCTTTCCATCAAACTTCCTCATATCCATTTTTGGAATATGGTGGTTCTTCCCGCCAATATTAGAGTTTATGAAATCATGATTAACATTTATTTTTTTCTCATCATGAGTTTCCTCTACTATATTTTCACCATTAGGAAACATTTCTTGTATCAACTTTGTCAAACCTTCCATGTCTGCTTTTAGATCATTCTTCATGTTTTCCATTTTAGCTTCAATGTCATCCATCTTAGATTCCATGCCAGCTTCCATTCCATCTATCTTATATTCCACGCCTTTCTTCAAACCATCCATATTATTCCTTACACCATCCATCTTCGCTTCCATGCCTTTCTTCAAAACTTCCATTTCATTTTTTGCTGCTCTTTGTGAGAGCGAAATTTTGTGCACTTGATCTTGTAATTTTGATAGATCATGTTTCAATTCTTCATCTTCATGAATCATAGTAGAGCATTCTGAAGGCTTAATGGATGTTGAATTATTTTTATGGGGCATTTTTTAGAACCCAATACTGATATATATTCTACAATATGCCCTTGGAATCAACTCAAATTGATTCTTCAAACAAGACTTACGCAATTCGTAAAAAAAAATACACACCTTTTTCTTGTTTTGAGGAGCTCGAATTGAAATTGGATTATCTTTGTGATTGCAGATCTTCAATATCTAAAATTGGGCACTAATGTAGCCTTCTAAATTATCTTTCGAATGCCACAGGTCTGACTTGATTTGGATTCTCCAAGACAAAGTTATGTCCAATCTCCCACAATGACCTAATTATGGACTTGTTTAGTAGAGCGAACTTGTATGACTTGCCACGTGTCACCGTTTCGTATTTTAGCTCTGAAATTGATAGCAAAGAAATTGTAGTCCATGTACTTGCGAAAAATTTTTATGGCACTCCAATGCGATGCTTAGAGAGAGAGAGTTATGAATATTTTCCCATGATCACCTCTTTGAGATGAAATTCGGGAGCCTGAAAAAGCACTACCTTCCACAAATCATATCTCCCAAAATATTGCAAACCAAGCTCTGAAAGTTTTTGATGAGTTTCCTCAGGATTTCAACTTCGCACCCTAACAATTTTAGATTATTAACCTTCATAGAAAAAAAGTTATAGAAAAAATTCCACGATGACCTATTTAGAGCAGCGAAACCCTAGAATACAAAGCTCTGATACCAAATGTTGTGTAGCTAGCTCCAAAAATAGAAGAAAAGAGATATCAACGCCTTAGAAATAAGCCACTTCGAGGGGGAAACCTCCAATACATTACATAAATGAACAATTATTGGATGATACAATTTACAAACCCTCCTCTCTCTATATAGGAGTCCATGGGGCCGTAATGTAATCCTAATGGGGCCACAATGTAATCCTAGCCGACCTAACAATAATAATTTAAGGGCACAATAATAACAATATGGGGGTTACAAGGGTACAATAATAACAATAAGGGGGTTACACTAACAATAATAAGGGACTATACTAGTAATATAGGGACCTAACAAGATCCCCAAAGGGACATTACACTAAAATGTTGCTTCTGCAAAAGTTGCCCACACCTACAACATAGTAGGTGACTTGACACAATATCTTGCCTCCATGTGAATGATAGAAGTCATTTAGTCATGCCCATCTTAATGAAAATATCTAATATTCGCTTTGTGCATTGTGGATCCTTCAGATGTTAATCGTTTGATCATCTTTGATGTTGAAAAATCAGAACATCCCCCCTTACCTTCATCCATCGCCTTGCAAATACCAGTCAAGAGTCATAATGCCAATGTCTCATGATGTATCATTGATGAGGGGAATCCACCTGTGTGATGTCTACCTCCATTTGGAATAAACTCGGATGACCCGAATTAGCCCCATCCACCATCACCTTGCTTGCTTGGTACGATAATCCTTCCGAGCCCCTTGGCATGTACCACAATTTTCCTATTACTGTTGCGGTCAAGATTGTTTGTGTTGACATTGAATTAATTAATGCCCCCTTTGATTACAATATCCTCTTGGGTCGTAGCTATACCCATGCGATGTCTGTTGTAGCATTTCCGGTTCACCGCAAGATGTGTTTTCCTCACAATGGAAATATCTTCACCATCGATCAATTGCCATATTACAAACCAGAGTCTCAAACCTCCCCTAATTCCATCATATCTTCGGTGGTCAATAAGTAATCAGTCACACTTATTCCTAGTGTTTCACCAGGAATCTATAAATATTCCACCTTATTTGGTGCATTCCCTGGTCCCCCCCCCCTTATCACTATCCCCATATCGTCAAATTTTTTCCTCATGCAGTCGTCTCAGGCTAGCCACAAGCAATCTAGTCTGACCAGCCAGTAGCCTACACCTCTGAAATTTGCTGGTGGTAACTCGAAGAAGCCTTCAGGAGCTTCTTTTCAAGGACCTTCTCCCTCTGCTGGTGTCTCTTCCAACCTTTTTGAATTAGGAACAATGCTATTTCGCCAGGTCATTCCCCTTCCGGTCAGATACTATTTCTAGCTCCCACCTCTATATTCTTTTGTACTTGTTATGGCCATGTTGAGCCTCCCCAATTTGACCTTGGGGATCCCAGTCTAGTATATTGATCCCTCGGCCAACACTCCCCCTAGTTAGCTCAAACCTTATACTACATCGACCCCGGTCCAATCGGTCACTATGACCCCTCCCTTTGCTTCAATGCCTCAGCCACCTCAGAAGGAACCTACTCATGTTGTGAAAGCATCTAGTCAAGGGGGAAAAGCCAAGAAGAAGGAACCCAAGGACAAGGCCCCCCAAACAACTCCAGCTCCATTAGTGGATCATGTACTCCTCTACTTACGATTTTTACTTCAGCAGAACCGAAGGACATTTCTGCACCCATTGTGATACCTCCCCACGATGCAAGATGATAGAACCTTCAGACACTATCCTCTATCTATCATCATCCATGAGATCCATGGTGGAAGGCCCCTCTGGGGCATCTCCTTCTGCTTCGACTGAACCTCCTTTGACGATCACATTGGGCTCAACATTGGTAGGTGTTTCAATACTATATCTTTGTCTACCTTCCATAGCAAAGTGGATGTGAACCATATTTTTCATGATGATGCGTCAGGTCGCCCCGTCGTATCATGTGGTCTCCCTTCTTCTATTCCTCCCATGTTTCATTCTAATGATGACATTATAGAGGCGATGACCACCCCTAACTTTCCTTGGGATGATATTCACCACCGTGTGTACTTCCTTCCGGAATAGTCCCATGAACAGTATGTTGTGGATTCTAAAGACTTCATCCATAGCGAGGGTATTTGGTTTTGCTTCCCCTTACATCAAACCCATGAATTCGATCCACATACACCTTGTAGCCATTACATTGAAACCCATTTTTTAGGTAAGGGGGCATACCTTCTAGAGGATTTCGAAGGCCAACTCCTTCCTAACCGTCACAATGCACTCTACCTTAAGAGTTTTTACCCATATCATATCCCATCGAGATGCATGTTTTATTTATTTCATGAATTTAGGTAGCTTGAATTTTTCATCATCATGTCATTTTTTGTCTTGTGGGACCTTCCAGATGGATCCCTCATCCACATCGTACATCGGCTATGCCGATGGTGGAAATCGCTTCTCCTGGAATCTAGACTTGGAATCTTGGGCCATTTTTACCCCCATGCATTAATTATTCCTCTCCAACGATGTATGCATTGGGTATGCCACCAATAACTAAGCAGAATATGATGCAGTGATGGATTTTTCACTTTGTCGCCTCTAAAAATAGGATTTATTCACTTGCACTACGTGTACTTGCAGAAACACTTTGCCTTCATACTTGTCAATGTGTGTGTTGATTTTTGTCATGAGTAACCATATTTTTCTCATGAATTTATGGTCCCCACTACACCTATTATGTGTGGCAGCCTCATCAAGTCACCCTTGGTCAGAGCATCCGAGTTGAGTTACCATCACATTCATGGATTCTGTCATGATTCCATTAGCCTCCTGTTACAGTACTCCATCAATTTGTGCCTTTTCCCTCTCTTGTGTCAACCATTTTAGCCTCCATTAACAATGTCCCCCATCCCCTCTGGAGTCAGGTCAGTCACTGCCAGGTCATCCATGCTTTTTATGCTCTGACAAGGGAAGTCATATGTATGCTACTCAGTCCTCCCATTCCATCATCATCCCTGGTGTCAGTCCATCAATCACTTTGCTATGGTTCTTCCTTCCTTAATTGAGGATTTCTCATTACCTCACCTATGGCTTACAGCATTATGTCGACATCAACACATTCATTCCAGAAGACAAGTCTAGAGGGTGATGTACCTTGGTTCCAACTTCTATTCTTGTTTGTTGCATCAGATCAGGCAAAGGGACTCCTCATTGCCCTTTTACTTGATTTTTTCTTATTTGCTCAACTTTAGTATGATCGAGATTCATATACTTGATGGTTCGGTGATCCAGCAGATTGTCTCAGTGATTCCTAGGTGTATGTGAGATGTTTTAGACCTCATGAGTGGGTGACCCTTCAGGTAGTCCCCCACATGCCTATATGACCTCATATTATGCTACAGCTTCAGATGTAGCTCAGAAGATTTATGAGTTTGGTTCCAGCTACTTGCAACACCTATAACATGCATGTATCACTAAGATGATCCATTCATACTTTCAGAGCCCTTTCCTATTTATCAGGGCTTCTTCGGTTGTTATTATGTCCCATGTACTTAGATATTACTATATTCATTCTTATTTGTTTTCCCAGGTGTAGTATGTATGCAGGATCCATTATATTTTTGTCTAGCCCATTTTATGCCAGCATATCATGTACTTTATAGGTCGGTCTCATTTTAATGGGAGCACCATTATTCTTTGTACTTTGTCATCTTGGTGGGCATAGGTGTGCCTCCCCCGCCTCACTAAGAACATGTACCCCAACATTATAGGAGACTTATGTCATTTTTAGGTCTCACCCCATCGGTCATTGTCCTCGCTCGCTTTAGTCCATCTATGTCTCTTGCTCTCTAACTCCCCTTCGGTGTCTAGTGATTGTGTTCTTACAACGTACTTTGATCATATGATTAGCTCCTAACGATCGTATGTTGGGGGCGAATTTGTTACACCAATTTTTGGTCATCTAACCATTTACAATTACATGGATCGAAGTAAACTATGTAAGCCAAATTTTACCATAGTAAAATTCCTTTCACTATAAGAAATAATTTAATAAACAATATTTTATTAAGTTATTTTTGGTTCAAACAGGAAATACCATGAGGATTAATTAAATAGATGATTATTTATTTGATTTTCCTCTAGGAATAGATTATTAAACCACTGTTTAAATAATACTCCTCATCATATTTAACCCAATTATGAGAAATAATCAGATAAATAATTATTTATCTTATTTTTCTCTAGGAATAATTAATTAACTCACTATTTAGTTATTATTCCTTGTTGAATTTGACTAAATCACCTAGAAATAATTAAACAAATCATTGTTTTTTAATTATTCCTTAAACTCATTCTTGAAAAGATAAATAAATAATTTATTTTTTTATTATTTTTCAATAAAGGTATTTAGCCAATTTAAATTGATTTTCCCTCCAACAAAATATAATAAAATATTCCAAGCAGTTATATTTAGATCTTGGTTAATAATGTTTTATTATTCGCCATTATCGAGGATAACTTAATATTTTGTTATAAATAGGAGGGTTTTCCATTCATTATTTAGTTTGATCACTTTCATTGTTGCACTTTGATCATTCTCATTGCTGCTATTATTTTCTTGCTTCTTGAGATCCTATACAGTTCAACACGTCTTCGGTTTTCTACACCATTGAGAGAGAGAAACTTCCGGATTTGAAGCATTGAGGATAGTAAAGAACCCATCCCATTGAGGATGGAATGATAACATCATTATTTTTTCCCTTCCCAAGTGTTATAATACATATAAAACTATTTATATATTGTCTTGTCCGTTGGATATTTGGAGCAACTCTTATTTCTTTTTATGTAATATCCCAAAGTAGGGAGTTTCTACAACAATAAGAATATATTAAGATATTTTAAAGTTGGATATAGCTCATATGATGTGTTACAAACACATATCCATTAATTAAAGTTACAACAACAACTTATACTTCCTTTTATGATCCAAAAGTTGGGGGAAAGTAGCAAAATAAGCCCCAAAAACGTTATTCCAAGATATTTGCGTAATAAAAGAGGAAAATAATAGTGGTATCCCTTAGAATATGTCATATGGGACTCACATACCAAATTTTAGAAAAAAAAAATCACTCTAGCTAAGTTAAACAGATCTCCTGGTCTCGATATGGCTTAAAAAGGCACAAATCCCATGACTTAGCTTATGCATAATTTACTGAAGAAATTATAGCGTTATTTCCTGAAGGTTTATGATGAAATATGATGGAAATAACATAAATGGAGTGTATTACATCATATCATGGAGAAAAATGGAGAAAAAGCATCTTTTACACATTATAGAAATGACCCAAGAAGGGTTTCATGAAGGTACAAGTGCAAAATGTCAGATCTGCAGCTCTAGATCTGGAAAACACAGTATAACTGAAGCTATGAGTATATATGGCTGAAAAATATAGAAAATTAAGGATAATCCTTCTTACAAGGTTTCGGGGAGAAGGGTTGGCCCTTTCCCTGAGAAACAAGCTCAAGATTGAGGGGATTGACCCTCACACTCCAACACTGCAAAGAAAGACATAGTTCCTACAAAGGAATATGCTGTATATGTTGGGAGTACTTTGGCCAGGTGGAAAGATGTGAAATACTACTCTAGAATGCTTCCCCACTGATATCTCAAAGGAAAGATACCCTCCTCCTCTGAAAAACAAGTGCTAGAAGAGGTGTTATGAACCCTCACTGCAACACCCTGCAACAAAATGTTATACTGTTGCAGAAATAAAATTGTAGCTGAAGGAGGCTGCTTGGCCTAAAGCTTGTATGTGAGGAAAATCAGTACACTCCTTCAATATGCCTCTTAAGAGAGGAGAAGGATTCCTAAACAAGAAATCCTTGTGCTAAGCAAGACAACAATCTCAACTAAATAGTTGCGGAAAGAAAATAGTCTTCAAGACCAAAATCAAATCATAAGCATAAACTTGTTATGGCTGACTTGCTCTCCTTTTAAACATGTGTGAGCCTTCTTGCCTTGGGCACCACTCATTAGGGTTTCCTTCACCAAGGAATCTTCCTCCCACTTGCACTGCGTTATCTCTATTGATGATCTCCTCCTCTCATACCTACACTGTTGTCTTGGTCAAACTTGACCTTGTCCACCTGCATTTGTCCCTGTTCACACATGACAGTGTAAAATCTAGCTACTACCTTGATCCCTTTCCACACCATGAGGGATTTTATTGAGATTTTTATTATTCATGGGCCTCCTTACCCATTTATTCATCTCCTAAGTGAGATTAACAAAATTTAATATTCAAATTTGCTGCATGAAAATTTTGGAATATTACAGTCCTCCCCTCCCAAATGTTGCTTGTCCTCGAGCAAATACAAGGATAGAACTGAAGAGTTTCCTCCCAAGGCATGGATACTAAAAAGTATTGGGAAAACACCTTTCCCCAAGTGGATCCTCCATCCCCAAGCAATCATCCATACAAAGTGAGTCACCTCCCACCATGGCAACCCCACAACATTTTCCTCCACCTTGAGCTCCTATAAAGTAGGTGCGCTAAAAATCTGAACATGGTAGACAAGATAGTCGACCCCACACTGTCTTCCTCTCCACTTATGAGAAGTGTAGAGTATATGTTGATCTTGGGCTTCAAAACAATTGCCCTCAAGTGGCAAGATGAAGACTAGATCTCCAAAGATCTCCTCTCCAACGCTATGGATAAAGCTGGCCCAAATCATCCCATATGTGATGGATTGGAAATCATCACCATATGGCATCCCATAAATCAATGGCCCACCTCAAAAATAAACAAGTGTTTGACTGTGGTGGCCATATCTCCTCCCATGCTCCCATTAGAACATGCAATGCAGACAATGTGGGAATCCTCTTCCCAAAAGGACACATCCATCCCATGTGTCTCTCTCCCCATCATGTTTTCAATAGAGATAAGAATAATATCAAAAAAAGAGATCATGATCAACATCAAAATGAGGGAAATACTGAAGGTCTCATGGTGCAAGGAAGTACCAATAGTTTCCCATGTAGTTACAGCACAGTTTCCCAAACTGCTGCTTTAGAAAATAGTATGGAAAGTTGTTTTTTTATACATGGATAGTTATGTATGTCATCAAGTCTACTAATTAATAGTAACTCATTATGTACAATGGCTAATCATACATGTAAGCAAAAAATACTTGCCCAAGGTCATGTAAGAGATGGCTATCTCCATCATATAGATTGGCCCAAAATTGACCATGAATCCAAATGAAAAAATTGCCCTCTTATGGAGCAATGCACTGCATAGAAATGGTAAGATCATGCAAATATTGTATTAGAAAATTAATAAATGCAAAAAAAAATTCTCACCCCTACCTTGTTTACCAAGTGCATCAAGTGTGAAGTGATCCTGGGGACACTCCATCAATAAGTCCAACCCCCAAGGTGACAACGTTGTTGGCCCATGAAAATAGGCTCTTGCCAACTCATAACACCATTCTTTGACATGTACAATGTCAAAGGCATCTCCCATTATGCTGCTACACATAAGAGGTTCCTCCGAAGGTGGAAGTACCTCTTGAACATCTGAGGCCAAGGAGTAGCCCCTTTACACCATGATAGTGTCACCTCCTACTCCTACAACATCACGCAAAGTGTGAGAGCAAATCTACCCTTGCTCTCCCAAGAATAGCCCAAGCAATAAAAGTTTTTGATGCCTCCTCATAACTCCATCATACAAATCATGTAGTGCAAACATGGTGAAGAATTTAATATCAACACAATGCATCCATACTCTTTTCTTCTCCATGATGCAATTATCCTGCCACATACCCTTAGAAAGAGGATGATGACCAAACTCTTTCAAGAGCAACCAATGCAGCCAAGCCTCCTGCTGCCCAGTATCATAGATTTGCAAGTAGCTTTCTAGCTTCTTTCTCATCATCCACACCCATCCATCCACATGTGGGTGCCTTCCATCATGTTCTCCCTTAGCATTCTCCCAAGGAAGACTATCATCCTCCCACATCAGATTTCTACTCTTGCATTTCATGGGATGTTGAAATGCAACTCCTTGGAGATCCTCTAGAGAATATCTCTCATGAAATTCCTTCTTGAATCCATAAGGATCCAAGTGTGATGGGGGGAAACCCTCCCTAAACTGTTGAAGAACTTTGTACTTCATGATGTATTGAAGTGCACCTCCTAAGATATCTCTCCATGAGACCTTCTTCCCATCAATGGCCTTCCAAAACCAATAAGGTTCTGGATCTGCTATAGGTAGAAGTTTCTCTCTGAGCTAGGGAGTGCACATTGAGAAAGGGTCATCTAGAAAGGAGAAAGGGTTTCTCATTTCAAGCTATCTACCATCTATCATTCCATCCACCATTTCTTCAAAATGAAGCTGCCATTTGAATGCTCCCATAAAGAATGGGTCCTCCTCTCCTCATCACTGCTCTTATACAACACAGTGCCATTCTATTGCTCTAAATCAACAGTATACAATAATGTAGATTCCTCCATAATATTTTCTAAAATGACAGGAGATGGAAGCTTAAGCATACCTTGGTGAAATGTGGAAGCAAGAGTTTCTTCCTCAACTATGTTGGCTTCCTCCAATGCTGAACATGAAGGATTATCCTCCAAGGTTCTGATAGCGCTAGTACAGGCTTCCTCAAGTGGTGGTGAGGGTATTTTTTTTTTTATCTTCCTTTCCCAAATCTCCTGATCAGATTTTGAGAAAACTCAGCAAGAGTAGACACTCTTGCATGGCTCAAATGGTTGAACCACCAAGTGTTTGCTTCACCTTCAAGGTGCAACACTGCAATTTCTATAGCCTCTCTCTCTACTACTATATGTAGTAGGAAGAAAGCCTCTAGTTTCATCACCCAAGACTTTGTTTCACATGTGAGTAATCCATCAAAAGTGGACAATAGGAATCTATTGCCTCTCATCATTCCATGGATGTAGAGTCTCCTTTCTTCTTCTAGCTGAATGAACTGTGTTAAATTTAGAGTCTCCTTGAAGGATCTAGGTTTAGCTTGGTACTCAACAAGGTATCCACTTATAATTTTATATTCCAAGTGTCCTCTATGTCTCTTGTCTTCTCCTCTTTGAGAATAGGAAGTGCATGGCTCTTCCTCTTCTTGAAACGCTCTACGAGTTTCACTGCAACTCTTCATCTTCTTAACCTCCTTGGGGAGGTTCTTCCTGGATCTGAAAAGTGATGAGATCAAGATCATTAACTTCATCATTCTAATCTTGCTCCTTCTGATAGCTGGAACTCACAGGCTGAGCCAAAGATCATGCTTTGATACCACTGTAATATCCCAAAATAGGGAATTTCTACAAAAATAAGAATATCTTAAGATATTATAAAGTTTGATATATTTCATATTATGTGCTAAAAATTCATAGCCATCAATTAAAGTTACAACAACAACTTATACTTCCTTTTATGATCCAAAAGTTGGGGAAAAGCAGCAAAATAAGCCCCAAAAACGTTATTCCAAGCTATTTGCATAATAAAAAAGGAAAATAATGGTGATATCCCTTATCATATGTCATATGGGACTCACATACCAAATTCTAGCAAAAAAAAATCACTCTAGCTAAGTTAAACAGATCTCCCGGTCCCGATATAGCTCAAAAAGGCCCAAATCCCATGACTTAGCTTATGCACAATTTACTGAAGAATTCACAGCATGATTTTCTAAATTTTTATGATGCAATATGATGGAAATAACATAAATGGAGTGTATTACATCATATCGTGGAGAAAAATGGAGAAAAAGACTCTTTTACACATTATAGAAATGACCCCGCAAGGGTTTCATGAAGGTACAAGTGAAAAATGTCAGATCTGCAGATCTAGATTTGGAAAACGTATTATAACTAAAGCTCTGAGTATATACACCTTAAAAATATATAAAATTAAGGATAATCCTTCTTACAAGGTTTCTGGGAGAAGGGTTGGCCCTTTCCCTAAGAAACAAGCTCAAGATTGAGGGGATTGACCCTCACACTGCAAGACGGCAAAGAAAGATGCAGTTCCTACAAAGGAATGTGCTGTAGATGTTGGGAGTATTTTGGCCAAGTGCCAAGATGTGTTATACTACTCCAGAATTCTTCCCCAATGATCTCTCAAAGGAAAGAGAGCCTCCTCCTCTGAAAAACAAGTGATGGAAGAGGTGTTGTGAACCCTCACTGCAACACCCTACAACACAACATTATACTGCTGCAGAAATAACGTTGTATTTGAAGGAGAATTCTTGGCCTCAATATTGCATGTAAGGAAAAATAGTACAGTCCTTCAAGAGGCCTCTCAAGAAAGGAAAAGGATTCCTAAACAGGAAATCCTTGTGCTAAGTAGCACAACAATCTCAACTAAATAGTTGCAGAAAGCAAATAGTCTTCAAGACCAAAATCAAATCATAAGCATAAACTTGTTATGGCTGCCTTTCCCTCCTTTTAAACATGTGTGAGCCTTCTTGCCTTGGGCCCCACTCATTAGGGTTTCCTTCACCAAGGAATCTTCCTCCCACTTGCACTACGCTGTCTTTATGGATGATCTCCTCCTCTCATACCTGTGCTGTTGACTTGGTCAAACTTGACCTTGTCCACCTGCATTTGTCCCTGTTCACACATTAGAGTGTAAAATCTAGCTGCTACCTTGATCCCTTTCCACACCATGAGGGATTTTATTGAGATTTTTATTATGGATGGGCCTCCTTACCCATTTATTCATCTCCTAAGTGAGATAAAAAAAATTTAATATTCAAATTTGCTGCTTGCAAATTTTGGAATATTACATTTTATTGTTTAATTTCTTTTACTACATAGATCTAGGTTTTTGCAGCATTTGTTTAGACTATCTGTTTCATATCTAAGGAATTTAAGAAACCATTTTTGTTCTTAGGGCTATTTTTCACACACAATGAAAGTGATCTCTTTTCGTACACTTGCGTTAAGGATTTACGCTAACACACATAACCTAAATATTGAGCTTCATATCATCGAAAATATTATTTATTCAAAGGATATATGTAATAATATATCATCTACATCTCATGCCTATTTTTACATCAACTCATTTTATTAATCCACTTCACCAACGATTGCTTTAGATACTTTTTATTCTCAATTTCTTGTTGTTGGTCTAAGTGGTAATCACATATAAGATGGTAGCATATAAGAAGTAAAGGAGCAAAAGGATTAAGACACATTCTATATCTCATCTCTTTTTCAAATTCATTTATGTCAAGATGATGTTTCTACATTTCTCGCTAATCAAGAATTTTCACTCCAAGAAAAAAGGACATTGGTGAGGGGCGAAAATGGTCACCATAAGCTCATTGGTGAGGCTCAAAAAAGAATTTGTCGCCAAAAAATGAACGTCATCAAAGGTGGCGTCACCAAAAGTATAGGTGTTGTGGTGACATTCAAGGTCTGTCACCAATAATTATTTATAGTGACGGATAGTGACCGTCACCATTTCATATGAGTAATGGCGATGGAAAATAGCCTCCATCACCAAAAAATTGAACGTCATCAAAGGTGGTGTCTCCGAAAGTATGTGTTGTGGTGACATTCATGATATGTCACGAATATTGATCATAATGAAAGATAGTGACCGTCACCATTTCATATGAACAACGATGATTTTTTGTGATGGACCTTTCATGGCCGTCACTATTGGTGCATATATATGGCGACGTTCATTGACCGTCACCATAAACTCATTGGTGACATCAAGCTCCATTACGAATAATGAATATAATGAAAAATAGTGACCCTCACCATTTCATATCAACAACAAAAATTTATGGTGACAGACCTTTGATGGTCGTCACTATTGATGCGTATATATGGTGGCGTTCGTTGACCGTCATCATTTCATATTTTGGTGAGGGTCGAAAAATGTCACCATAAGACTATTGGTGATGGTCAAAAGAGCATCCGTCACCAAAAACTAATCGTTGTCATTCCCTATGAATATCAGGTCATGATGGAATCGAACCACCAACCTCCTGCTTGTAAAGCAGGTGCTCTTCCATTGAGCTAGCACCCTTTAAAGAATTAGACTTTAAACTAGAAATTGCCCCTAAAAGTGCAAAGATACACCAAAGGAATAGAAAATATAGGAAGATAAAAGTTTGCTAGAAATAATATGTTCAATATACATAATAAAAAGACAATAAGAATAAATTTTGATATAATCTAAGAAATCATGTACTACGTAGGAGAATAACTGGAAAGCACAACTAGAAATTTGAATCACAACTTAACAATATAAAAGAACATGCAATAGGAAAGGAACAACTCCATAGTTTGAGAAATATGAACAATCCATGGGCATGTCCTTATATATTGATATAGATAATGAAATAGAAATCTATATTTATGAAATTAAAGTATCACAAAAGAATGTCTTGAACAAATATCAATATGTAAAATAGTGTTTTTTGCATTTGGATTTACCTTGCAGAACCTTGGGAAAATGTTTCCACAAAAATAGCCAATAAACATAACAACATGGACCTCAGGAGAAATTGTGCTAGGGATAAAATATTAAGGTAAAGCACTAGAGAAGTATTCAAACAAAATTATGAAAAGAGTATCTAGAAAGAACTGAGAACCCTCTGAAGTAAACCACACATTTATCATCTTGACTAGTACACTTGCACAAAAAATTAGAATAAATTATGAACTATTCCACCAAAAAACAGTGAATTTTTCCACTAAAATACAGTTTCAAATTAATCTCTAGCATGAAGCTAACTTCTCTGAAAAAATAGGGCAGTTTTAAGACAATATATAATAGCTTGCATGGAAATCGTGTTGATAAAACCTTCCAAGGAATAAGACCACAGTAGTCAACAAGAGTGCCATCATACTTAATACTATCACAGAGTGGTCAATAGAAAAATTGAATTAACAGACCTTCATAACCCGCATTGTTTCCTTATCCTTCATCCAACCCTAAAATTTTAGACCAAGGTTAACATTTTGAAGGAAAATTAAGAAAAGTCACATGATCTTGTGAAATAAGATTTTTATCACTACCATTAACTATAATGCAATAGTTTTGCACAAACAAAGCATCCTTGTCTAAAGTGAATTAGTAAGTGATGATTAAGACTATTTGTGGGCTTAGAATTGTTTTTCCATTTTTTTTTTAATTGTTAGAATTACCATACTTAGTAGTATAGGCATTCCCAGCATGGATTGGGAAGTCCACAACAACTAGTTATGTAACCGGGATTGTTGACTATAATCATTTCAACCTTCTCCTTCCTTTTGCTTAGCCACTAAAATATGTGTTGAGAACACTTTTCTTAATACATCCCTCATTATAATGGGAAGACAATTAGTGATAATAACAATATTCTCGTAACATTTCCACTATCATTACAATTTCTTTTGGGCTAAAATTTAGACTTATGGCTATGTTTGTCATGCCTTGTAAACAAATGAAGATGACAAGGGGAAGGAGTAAAAGAATAGGGATTAGAAAACATCCACTGAGAGGAGCTTGAATCACTGTCAATGATGCTCCATATTTAGGGATCACTTTTACAACTTGATTTCAATATTCAAGGCAAGCCAAAAAGGGTTGCTCCAATGAACTGAGTGCATGAAAAGTTCATCTTGTGTTGAATATGAAACAATATACACTTGATAAAATTGAAACATTAATCCCCAGCGATGAATTTTTCAATATACTAATGAACAATCAATACCAACAATTGTCATAGAGGCAGCCACCGCTAAGTAGCTCCTTCCTAAGAGGTTAGAAACATTGTCTAATAACTAGTTTGTAGAAGCCATAAAAATCACCCAACAGGCACCACATTGCACACAACATGTTGAGTTGTGGGAGAGAGAATCTTGAATTAGAATGCACCCTTTTGCGAGAGTAACAACATCTTGGAGAAATAAAAATTCCTATGATAAGTGATATACTTGCTGGAGGTATAGAAACGCTGCCAACATATCAGGAGGTTGGTCCAGACCCCAAGATATATCTAGGTAAAAACCCCAAACTTGAGTAGCTTTTAGGTAATGGAAGAAACATTGAGAAGGAATGTCAAGGCAAAAGTCTTGCAATTAGACTAAAATCATAGGATAAATACAAACCAAGAGTGAAAAAGTTCTAGACAGTTCCTTAGTCTAAAGAGGCTAGAAGCTCATGCAACACTAGAAGGTTATTTTATTGGGCAAAGAGAATGACATGTGAATCTTGCAGATGCAAACTTATCTTCCACGTGATGGGAAAAACGGCTTGCAAAAAGATGCCCTGTGTGCAGCATCAACATACACAACATTCTCTTTTTCCCAATGCACTAACCTTCTATTTGTGGCCTAATAGCACTTGGGTCATAGTGGCAAGGCTTTCAGTAGTAGGCACTTACCAAATCATTCATAATTTGCACTATTGTACTAGAACTAGATCCTTGACCTATGCTAAGATGTGAGGTGTTTCCAATGCAAGACATCAAGCAACGTCTTTAGCATTCAGAGCTGAAAAACTTGAGAAACCCCTTGACCGGGGAGAAACAGTCAAAAAGAAATGAAATAATAATAATAATAATAACTCTAGAAGATTATAAATTTTAAACCCTGCTATCACTACTTTGGAGGTGCAAACCTTCACTTTTTTATTTTCGATTATAATTTGCACAAAATCTCTCCAATCCTAGTCTGTCACATTTTTTCATTTAGCAATAGTTAAAGCCTTTTTCATTTGGTCATGTATGAATCCCAATAGACAACTGGTATTATATATGCCATACATAACAATTAGGAAGCCAAAACAAGTAAATGCAATGTTTCAGCTATAACTTCTTATCAGGAAATGTTAGTTATAGTAACAACAAAGGTATTCCAATTGAAAAAACCATATGTATCTCCTATGGAAAGGCTGATTGTAATCCCTGTGTGAGTCAAAATCTCAATAAATAGCAACATAAATAACTAATATGCAGTGGAATAGTTGTAGAAACTATTTTATAAATGGCAAAGGTAGTGAATTATGGAATAGCATATCATGTGTACTACCTATTTAGTTTCTTACCCTGCAATATCATTTTCAGTTTCTTTAATATTTGTGTACACTTCTAGGTTATGATATAGTCTTTTATATGCAAATTTTAGTCATTTTTTTAGTAACTAATTAAGTTGGGTATGTATAAATGCTACCTATCTATCGAGTTTGACTCCTAGAAAAAAGGACATGCAATTTTAAATAAATAAGAACATGTTTCATAATGACCAATAATAGAATATTGGCCAAAACGTTTCTTTGTTTTCACGCCGAGGGATGAGACTGAAATGTGTAAAAAGTAGGCATGTTTTTTTTTAAAATAAGCTAAACGAAAAAACCCAAAGTTTTACTATATTTTTCCACTGCCATTTCTTAAATAGATACTCTATTCTTAAAACCATCAACAACCTTTGATTATTGACTTGCTTTAGGATCAATGAAAGTGAACCCTTACTAGTTTCTTGCAAAGCTTACTAGACCTCAAATGATAGTGATAAAGTCTAATGTTATTGTTGGACATCATCTAGAGTACACACCATTGTTTGTTGTTGTGACAAGGGTTACTGTACAATCAACATTGAATTAACTATCATTGACACTTCATTATCACTGTATGTCACTGTGTTGAATCTAATACATCATCTGATCATAGATTATAGACAGATAAAAGGTAATTACAGTCACCTTCGTGATTCATTGTCTTGCCAATTTTTTTCCGCTACTGTCAGCCAATTAACAATTTCAAGGATTCATTGCAACAACTTGCAATACATATACAATGTCATATAATTATTCTTTTGCCCATATTCAATAGTGACAAAATTTTTTCACATATTCAAAACATCTTCAAATAATGAATGTTATTACTCTTCAAATCCTGGACTTTAGATTAGGTCTGAAACTCATTATTACTTTAAGATCCAAAACAAACAACAAACATAAATGTAATATTCGTGATAGAATATTAAAAGTGATAAAATTGTAACCTAGGATTTAAGCATTCAAGCACTTATAATGGAAACATGTACATTGTATGTGTTTTCGTTTATGGTATGATATTAAGAGATTAAAAGACACCTTATAACTTCTTGCATTAATCGTGGAAAATGGATTTTTATCTATGTGGAGACGAGAATCTATAATTTTCGTTGTAATTTCTTTGGTTGATGAATGCTTTTCAATTCCTTGAATGGATAAATTTTGTAATTGCAATCGCAAGTGTATAATGGAATGAAAAATATAGACATTATCACCTTTCAAACAATGCAATCCTTGCCAGACAATCTTCTCCAATGTGTAATATTCCCAATTAGCCCAAGCTAATGGGAATATACAAATTTTTTTCAATTTTATGTTCCATGAATAAAATTGTAAAGGAGGATCAATAAAACTCCTAATCTCCAAAATAAATTAATGCCACATGTGAACATAGCTAAATCTGGGCTATTTACATAAGCACACCTAGGTGTGAAAGAGACTGGAGCACTTGACCAATTCAGCCAGCACCAAATAAAGATCATTGTCCAGATTTAGTGAACCTCCTATATGCATAGAAGAGTTTTAGTTGGAGGCTACTCATGCGAATGGAGCTAAATCATTGAGATGGTTTAGGGTTTGACAATACTTTCATCCTATAAAAGGAAGAGCAGGACAGTAGAAGAAGGTTGTTGATTGTGTATATTTTTGAATATATTGTTTGTTTAGACATATATCATTCTTTGTTGTTTAGCTGAGGATAGTGTTTTTTAGCACTAGGGTGTTCCCCGTTCGGGAACCCCACCTCTTCCATTGAGTAGCTCCTGTAAGAGTTTTGATGATATCATCCACTATCAGGCATTTGTACAAGCTCATCTTCCAACTACAATGTAGATCCTGTTGAGGGTTTGGTTTTCCTTGTAAGTTGCAGCAAGTGGAGGCTAGATCTGTTCAGATCTAGGCCATTCTAGGGCCTCTTCTCACTGGGAAAGTCTTCTATCCCATTGGTAAGAGAGTTTTGGACCTTTGGAGCTTCATTTTTAGATCTTGGAATCAGGCCAATCCAGTGCTAGAGCCTACAAGACATTTTTCCTTCCAGGACTATGTTATTTGCATGAAGGTAGTTGTAGGGTGTTTCGACACACATTTGGAGGAGAGATCTCTGGTGTTGGGGTTCTTCGCTTCACTATGGTGTTCCATGGATTAGAATTATGATCCATGTTCTATTCAGATACTATCTACTTCCATTGTATTCACCTTCATAAATTTCTAAATACTACTACAGATATGCAACTTTAGATCTCAGATCTACTCTATGTGTTTCATGCTTTGATCAAAACCCCAAGGGGAATCTATAGAGGAGCTCTTCTAGTGTAAATATCTGAAATAGATCTTATATTTTGTACATATATCTACTCTAGATCTGGATTGTAATATATAATTGCTTCAGCTCTTAAGAATAACATTGTCAAGCTAATTTTCAGTCAATACATGTGTTGCAGCCCCTCTTTTTGAGGAATTTCTTCTATTCTTGTCTTCTACATTCTCTCATACATTGTATGGGCCTCATTATGGATCTAATTGTATAGTCAATTTAGCGTCCAAAATTTCTAACATAAATTATCAACCAGGGCTAGTAAACTGATGAAATGTGATGCACTATATGTGCTTAAGTGACCTCTTCCTTACTTCGTTGTATGTGTTTTTTTTATTGTTTTTGGGGGTTTTGTCTTTTTAGTAATTAGTATGCTACTCTATGTTCAACAGATGAAATCAAATCTATGTCAAAAAGAAAAGAAAAAGAAACCTTAGACTCAAAACAGAGTGTAATTGTAAATTCAATCTCTAATTAGGAAAATGATGAAAAACAGAACATTCTAATCCATGGATATCCTAGCTTGCAAATGAACATGAAATGTAACTCAACATAAGACAACCAAATCTCCTTCATCTAATATTGATATGTTGGAAGAGCTTTTAAGAAAAAGAATGGTTGTAAGACAATGAGGATCTTTTAATCTAATTGCAAAAATGCTAATTAACTCAACATAATACAACCAAATCTCTTTCATCTAATATTGATATGTTGGAAGAGTTTTTAAGAAAAAGAATGGTTGTAAGATAATGAAGATCTTTTAATCTAATTGCAATAACTTAAAACATTATAGTGAAATCTCATTCATTTGATAAAGGTTTGTTGGAAGAGCTTGAGAAAAAGATTACTATAATGTAGTAAGGATCTCCTATGAAATGTTGAAACAACTTATAACATTACAACTAAATCTCATTCATGAGTTAAAGGTTTATTGGAAGAGCTTTTTGAAAGAGATTAATCATAATGTGATAAGGATTTTCTATGAAGCAAAACAATCAATAACTCACAATACTACAACTTAGTCTCATTCGTGAATTAAAGGTTTATTGGAAGAGCTTGTGAAAGAGACTAATTACAGTATAATGAGGAATCTGATCTAAAATTGTGTGAACAAAATATTTCTTATACAGAGATTGATAGTAGGGGCTTTTACTGTTTATTTCACCTTTAATAGAAAGGATGAAACCAGAAGCTTCTGGCCCTCTTACTGACTGCCTAAAGAAATATAATGTAAACACTAAAAACTAAATAACAGAAAATGAAATGCTAATAACTCAAAATATCACAATTGAATCCCATTCATTTAATAAAGATGTTTTGGAAGAGCTTGAGAAAGAGACTAACTGCAATATCATGAGGATCCTTTATCTAAGCAAATGACAAGAAAAATAATGCTAAAAGCTATGATTTCAGAAAGCAATCTAAGTAAGGAAATATGACAAAAAAGAATTGAAAACAACTTATCTAGAGAACATGCAAAAGCCTCCTTGGATAGCAGGGGCCCTCTGCTACCAATTTGGTGTAATCCTTAGCTCCTTGAAGATGTAATCAAGACAGCATCAAAGAACTTCTTTATTGAAAAACTCACAAATCTACATCCCATTCCATCTTAAACTTTGTTACAAAAGACTCTCTATTCCTTTCTCTCCTTCTCCTATTTTTCACTACTTTTTCATTACTCATGATAGGAGAAAGCTTCTCCTATTTATACAAAATATGAGGAGTTATCTCATTAATGGGAGTCCATGAATCTCTCCCTCCATCTCTAGAGTTACAATCAAAATAGGGAATGATAAGACACATGTCTTTCTAGAGTTTCAACACAAATAAAAAATGAGACACATATCCTCTTAGAGTTTTAATACAACAAGGAAATGAGACACATATCCTCTTGATCCCATGATCTTCTCCAACCAAATTCGAATTTGGCCTTAGAGTGCCACATAAGGGTCTTCTAGAAGTCTCCTTTTTGACCTACACATGTTACAAAACTCATAACACATATATAGATATATGAAACTATGTTAATTTTCTTGTTTCTAATCATAAATTCACTTTAAATACATAAAATAAATAACTTTGAAAAACAAGGATCCTAACTCATATATTTATGAAAATGGTTACTTGATGTAGGGTTTTAGGTCAGATGGCTATGAAATAAGAGCTAAATGGTTATGACATAATGGAAATATGTATGAATATGGAAAACACTTTTGAGACTCAACATACCCCCCAACTGAAGTTGTTGCATGTCTTCATGCAACTATTGCAATGATTCATTTGTCCATGAGTTTATCTTTTATGAGTTTTGACTCATATAGGTTCGTTCTAAACTTTGCTTCTTGATATTTTCTTTTTGGCAAAGTATAATACATTTGATTGCAACATTTTATTTATTTATTTATTTTAATAGTTGGTTCTTGTGTGACAACCAAATATTTTTTTTAGCAATGGTTCTTGTGTAACAATGCTTTATTTTCTTTGTTGCATCAAAGTTCATGAAAACATTTAGATTCAATTACTTCATCAATGAATTGATCATTTGCAAGGCATATAATCTTTTGGATCATGTTGCAACAATAGTTGGTTGGGAAGTATATGCGAGTGGAAATGAAATGAAAATGTGTGATAGTGTATGACATGTGGATATGAAATGATGTCCCTTCCCCCCCAACTAAAGATATGACAATGTGAAAAAAGGGAGTGAAGAAATTTTCCAAAGTTACAATTTTAGCATTCTAATGAATTACATGACTAAAAATTAGAAAAAAACATACCTTCACTTACCTTAAATGTGGATGAGTTGTGTATGTGTGGTGGCTGCAAAAATCTGATCATATTCTTCTTCAAGTGGCTGAACAAGAGGAGTCATGGATAAAGAGATAAGACGACCTTTTATTGCTTCTACTAAAACTTGCTGAATCTGCTCCAAAATGCTGAAAATAATAGTCTTCATGTCTTCAGAACTCATTGGCATAATTCTTACTATGTGAAAAGATGTTCTGATGTCGAACATATTAGAAAATTGTTGACTTAGTGGCCATTAATGGATGCCACTAGTCAACACGAGAACTCTCACCATTGATGACAATGAGAGCCAAGATGCCCAAACACATCTTGCTAGGTACGAATGATTTTACCGATGTCGAGTCACCTAGAAGATCTGACGAACAAGGGACATTAATGTATTCCCATTGTTTGTCAGCATGAGAACTTGCCATTAAGGCATGCAAGCCTCAAAGTGTTTTTACAAAGAACTTAGACTCAAAGGACTATGGACTTAATAATTTGCATTGAAGCAGGGCTTATTTGCGAAATGAAAATGACAAGAAATGGAAAATGAAAATGGAAGATGGAAATGGAGAGTAGAAATGGTAATGGGCAATAAGCCTGTGAATGAGCCTCTTGCTTTTATTTGTGGGTTATGAATGGACAAAAAGAAATGGAAAGTGGATGTGAATGTAAATGGAAAATATGAAGTGAAATGAGGTGAATGGTTTATTATGAGATATGGATGTGATGGAGACAATAGTATCTGAAAGTTTTTCAAGTGTTTGGATTTGATTTTACATCAGCATATTTCCTCTTTGTTGTTGATCATCCTCTTATGAAACAAATTGGTCTCTTAGAGAGACACCATTCTCTTGTAGTCATTTGTCCTTCCTCCTGGAACCTGCAAAAAAAATTAATACTTCTTCTGCAATGGAATGTAAGATTATCAAAGGAGAGAGGTGATGAATCTCTCTAGTTATGATATTTACACACAAAACTAAGAATTTGTATTAATGAAATAAGTTCTCAAAGGAAAAATCAAAAGAATTTATACCTGTTTTGGAATTAGTGCCTCAAGTTGAATGTTGCTTCTTTTCAGCAATTTATTTCATTATTTACCTTTTCAAACTCTAATGATGGATTTCTCACTGTGTAGATCTTATTAAGACCTTTCCAATGATACTTAAATCATCAAAATCTGATTTTGTATGAAAAAGTTAGGCTGATTTGAACAATGAGGTTTTTCAGCTGCTAAAAATCTTGAATAAAAAGTTAGCCATTCATCTTTCATCATCAGTCCAAAATTAATCAATACCTTCAGAAAAGTGAGCAAATAACTTATTCATTTCATTGATTCAATTTTTTTTTTTTTTTTTTTTTGTATTATTATTATTATTATTATTATTATTTTGAATTTTTTATTTTTATTTTGAATTTTTAAATGAAATAAAGCATGGATGAAATAATTGTCCTTATGAATATTTTTGAAACAAAGTCATGCCAATGCCTCTTTCATGTAAGATAAAAATAAAAAGCTTGAAAATTCTAAAGTCAAATTCCTAACTATGAAGGAGATGAAGGCAGAGTCCTTCTCAATTTATACAACTTGCATTTGATGCACATGTGATAATGTGTTTGCCTCAAATAATCCATTTGTCACTCATCATGTGCCACCACACATGAATTCTGCCACATTTTCCCTCAAATAAGGAAATCAGTTCCTTGATTATTTCTCAAAATTGAATTTTCTAAAACCGTGACTATTTTCATAATAAAAAAAACATTTTTCTCTCACGCACACTGCAAATTAGTGCTCCTAAGAACCCTGAATTTCTCCCAAATGGCTTCGAATTTCAGAAATTTCTAATAAGATTACCTAATTTATCTCATTCCTGAAAAAACCCATGTTTTAGTTTTTTCTAATTCGCCTCCGTTTGCTCAGAAAATTCGTTTTAAAATAGGGTGTTTTTTACAATTACGCATTTCGTTTTCTAGCAATTACTTGTGGTTTGATTTGTTTTTATTTGCAGGTTTTGAAGTGTAATGGTTTGTATCTCACAGAGAAGTTCAGATCGATCTTCCTCATTCCAATTACTTGCAATGGAATCTACAATCTTCTCTTCATCAACAGTCTGAAATCTTCTCTTCATCAGCAATTTCTTCATATGATACACTTCCATTGTATGTCCCTACAATTTAAATTTGTAATCTTCTCTTTATCAGCAATTTGCAATCTTCTTCTCATTAAAAATTTGCAATATTTTCCTCATCATCAGTTTCTTCATGTGATATACATTCATTGTGTGCAAATTTTTAAAAATGATTTCTAATAACTGATGTTTGAGGAAAAACAAATATGAAAAAGAGAAAGTTTTTTTTTTTTTTTAAGTGCAGTGCATGGGTCTTTGTGTGGATTGAAGGTCTGCATATATGTGTAAAGCCAAGCCAAAGAATGGCCTCATGCGTATGCGTGGGTCTTATTTCCATGAGTCCTTTTTTTTTTTTAATTGAATTAATTGAAATGATGAAGTTTATTTTGTCTTCTTTTTCTTTTTTTTTACATAACTATTTTTTTCTGATCCTCCAGATCACACAAAGTGCAGGAGGAGAGCATACTCAAGAATTATTAATTTTTAATTTTTACATAACAATCATTTTTCTGATCCTCTAGATCACACAAAGTGCAGGAGGAGAGCATAATCAAGAATTATTAATTTTTTTTTTCTAGATGTAAGAAATAAGGTCTCCTAATTACACTTCCTCGGCAGCGGCGCCAAAATGTGTAGTCAATTTAGCGTCCTAAATTGCTAACATAAATTATCAACCAGGGCTAGTAAACTGATGAAGTGTGGTGCACTATATGTGCTTAAGTGATCTCTTCCTTACTTCGTTGTATGTGTTTTTTTTATTGTTTTTGGGGGTTTTGTCTTTTTAGTAATTAGTATGCTACTCTATGTTCAACAGATGAAATCAAATCTATGTCAAAAAGAAAAGAAAAAGAAACCTTAGACTCAAAATAGAGTGTAATTGTAAATTCTATCTCTAATTAGGAAAATGATGAAAAACAGAACATTCTAATCCATGGATATCCTAGCTTGCAAATGAACATGAAATGTAACTCAACATAATACAACCAAATCTCCTTCATCTAATATTGATATGTTGGAAGAGCTTTTAAGAAAAAGAATGGTTGTAAGACAATGAGGATCTTTTAATCTAATTGCAAAAATGCTAATTAACTCAACATAATACAACCAAATCTCTTTCATCTAATATTGATATGTTGGAAGAGCTTTTAAGAAAAAGAATGGTTCTAAGATAATAAGGATCTTTTAATTTAATTGCAATAACTTAAAACATTATAGTGAAATCTCATTCATTTGATAAAGGTTTGTTGGAAGAGCTTGAGAAAAAGATTACTATAATGTAGTAAGGATCTCCTATGAAATTCTGAAACAACTTATAACATTACAACTAAATCTCATTCATGAGTTAAAGGTTTATTGGAAGAGATTTTTGAAAGAGATTAATCATAATGTGATAAGGATCTTCTATGAAGCAAAACAATCAATAACTCACAATACTACAAATTTAGTCCCATTCGTGAATTAAAGGTTTATTGGAAGAGCTTGTGAAAGAGACTAATTACAGTATAATGAGGAATCTGATCTAAAATTGTGTGACCAAAATATTTCTTTTATAGAGATTGACAATAGGGGCTTTTACTGGTTATTTCACCTTTACTAGAAAGGATGAAACCAGAAGCTTCTGGCCCTCTTATTGACTCTGCCTAAATCAATATAATGTAAACACTAAAAACTAAATAACAGAAAATGAAATACTAATAACTCAAAATATCACAATTGAATCCCATTCATTTAATAAAGATGTTTTGGAAGAGCTTGAGAAAGAGACTAACTGCAATATCATGAGGATCCTTTATCTAAGAAAATGACAAGAAAAATAATGCTAAAAGCTATGATTTCAGAAAGCAATCTAAGTAAGGCAATATGACAAAACAGAATTGAAAACAACTTATCTAGAGAACATGCAAAAGCCTCCTTGGATAGCAGGGGCCCTCTGCTACCAATTTGGTGTAATACTTAGCTCCTTGAAGATGTAATCAAAACAGCATCAAAGAACTTCTTTATTGAAAAACTCACAAATATACATCCCATTCCATCTTAAACTTTGTTACAAAAGACTCTCTATTCCTTTCTCTCCTTCTCCTATTTTTCACTACTTTTTCATTACTCATGATAGGAGAAAGCTTCTCCTATTTATACAAAATATGAGGAGTTATCTCATTAATGGGAGTCCATGAATCTCTCCTTCCATCTCTAGAGTTACAATCAAAATAGGAAATGATAAGACACATGTCTTTCTAGAGTTTCAACACAACTAAGAAATGAGACACATATCCTCTTAGAGTTTCAATACAAGAAGGAAATGAGACACATATCCTCTTGATCCCATAATCTTCTCCAACCAAATTCGAATTTGGCCTTAGAGTGCCACATAAGGGTCTTCTAGAAGTCTCCTTTTGACCTACACATGTCACAAAACTCATAACACATATATATATATATATATGAAACTATGTTAATTTTCTAGTTTCTAATCATAAATTCACTTTAAATACATAAAATAAATAAATTTGGAAGACAAGGATCCTAACCCATATATTTATGAAAATGGTTACTTGAAGTAGGGTTTTAGGTCAGATGGCTATGAAATAAGAGCTAAATGGTTATGACATAATGGAGATATGTATGAATATGGAAAACACTTTTGAGACTCAACACTGATCTATTTTTGTATATATGAATGTTGAGCCTACTTATTGGTCTCCTATTTTTTCTCTCAAAAAATGCGTTATTTTCCTGCAGTATTGTTGCATATTGCTGCAGCCCCATTCTAGGATGTTTTCGAGCTATATTAGATGTGGGAGGTTTGTTTACCTCACCTAGTTTGATTTGTTTTTTCTCTCCTTTTGGATTTATATACTAGATCTCTAGATTTAAGGGATACAAGGGCTTCAAACTCATTTCAATGCACATAGTTTTGAAAAATTCGTTATTCCAGCAGGTATTACTGAATCTTCCCTTTTGGGGATATTACAGTGGTATCAAAGTAATGATCTTGGCACAGCCTGTGATTTGCTTTATTGAAGAGCCAATATGTCTTCAAAAGAAGATGAGCCTTTCACTGACAGAGAGAAGATTTACCTAAGAAGAATACAGAAGAAATTTGATTACACGAATGATGATAAAGACAAGGGAAAAGCCCCTGAATCTGGAAGTGATGAAGATGGGAAGGAGTTTGCAAAAACCCTTCTTGAAGCCCACAAAGATCTTGCTAGAGAGATCAAAGGGATGATATTAGACAAGATCAAGGAATCTCCTAGGAGGTTTCATCCTGGAGAAAGCTCTGGCATGTCTCACCACTTGAATGATCAACCAGTGAACCAGCCACAAGTTCCACAACGCTCTACTATGTCTACGTTTTTGGCTGTGGAGAATGAATGGCCTTATGAGCAAGCATCCCTTGAAGACTACTTTGAAGAATATGGGTTTCAGAATTAGATATTCAAGGACCACTTGAGTTTTCAAGAGTTTTCTCACCTAAAGGACAAGAGAAGGCCAAGGTATCAGCATAGAGATGGTGGATTCACCTGGAATCATGATCGACATTACTCTATGGGTAGATTATTTTTACCTAAGTTTGACGGGTCATCCACTAGTTTTGCCAAAGAATGGGTAGAAAAATTTGATATATACTTTCAGTTGAACAAATTCCCTAAGATGGAAGCTATAAATATTGTAGCGCTTCACTTTAAAGGCGAAGCACACAACTAGTGGTTCCATGGGTTGTCTACATTGGGTCATGCCAATGTGACTGCCTATTCTGAGTTCACTAGAAGAATGGTGGAAAGGTTTGACAGAAAGGATCCAGAAGCACCTTTCATGAGCCTTGCAAAGTTGAAGAAGTCAAGTAATACAAAGTTTTATATCTCTGAATTTCTGAGATTATCTGTTATGGTTCCTGATTTGTCTGCAGCAAGGAGGGTGTACATGTTCATCGATGGCTTGGATGAACCTTTGCATGGGTTGGTTAAATATACCAAGCCCACTACCTTGCATGATGAAATTGAGATGGCTAGAGACCTTCAAGATGCCTTGCCAAAAGCAAAGGAAGATTTTTATAACAAGCCCTCTTTTCCTTCTAAAGGAAAGGAAGAGAAAGTTGCTCCTTTAAAGGAGAGCTCATACAAGAAGCCTCTTGATGATGAAGTCTAGAGAGATCTAAGGAAGAGGAAGCTATGCTTCACTTTCCAAGAACCATGGGTACCTGGAGATAGATGTGCTACTGGTAAAGCACATTATATAGAGTTCTTCTCAGATCTTGAAGAAGATGAAGATGATGAGCCAAGGAGGGCTCACAACGCTGACAATGTTGGAGGAGATCCAACACCATCAGGAGATGGGAATGGAGCATTTTCTCCTATTGGAGGAACTCTTTCATCCTTGAGGGGGGTACCTAAGTACTTGACCTTAATATTTCAAGGTTAAATCATGAATTAGAGGGTTTTTGTATTGATTGACAGTGGGGCTACCCACAATTTCATTGATGCCCATCTTGTGCAAAGGAGGGAAATACCCACTGATAATTTTGAGGGATTATTTATTTTGGTCCTAGGAGATAGAACAATGTAATGCGTGCATTATGTCCCATCACTTTCAGTCACCATGGGGTCCTATGCTTTGGTGGATCAGTTCTTTCTAGTTGACATACCAGACACCAATGTTATTTTGGGTGTTCAATGGTTGATTACATTGGGGAAAGTCACCACTGATTAGGAGGCTTTGCAGATGGAATGGGTGGACAAGAAGAGTGGTACACCTCAAATGATCAAAGGCATGCATACTTACCCCTCACACAACACTTCCACACAAAAAACATAGATGGATTTGCGCAGTGGAATCAAGGACCTCACTTTCCCTTTTATTATGTTCATGAGATTTCTACAAGGGACACTCTTATCTAGTGGAAAACCACCTGGGAGGCCACCTAATTCAGTTTTGGTGAGAGATATCTCACTATATGATGCTCCAAAATCAGATCCACGAGGGATGGGAGCATTAGAAGACACAGTTACAGCACTGGAAGGCTTGGGCAAGCACAAGAAGGAGGGATATTTTCTTCTCTCAACATCATCACCCACCTTCATTTCTGATTCCGTGTTGTTGGAGGAGAAGAAGGGAAGGTATATCCTTCCTACTTATACCTTTAAAGTAAGAGATGTCAAATAAGAGAACAGCAACATGGCAGGAATTCCTATTGATGCATCATTAGCGTTGTCATTGTTGGGAAGTGTAGATCTATATTGGAAATCCCATCTGTTGGTGGTTTATTTCAAAGGTCTTCACACTTGTATGATGCTTGATGACCAACTACATGAAAAGGGCTACCTATTAAATGAGGGAGTCATATATCATCATGATAGGATCTTCTTACCTAGAACCTCCAAGCTCAAGGAGAGGATGTTGCAAAGGGCCTACAAAGAGTTTTGTTTCAGCCCTACCTATTCTATGAAGATCTACAACACTATCATGAAATGCTTTGAATGGGAAGGCTTTGGAGGAGAGATAAATCAGAATTTTCTACAATTTAAGAGCTATGTGGAGTTGGGGCAGCCAAAGGAATCTATGCAAGAGTCATTTCAGCCATTTCTTCCTTCTCTTGAAAGGGGAGAAAAATCTACGCACAATTCCATGTATAGGAGAGACATTGTTGGTGAAAAATATGATCATGTAATGCAAGTTTCATTTTCTAATTTGACATATTCTTTCACCATGTTTATGTAGGCCATGACTCCAAAAAGGATTATTGTATCATGTAAATCTCATGGCAAACATTGGACCACCAAAATTTCTGAATTTGGCAACTCCATTGTTGTGCAAAGGGAGATTCTCTTTCATGATGGGTGCTTCCCAAAGGCACCAAACATATCTCACATTTTCAACCACGGTGAGATGACTTGTGCAGCAAGTAAGTGGTGGGGAAACCACTTACCATACCTTGATCTGGTGCAGGCAGGAGATGCACTGTACCACATGTGGGACTATGACCCACCTCCTCATGCTCAAATTTTTGTTTGTATATATGTAGTTACGCTTCCATACTTGGATGACATAGTTGTACTTTTTTTGGGATTGTATGGAGGGAGGATGGGATGTTTGTATGTACCACATGGTATGGAAACTCTCTATGTACCTCATGCTACATGTTTCAGAGAGAGTATTGGTTCAACCATGTTTGTTTCTATTGAGTTCTTGACTCCTTGTGGGATGGATTATGTACATCTCATGATGACTTTGGAGGAACAATTCATGGAGGCTTGGATTGGTGAACACCTAGCTTATGAGGAGAGCTTGATCTTTGATGGTGTCAACAATGGAGAAGGAGAAGTGTTGCAACACTCACGCTATCAGTTGCTTGAGGACAAGAAAAATTTTGGAGGGGAGGACTGTAATATTCCTAATTTGCCCAAGCTAATGGGAATATACAATTTTGTTTCAATTTCTGTTTCATGAATAAAATTGTAAAGGAGGATCAATAAAACTCCTAATCTACAAAATAAATCAATGCCACATGTGAACATAGCTAAATCTGGGCTATTTAAATAAGCACACTTAGGTGTGAAAGAGACTAGAGAACTTGACCAAGTCAACCAGGACCAAATCAACATCGCTGTCTAGATTCAGTGAACCTCCTAGATGTACAGCGCAGTTTTAGTTGGAGGCTACTCATGTGAATGGAGCTAAATCATTGAGATGGTTTAGGGTTTGACAAGAATTTCATCCTATAAATGGAAGAGGAGGACAGTAGAAGAGGGTTGTTGATTGAGTATATTTCTGAATATATTATCTTTTTAGACATATATCATTCTCTGTTGTTTAGCTAAGGATAGTGTTTTTTAGCACTAGGGTGTTCCTATTCGGGAATCCCAACTTTTCCAATGAGTAGATCTTAGAAGAGTTTTGCTGATCTCATCCACTATTAGGCATTTGGCCAAGCTCATATTCCAACTACAATGCAAATCTTATTGAGGGTTTGGTTGTCCTTGTAAGCTGCAGCAAGTGGAGGCTAGATCTATTTAGATGTAGTCCATTTTAGGGCCTCTTTTCACTGGGAAAGTCTTCTATCCGTTTAGCAAGAGAGTTCTAGACCTTTGGAGCTGCATTTTCAGGTCTTCGAATCAGGGCAATCCAGTGCTAGAGCCTACACCATAGTTTTCCTTGTAGGACTGCGTTATTTTCATGAAGGAAGTTGCAGGGTGTTTTGACACACATTTGGAGGAGAGATATCTGGTGTTGGGGTTCTTCCCTTCACTATGGTTATCCATGGATGAGACTTCTGATCCATGTTCTATTCAGATCTTATTTTCTTCTATTATATTCACCTTCAGAAATTTTTGAATACTACTGCAGATCTACAACTTTAGATCTCAGATCTACTCTCTGTGTTTCATGCTTTGATTAAAACCCCAAGGGGAATCTGTAGAGGAGCTCTTCTAGTGTACAGATCTGAAATAGATCTTATATTTTGTACACAGATATGATCTATATCTAGAGTGTAATATACAACTGCTGCAACTATTAATAATAACACTGTCAAGCTATTTTTCAGTCAATACATGTGTTGCAACCCCTCTTTTTGAGGAATTTCTTCTATTCTTGTCTTATACATTCCATCATACATTGTATGGGCCTCATTATGGATCTGATTTATTGTTGTGTATATGAATTTTGAGCCTTCTTATTGGTCCCCAATTGTTTCTCTCAAAAAATTTCATTATTTTCTTGCAGTATTGTTGCATATTGCTACAACCCCATTCTTGGGTGTTTTCCAACCATACTAGGTGTGGGAGGTCTATTTACCTCACCTATTTTGATTTTTTTTCTCTCCTTTTGGATTTAGATACTAGATATCCAGATATAAGGGATACAAGGGATGAAAATTCATTTCAATGCACATACTTCTGAAAAATGCATTATTCCAGTAGGTATTTCCGAATCTTCCCTTTTGGGGATATTACACAATGTGTGTCACAACAAAAAAAATATTAGATCATTGTCTTCTATAATACTATTGTTATTGCTACGTCACATATATTATCAAGCCTACAAGATATCTTGGTGTGAGGGATTTTGACATCAACATATGTAGTTGTCAAATATATTATTTGTTGCTTATTAAGGTCAAGACTACCATCAATCCAAAACCTTGCAAGGCCTTCTATATGCTACTTTTGTCTAATATAGATAAAAGGCTTGCAGCGTGAGAAGTATAAATAGTAGTCCTCTGTCTATTCATACTACTGCATATGGAGGAAGCCTTTGAAAAAATTATTATATTCCCAATAATGACGCTATAGTGAAGCCAACTTAAACAAAAAATTCCGTTTGAATACCTTACATATTGCAGAGTTTTAATGCTTTAGAAACTATAATACGTATGAACAGACCTTGAAATATTTAGATTCAAACTCCAGAATTTTGAATCAATTGTTTGAATTATTCATATTTATAATGGTTTTGGGCCATAGATGACTAAATTGATGACTAACAAAGTGTAGAAGAATGAATAAATTTATGACCAACAAAGTGCAGAAGAATCACGATCTAAAAGGGGTTGCATACATATCAGTAAAACAGTTATCCACAGATCTGAAATAGGTCATATTCCCTTGCCCTAACCAGAGATGACTGAAAGGCTTCAAGGAGCTCTAAACAATATTTGGGAGAATGTTCAAATAGTCCACAAGATAAAAGGATCACTGGGAGGTTGGAGAAAAATTGGGGGAGAGAACACTTCATTAGAACAGGAATTGTCATTCTGGGGGGTGAGGAAGGAATTTTGGAAGGAGAGGTTTTCGTATTTGAACAAGTATAAGTAGATCCTTGGAAGGGAAAAACCTTTTCCCAAGTGGACCAATCAGATCTCATCTATGGCCCTCATCTAAAGCTCACACGAAAAGCTGTGAAGATAGCAGCCACTGGGATTCTGATCGATGCAGTTTTAACAGTTGGGGTTTCATGGAAATATTCTAGACATGGAATCAGAGCTATATTTTCCTTCGGTGCAGGAGCTTATTTTGGTTGGGTTTTTGGGAGGGAAATTTCAAACCATACACTTCATCTATATAATTTTGACTCCATGGATGCCCAACTGAAGTTTTTTGAGTAGTGGGAAATGAAATCTGAAGGTAGATCTTGAGTTGCCTAGTAGAAACTTTGGTTTCTCACCATGTGTGCTTGCAAAAGTTCATAGAATCATTTCAATGAATTAATGTTTGTTTTTATATTATTTGAAAAAAAAATATAAAAGGATCACTAGTGTAAGTTATAAATGCAAGCCAACCCAAAAGGAACTTCAAGAATTTCACGTCTTAAAAACTCATCCTTGCTGATTGATTTGTAGCCCCAAGAGGATTGAAATAGCTCCTCACTTCACAAGATAGAAAATATGCTGAAATTTAAGGATTAGAGTGATATTCCCCAGAAACGAGGGCTTATGCTACAATTCTGGAAACATCCTCAACTGTTCATGCAATTTCTTGTAGAGCCAAAATGCCAATGAAATGTGATACCACCAAACCTTTCATGCTTAGTAATAAAGTCCTAATGAGGGCTGAAATTATATATAAAAAAATGTTTTCAAACAAGCCTTAATGGATTGTTAACAACCCTTATTGTTCATCGATTTATATTAATCACAAAGGCAAGGGTGCTGCTTAGAAATTATGCCACAGGGAGTTATTTGAATTATACAATAATTTCCTCTTGCTAGTTTCTGTAGCCCTAGTTCTTAGGCACTGTTCCACAATGAACATATTGGCCACATAGGAAATCCTTCTATAAAAGATGATACGCTTAAGGGGACGAAATTATACTCCTTGCAATTATGAAACCAATCCAGATACTAAGAAATACACAGGAAATGGATGCAGAGATAAAGAAGTTGCTTCAAAAATATTAAAGAGGTTGTTAATGCTCGAAAATTACACAGATTAAGACCCTTCTTACCGTAGATGGAAGAAGAAATTACTGCACGTGCAGAGAGAGACACAAATTTTTCCATGTTGTTGACTGATAGCTTTCCCTCGGTCCTATAGAATAAGACCCATAATAAAAGCCAAAATCACTAAGCTAGAGGGAGGTGAGCGGGAGATGTATTTTGGGCGGGAGATGTGTTATTTTAACTCGAGGTATAAAATTTAAACGAAAAATTAATACTCCATCCTTGCATTTTTCCAAACATCATTTTTAATATTATGCTCTCCAAATATCATTTTTAATATCATACCTATTGTTGTTTTGATGGATGGTGAGCGCACTCCTTCATTCTTTGTAATGTTAACAATTGTTTAAAAGGAAGTTTCAAAAATCAATTCAATTTCATTCTAATAAATTTATTTTAAAAACATTGATGATGAACCACATAGAAAGGTGTCGACCTTAAAAAAATTGTGATTTATCTAGAAGAGTTTTTAAAGAAATTAATTAATTAATTAATAAAATAAAATTAAGATAAAGTAGTAAATTTAGGAGAGGTTTTTTCCACCCATGGTTTTGCTCATGGTATTCCACCGTGCCAAGAAGGGGGAATTAACCTGATTGTAGGTCCCAACAAGACCTACTCTAATTTGGAATGGATAATCCCACGGGTTTTAAGTATTGTTATAAGTGTTAGCGGAATAATGAGTTAGTGGTTAAGGGATTAAGGATTAAGAGCTTAGGGGTTAGGGGAATAAGGGCTTAGGAGTTAGAGGTTTAGGGTTTAGGGGTTAGGGGAATAATGAGTTAGTGGTTAAGGGGTTAGGGATTGGGGGCTTAGGGATTAAGGGGTTAGGGGGTTAGGGATTAGGAGCTTAAGGGTTAGGGGATTTAGGCACATTTAGGGGTTAAGGGAGTAATGAGTTAGTGGTTAAGGGATTAGGGATTTGGGTTGGGGGAATAATGAGTTAGTTGTTAAACATTTAGGGATTTGGGGGTTAAGGGTTAGGGGATTTAAGCACATTTAGGGGTTAGGGGAATAATGAGTTATTGGTTAAGGGATTAGGGATTGGGGGCTTAGGGGTTAGGGGATTTAGGCATAGTTAGGGGTTAGGTGAATAATGATTAAGTGGTTAAGGGATTTGGGATTAGGGGCTTAAGGGTTAGGGAATTTAGCAGTTAAGGATTTGAGGGGTTAGGGGTGAGGGGTTAATGGATTATGGGTTAAGCATTAACGGTTTAGGTGTTTAGGAATTAAGGGGTTAGGGGTTTAGGTGTGGTTTAGGGGTTTAAGGGTACAATAAAGATAATGATTACAGGGTACAACAACACTATAAGATTTATAGGTTGATAGATATTGATACTGATAGGGTAAGCTTCAATAGTGAAGTTGCTTTTGATGAGGAGGTTGGACCTTTCCAAAATTATCCTAAGTTTTGAATTACTTAGAAGCTAGAAGGGGTTGAGGATTCAGGTGTCAAGCTTCAGGTAGCTGCACTTGAATGGGGCTGGAATATTTTGAGCATGATGAGTCTCCTAGACTAGTAATTTATGATCTAGATATAGGTGCTCTAGGTCATGGTGACAATATTGACTTCTAAACATTCTGTACAAGATCCACAGAGTTTGTAGAGCTTCTCAGGCAGGGAAGCTACATTGAATACCATTTTATGAAGGACAAGCTTAGAGAGCATAGAGGGCCCTCTAGTTGGTACTTTCAGACATATGTGGACCAATGAACATGACATCAACCACTGGTGCTAGGTACTTCCTTCCATTTGTTGATTATTTCAGTAGAAAAATGTGGGTATATTTTCTATAATTAAAATATGATGTGTTTAATGAATTTGAAAAGTTTAGAGCATTAATAGAGAAATATTTACGTTGTCATATTTCCTCTCTTAGATATGATACTGGTGGGGAATTCTACTTAAAATATTTCAATAAATTTTGTGCTAAACATGGGATCCAAAGACAATATACTACACCTTACACTCCACAACAAAATTAATTGGTTGAGAGGCAAAACTGTACTATCATGAAGATGGCTAGGTGTAAGTTGCAGAGGAAGTCTATTCCAAATAGGTTTTGAGCTGAGCCAATGTTCACATTAGTATACCTATTGAATATATCTCCCACGATAGAAATGATGTAGAAGGTCACAAAGAACAATGGTTGGAAAGAAATTCCAAGTAAGTCATCTTAAATTTTTTGGTTCTATTGCCTACACCTGGAATCTAGCTAACAAGATAACCAAATTATATCCAAAGAGCAAAGATAATTATTATAGGGTACAAAAACACTATAAGGTTTATAGGTTAATTGATGTTGACACTGATAGGGTAATATTCAATAGTGAAGTTGTTTTTTGATGAGGAGGTTGGACCTTTCCAAACTTCTCCTAAGTTTTGAATAACTTAGAAGCTGGAAGGGGTTGAGGATTTAGGTGTCAAGCTTCAGGTAGCTGCACTTGAAGGGGGGTGGAAGATTTTGAGCATGATGAGTCTCCTAGATTAGTAATTTATGATCTAGATATAGGTGGTCCAGGTCATGGTGACAATACTGACTTCTGAACATTCTGCAGAAGATCCATAGATTTTGCAGAGCTTGTCAGGCAAGGAAGCTACATTGAATACCATTTTATGAAGGAAAAGCCTGGAGAGCATAAAGGGTCCTTTAGTTGGTACTTTCAGACATATGTGGACCAATGAACATGATATCAACCACTGGTGCTAGGTACTTCCTTCCATTTTTTGATTATTTCAGTAGAAAAATGTCGATATATTTTCTATAATTAAAATATGATGTGCTTAAAGAATTTCAAAAGTTCAAAGCATTAATAGAGAAATATCTAGGTTTTCATATTGCCTCTCTTGGATATGTTACTGGTGGGGAATTCTACTTCAAATATTTCAATAAATTTTGTGCTAAACATGGGATCCAAAGACATTATACTACACCTTACACTCCACAACAAAATGTATTGGTTGAGAGGCAAAACTATATTATCACAAAGATGGCTAGGTGTAAGTTTCAGAGGAAGTCTATTCCAAATAGGTTTTGAGCTGAGGAAATATTCACAATAATATACCTATTGAATATATCTCCCACGATGGTGATGAAGTAAAAGGTCACAAAGAACCATGGTTTGGAATAAATTCCAAGTAAGTCATCTAAAAGTTTTTGGTTCTATTTCCTACGCTTGGATTCTAGCTAAGAAGATAACCAAATTAGATCCAAAGAGAAAAGATAATGATTATAAGTTACAACAACACTATAATTTTTATAGGTTGATTGATATTGACACTGATGGGGTAAGCTTCAATAGTGAAGTTGTTTTTGATGAGGAGGTTGGACCTTTCCAAACTTCTCCTATGTTTTGAATTACTTAGAAGCTGGAAGGGGTTGAGGATTCAGGTTTCAAGCTTCAGGTAGCTACACTTGAAGGGGGGTGGAATATTTTGAGCATGATGAGTCTCCTATACTAGTAATTTATGATCTAGATATAGGTGGTCTAGGTCTTGGTGACAATACTAACTTCCAAACATTTTGTAGAAGTTCCACAGAGTTTGTAGAGCTTGTCAGGAACAAAAGCTACATTGCATACCATTTTATCAAGGACAAGCTTGGAGAGCATAGAGGGTCCTTCAGTTGGTACTTTCAGACATATGTGGACCAATGAACATGACATCAACCATTGGTGCTAGGTACTTCCTTCCATTTTTTGATTATTTCAGTAGAAAAATGTCGGTATATTTTCTATAATTAAAATATGATGTGTTTAATGAATTTCAAAATTTCAGAGCATTAATAGAGAAATAGTTAGGTTGTCATATTGCCTCTCTTAGATATGATACTGGTGGGGAATTATACTTAAAATATTTCAATAAATTTTGTGCTAAACATGGGATCCAAAGGCAATATATTACACCTTACACTCCACAACAAAATGTATTGGTTGAGAGGAAAAACTGTATTATCACAAAGATGGCTAGTGTTAAGTTGCAGAGGAAGTCTATTCCAAATAGGTTTTAAGATGAGGCAATGTTCACAATAGTATACCTATTAAATAGATCTCCGATGATGGTGATGAAGTAGAAGGTCACAATGAACAATGGTTTGGAAGAAAGTCCAAGTAAGTCATCTTAGAGTTCTTGTTGTACTGCCTACACTTGGATTCTAGCTAAGAAGATAACCAAATTAGATCCAAAGAGAAAAGCTAATGATTATATGGTACAAAAACAGTAAAGTTTTATAGGTTGATTGATATCGACATTGATAGGGTAAGATCCAATATTGAAGTTGTTGTTGATGAGGAGGTTGGACCTTTCCAAACTTCCGCTGAGTTTTGAATTACTTAGAAGCCAAGTGCCATTGTGTGTCAGGGAGTGTTATTCATGTTATGAAGTGGTAGGGCATGTCTAAAAGTGCTATTTCGAGAGTGACAATGCATGTTGAGGAGTGTTAAGGAGTACTAGGAAAACACAATGGAATACTAGGTAAAAATACATGGAAATGAATGAAAATGAGGGTATGTAGGGAGTGGCAATGAGTGATAGTTTTCATGCCAAGGAGGGAATGAGAAGGTATTCTAAGCAATCACACACCTTACTGACAACTCAATTCTTACCATTCTCACACCATAAAAAAAAACCATAAAAATTCATTCTTCAAATCTATTGTGTAGTTTCCTAATGTCATTCAAGTAGAATCTCTCAATTACTTATGTTAGTAAGGTGAGATCATTTTTCTATTCTCTTAAAGGAACTCTTTCTATACATGCACCCCATCAAACATAAATCATCGATTCAAACATAATGGAAATGAATGAATAAGAGGGTGTGTTGGGGGTGTTAGCGAGTGTCAGGTGTGGCAAGGGGGGAGTGGCAAGGCATACTAGGGAATTCTATGGCATTTCAAGAAGTGTCAGGGTGTGCTAACATGTTGCAGATAGTGCCAAGGCATGCCAGGCATGAAAATACATGCAATGTGTTAAGGAGGGAGTGTTGGCAAGTTCTAGGTGTGCTAAGGAGGGGGTGACAAGGTATGTTAGGAAATTCCAGGGCATGACAGAGTTCTAGGAAAGCATGCCAAGCTGTGCCAAGTTCCAGGGTGTGCCGATGTGTGCCAAGGAGTGTTAGGGAGTGCTAGAGAAACACAAGGTAGCACTATGTCACAATGCATGGAAATGAATGAATAATACTGTGTGAAAATGAGTTTCAACGAGTTCCATGTGTGATAAGGAGGAGTGACAAGGCATTGTTGGAAGTGATAAGGAATGATAGAGTGCTACGGTGGGATGCAACCAAGATGTGCCAATGCATGAAAGGAAGTGTTAACTAGGAGTGCCCAGGAAACACAAGGGAACACTACGTTAAAATGCATGGAAATGAACAAATAAGATTTTGGGATTGGAAGTGTTAGTGACTTTTAGGTGTGCTAAGGAGGGATTGACAACGTATGCTAGGTAGTGTTAAGGCATGCTAGAGGCGGGGGCAACATGCCATGATGTCCTAAGTGTTAGGGTGTACCAACACATGCCAAGGAGTGTTAAGGAATGATATGGAAACACAAGGGAGCACTTGGTAAAAATGCATGAAAATGAATGAATATGAGTTTGTGACTGGGATTTTCAATGAGCTCTAGGTGTGCTAAGGAGAGAGTGAAAATGTATGATAGGTAGTGCCAATGAATGCTAGAGTGCTGGGGTGGCATGCCAAGATGTGTCAGGTGTTAGGGTGTGCCAATGCATGCTAGGGAGTGTTAGGGAGTGTCAGGTAAACACAAGGAAGCACTAGATCAAAATTCATGGAAATCAACGAATAAGAGTGTGTGATATGGAGTGTCAATGAGTTCTAGGTGTGTTAAGGAGGGAGATACAAGCTTATATGATAGGAAATGCCAAGGTATGTTAACCTACCAAGGTGTGTCAGGAAGTGCTACGGTGTGTTAGGGAGTGTGAAATCATGTCAAGGAATTTAGAGGATGCTAACACATGCCACACAATTCCAAGGCATTTAAGAAATATTAGGTGTTATGGCATGTCAAGATGTAAACTATGTTTCTTAGTTGTTTTACGACCACAGTTGTATGTGATGAGCCTTGTCTTAGTAACTTGTTAAGTGGGATCAACTGAGATTGGACATGAGTAGTCTAATATGAGTTACATGTAGTTCTTAGGTGAACAAGGAATATGTTGAATTTCCATGACACATGATAATTTGGGTTCGGTCTTAGAATCTTTGATGAAAACACACTCAAGTGACACAACAGATCAACTTTTTACAATGAAATCTACACACATCAGGGAATAAATTAGTGCACATGAAAATTTTTAACTTTTTCAAACCTTTCTTCATTAAATTACAAACAGGAATAGAATAGGCTAGAGCTCTCGTACCAGGGATGATGGCCCTTTACAGCTAGGGCCTGGTGTTATTCCTTTGACAATCGATATACCTTGAACAAGACAACACTTGACCCAATTTTTTATTGTGGACACAGATAGCCCTTTCAATCCACATGTCTTGAACACATCTGGCAAGTCCTCTTTACTCCCATTATGCAAATCCTAAATCTTCCTCTATCAATGAACTAAACTCCTTTATGTTACTAAACTTGGCTAAAAACATAAATCCCTCTATCTATCTCTTTTTTCCTTTAAGGTCTACAACACTTAAAGTTTTTGATTAGCTGTTCACAACTCTGTTGTGAACAACTCTTTGGTCTACCCACTTTTGACATACTACTACTCCAAGATGACATTTCTAGGGATATGGAGGTTTTCCTTCTTCTCAATGATTCAATACTCTACAATATAGTGAACTAGGGCTAGTTGGCTAGCCCACTTGACTGCTACTTCAGTCATTCAAATTCTTCACGTCCTTAGGCCCAATACACCTACCCTTCTACCAGTCTTGTTTTACTTCATAAGTAAAGGACTTAGAGCTCTTCTTTGACAGTCACATAACAATCCTCTAATTGTACTTGGACTGCCATCAATTTTCCCAACCACAGTAATTTTTTTTACTGATCTATTTCCCACTACACTGCCCTAATCTAGGGCTCTTCAAATATGCCACCTAATAGTGATTTGATTCCTCTCAAAATCACTATTATTGTGTACCAATTTTTTGTTTTCCAATCCATGATCAAATCTGAACTACTCAAGTTATCATCCTTCTAAAAATTTGTAGATGACTAAACTAGGGTCACAAATCATCCATTAATAGTCCATTCACTAACTGTTTATAGGCTGCTTTAGATCTCTGTCCAAAACTCTATGGACAGTCCAACAAAATCAATTCCTCTTCATGTCAATCCATTCCTCATATGGCACATTTATTTTGATCCATATTCTACTCAGGTTCCACCTTCCTTTGGATTTTCTATCTCTGCACATACTTATGCAAACCATCTTCCAAATTTGTGGTATATATTGCAGAGATAAACCTCTCTCTTAGGGCCACAACCCCTCTTTTTCTATGCAGATTTGTCACGGTATTAATGACATACCTTATGGATTGAACATGCTAGGAAACCTCCATAAATAGGGAATTATACTTCTATTCTAATTTCTTTAGAACAAACCATATCCATCCATAGAAAAAAAGAGAACTCTTTCCTCCATAAGAGACTCGGCCTAGCTCATATGGATCCATAGATTCTAGTCATTTCTTTGAATGAATCTTGACTTGAACTTTAGATCTCTACGACCCTCAAACAATAGTTACTTCAGTCAATATTACACCTGTGACTACTTCTGTTCTAGCCCTAAATTCTAGTGCAAACCCTCCTCCATTTGTGTTGGTATTTATCACCAACCTCGCAACCTAGTAACCAACACAAGGTAGGGTCTCAACACTCTCTACTATTTCAAAATTTGATGCAAAATTCACACAGAAACACCACTTAAATCACATGCCCAAATTCTCATGAATCACCTCCCTTGAGCTTTATCTGCCCTAAGAGAACCAAAAATATGCCATCCTACTTCCTATCTCGAACCCATTAAGGTATGTGACATTCTTGTGAACCCTCACATGATGATCTTACTCTTGGTGGATGATCATGGTTTCCCTTTAGCAACGCTTACTCAGACCTCTAACTAGACCTAATTTAGGACTACATCTCTCCTAGCCTCCTTGATAAAATGAGCTCATTGTCACTTGATGTTTTTTCCTTCATACTAAGGCATCCTTAAATAGATTTTCCTAGCTAGGCCTCTTAAGAACGCTCTAGAACTTACGAATTTTATATACTTAGATCTTAGGAAATATTATTTTTCTGTTTAATTTTCTTTTAGATTTTAAACCTCATCTCGGGCCCAAAGCCCCTTCGCTGGGGTTATTTTCCCACAAAAAATTTTGTGGTCAAAATCACACAAACCCATTTCACTAGGCTTTTTGAGTACCTCCCAAGCTACAAAATTTAGCAACATAGTCTAGTTGTAGTAATCGTAACATGGTCAAGCTCCTATAGTCAAGCAAGGACTTGGTTGGGTTCCCAAGTTGAAAATTAAGTAAGGGTAGTTGTGAGGTCATGATAACTAGGAAGGATTAGGGAATGCCAAGGAATGAAAAGGCATGCTAACACATGCTGGAAAATGTCAATGCATGTTGAGGAGTGTTAAGGAGTGTCGAGGTATCACAAGGGAGAAATATGTCAAAATACATGGAAATGAACAAATAAGAGTGGGTTCCAGGGAGTCTCAGTGAATTCAAGTGTGCCAAGGATGAAGTGTGTTAGAAAACGTTCATAATAGGATTTGTAAGATGCTAGACTACGATTGCGATAAGGGGCTCTGTTAGACTCATGTATTTCACAGTATTGCATGGTGACTAATCACTGATTAGAATATTGTTCATATACTGAAAATAATATTCTATGGTTGTCATTTATTTTCAGAGAAGTACAGAAGACCCTAATTGTCAAATAGAATCAAATGAATCAATTTTCCTTATAGTTTAGTGGAAAGGAGAAAAATTATTGCTGACAAGGTGTGATGGGGATCAAACTTCATTTCTGCCCTTATTCCATTTCATTTAATTCACCCTCTTTTCCCCCCTCATTTCGTCCATATTCTCCCATGCTCTCAAACCCATTCCCTGCCATGCTTCTCTTCCATTTCATCTTCCATTTTCAAATACACATTACCTTACCTTTCTTCCGCCTTTCTTCTTTACCCTTCCACCTTTACCATTTCATTGCTTTTTATTCCCCGATCGCGATCAAAGTGGGGCCCTCATCACACTTCGCAGAGTTTACGTATTTGGCAATGGAACTAAAATTTCAATAATGTGATTGCCGATTTGCGTTATCGCATTGAATTTTTTTAGCTTGTGAGCACCCGCAATCTATTTTATTTAGTTTGCGATGCGGTAAGTCGGCCGCACCTCAGTAGCTCTGCCCCATTACACAGCCATTGCAATACATTGTTATATCATATAAAACTTCATAACACTGACCGCTTTAAAACCTTTCATCGATTCATAGCACTCCGCCAATTTCCAGTGGGCCCCTCTTGCCCACACTTCAAAAATTTAAGGAGTTAACCCCACACCTTATAAAAAAAAATTAAGAATTGTGATCTGCGCTTGTGATCTAGTCCCACTTCTTCCCTGCCACGTCACTCATATCCTCCCCCGCACATCGCACTTCGCAGATTTTAGATTTTACATATTCTACGCTTATAACTAAACGCTACGAATTGCGATGTGTGTTGTGGTCCCACCCCACTTACCCTCCATGTCATTTAACCTCCATATCATCTCCCCATCGCATCAGATCGTTGATAGTATTCTTTATAAACTCATTAACTGTAAAGGTTGCAAAGTCCGCAAATGCAATGCCACTTCATAACTAAATTCTACAGAATTTCAGGTTTGGGTGAACGAGTTGTCACTATGTTTTGTGTGTATAATAGGTCAATTAGGGACTACGAGTTTTATATCTCATTTAATGAATAAATAGGCCAAAATACCCGGTGATAGGTAAAGTATTTCCACCTTATCGCGCCACCTTCATCTTTAAATCTAACAACCTATGTTTCATTCCAACACCCCTTTACCATCCTTACTTTATCCTTGCAGGGGGGTCTAGAATGAATGGTTTTCAAGAAAGGCACCCCCTTATGTGTCACTCTCTCATGAATTCACACCCCCCCTTTCTATTACCTCTTACCACTTCATAATGGTCCAAAATACCACTTTTCTCCTGCAAAACCGTTTTCCCCAAATGAAAAACCACCTTTTAGCCAGTTTTACCAGTTTGTTTTTTAGGGAGATTCCGGGAAGATGGGAATGAATTTTAACAAACTGAGAGAGGTTTTTATTCAGCACGGTCTAAATAAAAAAACCCTCTCCCATATTTTGCATAGGTGCATTTAGTTGGGATAATCAAAAGCCATCTCTCAGCCCTATTTTTCAAATTTTCGTTTTTTCTATGTTGGTCATGATTTTGTGGCGACTGTTGTGGAGAGATGGAGATGAATTTTAAAAATATGAGAGAGGTGTTTTACCAACACGAGGAAAAGAACAATAAAATCTCTCATATTTTTCATAGGTGTCACCAGTGGGGATAAAAAAATGTCTGATTTGACCTTTATTTCAGCAATTTCGCCCATTTTTCATGGCATGACAAACATCCCAAGATTTTCAAGAATTTGTTTTTTGATGATGGTTATATGTGAAAAAGGATAATATATTTCAGAAATTGTTTTCCATAAAATAGTTCCAAATAGTATGACATTAGGACAATAAATAAATTGGTGCCACACTGGAGTTAATGATCGAGCCAAGGCGGTGCAAGAAAGGATGCGCCATACATCAATTTTGTCTCACTTTGTTTGTTCGGAATTTTAAAAGCCCAATTGCGTTCACCTTATAATTCAATAAGGGTCATCGAAGTTAATACAGGATTCTTGAGTTGTGTCAAAATGGTGATGTGTTTCATCTCTGTTTAAATGCTTCCATTGTTTTCTTTGTTGTGTATCTTCTCATCTAATTGTAAATCATGAATTTTAGATTAAGGTTCGCTGTCGAAGTGCCTTAATTCTATCTGCATTTAAAATCTGAATTTTTTCTGCTGAAGTCTGATTAAAGAATTCTTAATTTCTCTATATACACTATGGAACCTTACTGTTTCTTTCACCTTATAATTCATACAGCTCTTAAAATACATTTAGCATAGTTAGCTTTCCCTATGATTTGCTCTTGATTTTGATGTGCCATTCCAGCCTTTGACTCCATCACCCAATGGAATAACTTCTACAACCCTATATTTCCAACCACACAATCAATCAAACAAACAACCCCTATCACTCTAACTAGCCTAATATCAGTACGTATAACCAGCAAGTTAAATCGATTTAAATCATAAAATAGAGAGAGCCCTCTCTGAGTCTAAGAAGGCTAGGTCTTGGACTCCAAAGCGGTTTGATGTTGTGCTTTATAGTTTATTTTTTCCAATACTCTAAATTATAGAGTGAAAACAGGCTCAAAAAAGAAAATTTAAACAAAGGGATACTTTATGTTGGGCACAACACTATTTTTCCTTTATCTATTATTTTTATATGACATGTGGCACACTTTGGCCGAATGCTCATGTTTTAAACTATTTTAGACAATTCAATATTGTACATTGTTATGTATAAGTTTTGGGGAACTCGACTTGTGCCGACCTATATCTTGTGTGTCTTGTGTATCTTGTGGTTCTTGCAAACTCTTAGTTAATGCTCTATTGTTTATATGAACGAGACATACATGTGAAATATTGCCTATAAAAGCTATGTTTCTTAGTTTTTTTATGGCCATGGCTAGATGTGATCCTTGTGTTGGTAAGTTCTTAAGTGGGAAAATTTCAGCTTGGACATGACTGGCCTAAGATGAGGTATAGGAAGTTCTTAGGTGAACAAGGAGAAATCTACTTGTAGTAGGTGTAATTGATCAAGTTTCTACGGCTGAAGCAGACCAATGTCACATGAACTGGAGTAGCTAAGGACTTTATTGGGTTCCCAAGTCATGAAAAAATGTAAGGATATTTGTGAGGGTATGAGTGCCAAGGCATGCTATGGATTTCTAACATGTTCTAGATAGTTCGAAGGCATGTAAAATATGCTAAGATGTGTTAAGTGCTAAAGCATACCAATATCTGCAATGGTGTGACAATACATGCCAGGGGCTATCAAGGAAAAGAAAAATCAGAAACAAGTTAAAATACAAGGAAATGAACACATCATAGGGTTAATAAGTCATCAATTTAAATTTTCCAAGAGCGGCATGCTATGCACACCAACACTAGGTGGAAATGAGTTTCAAGTGCCAAGTGTTAGTGCATTCTAAGTGCCAAATCATCCTCTGTTACTTCTCTTCTACTTTCCAATAACTGATCTCAAATAACTTTAATATTAAACCATGCCAAAGCATATTGAGGCATCTTAATGAATGTTATACATGATAATGATCATGGCCTCTTTAGGACTACATGTCTCTTCACCCCCTTATCAAATGAGCTCCTTCTCACTTGATGTTATTTCCTTCATCCTAAGGACTCCTTAAATAGTTTTTCCTAAACCTCTTAGGAACCCTCTAGAACTTATGGGTTTTATCCACTTAGACCTTAGGAACTATTAATTTTTCTTTTTAAATTTCTTTTAGATTTTAAACCCCATCTTGGGTCCAAAATCCCTTTTATTTTCTTCTATTCCCACAAAGCCTTTTGTGACCAAACTCACACAAAGGCATCTCACTAGGCTTGTGGAGTACCTCCCAAGCTACACAATTCAACAATATAGTGTAGTTGTAGTAACTATAACTTGGTCAAGCTCTTCTAGTAAAGCGAGGCTTGGTTGGGTTCCCAAGTAAAAAATTAAGTAAGGGTAATTGTGAGGGCATGATAGCTAGGGAGGGTCAGGGCATGAAAAGGAATGAAAAGGCATGCTAACACATGTCGTACAATGTCAATGCATGCTGAAATAGAGTGTTAAGGAGTGTTGGGGAATATCAAGGGATAACTAGGTCAAAATGCATGGAAAGGAACAAACAAGATTGTGTACAATGGAGTGTTAGTGAATTCAAATGTGCTAAGGATGAAGTGTGTTAGGAGAAGTTTAGAATAGGATTTACAGGAGGCAAGCCTATGGTTGTTATAAGGGGCTCTACATAATAATTTTAGACAAAGGGAGATCACTTTGTGCTAGGCACAACATTTTTTTTCCTTTAGTTAATTTTTTTGTATGAGATGTGGGACACCTTGGTTACATGCTCATGTTTTAAACTATTCTAGATAATTTCATATTGTACATTGTTGTGTATAATTTTTGGGGCACTCATCTTGTGTCAGCTTATATATTGTGTGCCTTGTGAATTTTGTGGTTCTTTCAAACTCTTAGTTAATGTTCTATTGTTTATATGAACTGAATATACATGTGAAATATTGCCTGTGTAAGCTATGTTGCTTAGTTGTTTTATGGCCATGGCTAGATCATGCGATCCTTGTCTTGGTAAATAGTTAAGTGGGACAAGTTTAGATTTGACATGCGTGGCATAAGATGATTTATAGGCAGTTCTTAGGTGAACAAGGAACAATCTACTTGTAGTAGCTGAAATTGGTCAAGTTGTTGGGATTGAAGCATGCCAACATTTTCACATGAACTACAGTAACCAAGGAATTGATTGGGTTCCAATTCATGAAAAAATGTAAAGGCTTGCTGTGAGGACATGAGTGCCAAGGCGTGCTAGGGACGGAATGCTAAGATGTGCCAGATAGTGCGAAGGCATGTCAAACATGATAAGATGTGCCAAGTGATAAGGCGTGCCAATATGTGCAAGGGTGTGTCAATGCATGCTAGAGAATGTAAAGGAAAAAAACGGGAGGAACAAGTTAAACTACAAGGAAATTAACACATAAGAGGTTTAATTAGTCATCAATTTACCTTTTCTAAGAGAGGCATGCTAGGCACACCAACATGACTAGGCGCCAATAGGTGCCAAGTGAAAAGTATTATTGCATTCTAAGTGCCACGTCTTCCTTTGTTTCTTCTCATATACTTTCCAAAATTTTATCTAAAATAAATTTAATATTAAACCATGCCAAATCATACCAAGGCATCTCAACATGTTCCATACATGCTAAGACTTTCCAAGCACCAACATGTGCCAAGCGCCGATATGTGTCAGGGACTGTTATGCATGGTATGAAGTGGAACGGCATGTTGAAGACTGCTAAGGTGTGATAGAGAGTGCTAATGCATGTTTAGGAGTGTTAAGGAGTAATAGGACAAAAAATTAAGGGAGCACTAGGTCAAAATTCATGGAATTTAATGAATATGAGGAACATGTACCAGGGATTAGTGTTAATGACTTCTAGCTTTCATGCCAAGGAGGGAGTGACAAGGTATGCTAAGCATTCGTAAGGAATGATAGGGAATATCAAGGCATGTAAAGAAGTGCCAAAGTGTGCTACGGAGTTCTAGCGTGTGCTAATTATATGTTCCAAATAGTTCCAAGATATGCCGACACATGCCAAGTGCTAAGGATGTACAGGGTGCCAAGGTATGTCAATATGCGTCAAGAAGTGTCAAGGCAACAAAAGGAAGAACCAAGCCAAAATGTAAGGAAATGAACACATAAGACGGTTAATAAGTCAGGACTTTATCTTTTTCAAAAGGGACATGCTAGTCACACTAATAATAGGTCCCAATACATGCCAAGTGGCATTGTGTGCCAAGTGCTAATGTATGTCAATGCATTCAACCAAGGTGTTCCGGGGCATGCTAGGGACTACATGCATGCTAAGACATGCTAGGAGATTTCCATGTTGTGCTAGCACATGCCACCATGTGCTTGGGCATCAGTTTCATGACAAGATGTTTAAGGTACAAATATGTTCCAAGACATGCGAGGTGCTAAGAAATGTTAGTGTGTGACAAAGCATTAATTTAAGGTGTGCCCAGATTATTGAGGAGTGTTAGATCTTTCTCATTAATAGAATTTTCAGAGCTTTATTATGTATTAAATAATATATTTCCTATACACACTAGTGGAACTTTATCTAAAGGGAATTTTATAGATAATAAATTTAATATATATGAATCATCTATTTAATCATAGGAAAACTCTATTCAATTAGTGATTAATTGAGGGAAATGATACACACTAATTACTTCTTAAAAAATTGGCTGATTATAACCAATATGGCCTTGGAAATATCATAAAAAATACTCCACAATAATGGTCTTAAATCGTTATCTTTTGAAAAAATATATATTAACAGGCATATAGCGTCATTAGAAACTCATTGGAATGATCAATGGTGATGAACATTTTTTAACCATCACCAAAAGTAACAATAAGAGCATTAGTGAGGGTCATTAAAAGTTCGTCACTAGAAGTGTCACCAAAGAGAGAATTAGTGATGGGCCTTTAACAACCCTCACTAGAAGTGTCATTGAAAATGGCTTTGGTGATGAACCTTAAAGGTCCATCACAAGCATGACCCTCACCAATGTCCTTTTTTGTTGTATTTTTTTTTATCTCGGTAATAATTCAAATGAAATTAAATCTGTTCATCAGAATATAGCTTTGGAAAACCATCATCTTGAGGGAGATGTATCCATTAATACATATGGTCAGTTTATATTCCCCACTTCCTTAACTGGAACTGGAATTTTGGATCATGTCTTAATAATTTTTCATCTCATATTTACCCTAGTAGACCAGAGAAATTGGTTAAATGTGGGAGGGGGTGGTTATAGATTGGTATTAGAGCTATGTAGCATTACTGGACCTCTAGGTAGATGTGGTTAATGTGTATATATGTCTGATTGTCTATGTGTTTGTTATGTATGAATAGTAGATCAGACATGCACTGTGGTGTTAATATCTCATGTATTTCATCATGAAATTATTTGTATGTTATAATGCTAATATTTTGGCTCAGATGGAACATGATATGCAGATGATTAGAGCCAGGTTGCAACACTAGACCTTGTGCTAGGAACAGATCATCATACAGGTTTGTAAAGTTTGGCATGTAGGTATGATGGTTAATTGTTGTTATATGCATCATGATTATATAAATGTGCTTCATTTTATTGTTGTTATGGTTACATGCATGATATATGTCAATTTTTCAGTATGGTCGTATGAACATGCGTCAAGTAGTTATGCATGGTAGTTAACTTTTTTTTTATATGCATTGCGATCATATGCATGATGATTATGGTCATTGAATTTAAGATCTCGATGTTATATGTATCGTTCTAATCTATATTGGTTAGTGTAGATGGTTATGGTTATGATATTCACGTATGAGTCGATATATTTGTGATATTGTGTTTTATTAATATGGACTACATTGTGCAGATGTGATAACCTCCCCTTAGATACTTTGAGGTACACATTTTACTATTTCGTCTATTTTGTTTATATTACATGGAATTTTTGCAAGAAATAGAAGCTAATGGTTGAAGAGAAAATTAGTGTACTACGTTTTAAATGACTCCACTTAGAGGTTGGACGTGAAATCTACATAATGGAAAGTGGCATGATTATGTGGTATGTTTTGAGGTACAAAATGTATGAGAAATGAAAATCAAGTTTTGGAAAGTGTGGTTTAATTTAGTTGATCTTTGAAGATCGGTCCACTATAGTAGTTATTTCCTTCTAACTTAGTGTGGATAACAGATAGTAAGAGGTATGTTTAAAATTTTCTTGAATGTTTAAATTAATTCCATGATATGAGTATGTGTCTATAAGATTACATGGAGGAATGATCTTATTTTAATACGATTGTACTAACACTATGTTGAGATAGTTCATATGTACATGAGTGGTATTATGACTAATGACTATGAGTTTATTATGACATGGTTGTTAGTCTTGGTAAAATCTGATTTCAAATTAATGGACATGGTGTCTTGATCTTTGGAATATGTGACTGGAATGTGTGAATAGTTGTAGGGAAACATGCTTGGCATTAGCATGAAAAGATAACAATTGATTTTTGTATATAACTAACAGTTGGGTGATGTGATAACACACAATAAAACTAAAATTCAATAAGGAAAATGGTAAAATAAAGGAAGTGAGTGAGAATTACTTTGGCTAGTTTGGAATCCAAAATTCCAAATGAATGAGTGTTTTTCATGAATACAAGTCTTTTTAACCTTGATTTTTTTTGACATTATGTGGATATGTGCTATATTCATGACCATGCATTTGATAGATATATATATGGTTTCCAGTTAGGGATAGATTCATCAAGTAATTGGAGTCCGTTGAGAGATGATATATGTAGGTGTCCAATTATAGGCAGTGTGATCAATGTAGTAAGGTAAGGTAAATTGTATATTCTTATGTTTATGTATGCGTTGAAACTATGTGTTTATGGTAGTATGATGCAGGGAATTGTATGAAAAAATATATTATTGTGAAATATTGAAGAATTTTGGGGTTGAGCCTTCCCGTAGAAGCATCGGGAACCATGGGGATTGAGTCTTGTTTTATGTTGAAGTTTTTTTCTTTCGGTATTTTGTGATTTGTTTTCATTTCATTTGTAGTTTTCTTGTGTTTGATGCATGGCCATGGAACTTCATTTCCGGTGTCGTATTACTAATTATTTTTTATGGTTTGATTATTTCTTGATTCTTATTCTTTCCTTATATGTTTTAAGGTTCTTGGGAATTGGTTGGAGAAGGAGGAAAGATAATGGAGCTCACAGAGAGATGAATGAAACCCAACAGGTAATGTAAGACCTAGATGAATCTCGGTGCATGTATAAGGGTAGATGAAGGTAAAAATATGATAGTCAATTGGATTGGTTTGGTCCATTGGTGTAAATGTATGGTGGTGGGATATTCATGAGAAAGGTATCAAGAAAGGTCAAGTGAATGGATTTGAGGCATCTGATGCCTTGGCTATTTTGGGAAATATTGTTCTCAATGTTATGCATGTTGTGCAAGGATAAAGGGAGTTCTCTTCACTTTGACAATATCATATCTAGTAATTATGTTTTGATCATAATTATGTTGATGCCTATATATGTATACATGTATGTATGTATGTCATTGACTGAAAAATTCATCACGGATCATGATTGTTTTATGCTAACATATATGTGTGTGTGTGTGTGTGTGTTTATCTATGTATCTATGTCATTGTTTGACAGGATTGTCGAAAATCATGCTTTTAGAGGAATGATTTCTTATGCAGGTGAATCACATGAAGAGGTTCCTGGTCCATGAGGAATCAAGTGCGCAAAGTAGCCCTCACAGATATATGAGGTTAGTATCATGTGGATATGAATTGATATTATGTGCTTATATTATTCCTATGTTTATGTTATGGACATGATATCCTGAAGGATACATTAGAGGAATGAAATTAGTGTGCTTTGCGACGTGATGGGAAAAGCATGGATAGTGGAAAGACATTAGAAGCAAGGTTTCTTGGTAGAGATGATGCCGTCTATGGATGGGAAGTATTGGTGGTGTGTACATGTTGCATATGAGTTTCTATGTACCTATGGTGTTGTGCACATGTTGTATATACGGTGTTGTATGCATGTTGCATATGCGATGTTGTGTAAATTTGGTGTTGTGTAAATGTTTTATGTGTGGTGTGGTGCGCATGTTGCATATGCAGCATTGTGTACATATGGTTATGTGTAAATGTTCTATATGTGGTGTTGTGTACATATGGTGTTGTGTACATTTTGTATATGTTATTTTGTGTACATGTTGTACATGTGGTGATATGTTCATGTGGTGTTGTTTGCATATGGCATTGTGTACACATTATGCAGGTGGTGTTCTATACAAGTAATGTTGTGTACATGTTGTGCAGGTAGTGTTTCATACACGTTGCGTAGGTGGTGCTGTGTACATGTGGTGTTGTGTCGAAGTTGTGCAAGTTGTGTTATGTACATGTGGTGTGGTGTACATGTTGTACATGTGGTGTTGTGTACATGTTGTACATGTGGTATTGTGTACAAGTTGTACACGTTGTGTTATCAACGTGTGGTACTGTGTTATGTGTATTATGTAGTCATTCTATTGTGACATGTGTATTAGTTGTGTTGTACTTAGTGTATGTATATGTGTTGTGCTGTAAATTGGGTGTAGGTGTATGTGTGATGTTATACACTAGGTGCAGGTGTATGTTTTGTGTTGTACACTAGGTGCAGGATTTTGTGATTTTTTTAATACCAGGTGTAGGCGTATGTGTTATGTGGAGTTTTATGACATGTGTGAGTGTACGCGTGTGATGTAAAATATGTGTATGTGTAAGTGATGGAAGAAAATATGAGGAATTGAGTGTTTTTCGAGATTGGAAACCGATCGAGTGTGTGTATGGAAAGCACAATAACAAAGGTAGAAGCAAAGAATGAATTTAAAGACAAGTATGAGTATTTTATTTCAGTGTTGATTATGATGTGATATATGACTCTAATTTATGATGGTTACATGTTATATATGATTTTGATTTATGATGGTTGTGTTTTTAGCTAACTATATGTGATTTTTTAATATATGATGATTTGATCAAATAGCTAGTTTGAATTCTTATGATAGGAAGTAAAAATAATTGCAGGTGTACCTTATTGATGAGTTACTAGTGAGGTATGATTTGAATTTAATTCAATTTCTTTTGAATCTAATTCAATTTCTTTTGAATCTTATGAAATCTATTTGTTTTGTATAGAAAATCATGGGAAATGCCAAGTTTGGGTGGTTGAAATTGACTGCAAGAATTAGCAGCAATAGAAAATAGAATTGGAAAAGGAAACAATATGTTGGTAAAGAATTCACGAACATAACCATTATGGGAAATTGGTACCCAATAGTGTCAATTGATTTCCATGAGCATGATATGACTAGTATCATGGTTTTGAGGTAGGGTTATGACTTGGATTTAGGACCTTCTGATGTGAGGAAACCTTGCCAAGGGATGGATCACCTAAGGGACCGTGTAGCAGAGAAGTGGATGCAAGAAGAACTTGGAAGGTGTGTGACTACACAGAAGGGGGCGATTGTATTTTCAGAGGGACTGTGTAGCAGAGAAGGGAAGGTTAGGGAATGCATTTGGTTTTTCATTAGTGTTTCCAGATGGAATCATAAGCACATTGGGAGTGTGCCATGTTACAATGAGTCGAGAACTCTTCACTGAGAGAACATGTAGGGAATAGATCATGGTGTTGGACATTGGATGCAGGTTTTTCTTTAGTAGTGGATTCTAAACTTCCTAGGAAGGAGGTCAATCTTGGTACTACTTTTGAGGGTGGAGGTGTGAGCCTCTGAGTTCCCTTGTTGATTGATGTATGCACCATATCCTTTTATTTGCTGGTTAAAGAAAATGTGCATATGTATATGTGTATGTTATTGTAAATATTGTATCGAGTTGTGGTTACAAATATCCATAGACAATATGAATATTTTTTGGTTTAATAAAATGTACATAAGTATATGTGGTTGTTATTGTAAATGCATTAATAATTTGTGTTATAAAGATCTAGTAAATGGTATGATTGTAATGTTTTTAGTAGGGATCATTATAAATAGTGAAACAATCTCTGTTATAAATCTCCATGGGAAATATGTTTTATTTTTAGTGATTTGTTGATCATAGGTGTCATAGAACACTAAGGAGAGGGTTTCCCCAAGGGGGATGGGTTTGTAATAACCCCTGGTTTATTTTACATGTAAAAAAATATAAGACCAAGGTCACGGGACATGTATTCCAAGCTGAATGATGGGAAAAAAATCCTAGTCGGTGTCACTTTAGGTTTATTAATGGCAAAGGAATTTGGAAAAGGAAAAGTGGAAATAATTGAAATTTTATTTATGAAAATAAAGGAAAATAGGAGAAAAGGGAGGTGATTGGTCACATATTTTCCTGTGATGAAATTCAAGGGAAAATGAATAAAATGGAGGCCTTAATGATAAAAAGGCTTATGAGGATATGTTCATAGCTTTTGCTAGTTATCCTTTTGACAATTTTGGGGTTGGAGATCTCTTCTATTCTCTCACTCTGTCGTACCCTTGCACACTAAGAGTATTATTAGAGCATTCTCAGAGCACTTTTGCATATGTTGGATTTGAAGAAATAAGGGAAAGGAAAGAAGGATATCACAAGGGAACAATTAGATTAGTGACTACAATTGGATTTATTTGCATGTAATATGTTGCATGTGTTATTTTCTTACTAATTTATGGATGCATGGTGTTAGGGTCCTATAATAATAGGATTCATAATTTTGAATTGGCTCTGTTAAAATATTAAAATTTTGTACATACCTTTGCTTTCTGCAAATGTATTCCAAAATTAAAAAATGAAAAGAGGGCATGTCCTAAAAGAACAGTCAAAGTAAAAAAATAAACAAAGATGAAAATAATATTAAATATGAACCCAATCAAAAATAGATCATGAAAGCGTTGCAAGTTTAAATGCCACTAATTTAGTTTACTTTTTTCAATTTAGATTGTGTGCAGCTATTTAAAATGGCACAATCCATGATAATCAAACAACTCAAACTTTATTATCCATGCTTTAAATTTAATGTTGATAGATAAAGAATAAATATATAGCCAAACAGTCTAATCTTGGTAGATCACTAGTTAGGTAGAGAAATAATAAGGAGCTCAACAGTTTGATCTGAGCCCTTGGAAGAAATAAGGATAGAATTAGTTAGTTTTATGTTTTAAAAATAAAAATGAATAAGGGTTTGCAAGCTCAAATGCACCCATGTAAATGAAGAAAAAATGTTAAGGTAGTTGATGGGTAGGAAAAAGTAGTTTCACAAGGCATGGATCAACATCATTTTGGTATATTACTAATTTCCCTCCCCACAATGTGTTCCAGTACTAAATCCCCCATTCATAAAGACTTAGATAATTTCTCTGACTTTTGGTGGGATGGACCCACGTCTTAATGACCGATTGGCACCAAGGTATTGGATTCCACCTCGTTGAAACCCTTTCCCTTCATAAAAAACCATTTTCCCTTAACATAACTCATTTCACCCTACTAAAACCCCTTTTCCTAAGTCAAAATGCATATTCACTTTTGGAAAAGTAAAAAACCTCTAAAAATGCGCCTATCCTAAGTTTTCAAGTGTAAAATGTTAACAGTGGGCCCCCACTATGAAAATCCCGCCTAAAATCATGTTTTAACACTATCCTAACTATATTTTATTTCCCACATTCATTTCATTTTTCAACACTAACCTAATGTATTAACTCATTTTATATACCCTTTATCCTGTATTAATATAATTCCCACATATATAATATTCCCAACCCATATTTTTATTTTAACATATGGTGTAATATTCCCCACATGTTATATATCTCGGTCCCACTATATATAACCCCTGTGAGTTTTAAAATCATATTTACCCACATCCCCTTTGTTAATACATTAACCTATGCATATCATAATAAACCCCAATTATGTATTAAACATTAATTTAATGCATAATAATCTCCCACACCATTGAAATCACTTGGCCCCATGCCATTTGACATTGCAACTTCATCACGTCATCCTAGCCGTTCGATTTCACCCGCTAGATCTAATGGTGGATATTTCCTATCACAAGTTTCATTGCGCGATGGTTAACGAACCCCAATGCTTTTAAAAATCATGGTTTTCAAGGTTTCTCTCACCTTCGTGCATCATATTTATGTTGGATCGCATCAATCCTTCTAATTCCACTTACCATCTTTGCTCTATGCGAAAACCACCATTTCGTTGTGTGATAAAACACTGGTTTACACCATGCATAGTGTGTTAAGAACTCATCCACTGTGACAAGCTACCATTCCATTATGCACTAAAGGACATACGCTAATTTAAAAACCCCCGATGCCATTGTGCTAAAAACCTATTTGCGCCCTGCACTATGTGGTAAATCCAATATAATGAATCTACTATGTCATCTAAAACCCATTGTTCTGTCCATAAATTTTTCTGTATAAACTGCGAATTTGCAACAAAAAGACCTGAAAGATCATTGCCGCTTGAATCAAAAGCCCCCTGTTGTGGCTAGAACTCATTTCACTGAATTTCCAGTTCCCTAAAGCCACTATTTGCTTCCCTTCAAACCTTTGTTTCATTAACTGTTGCTTTGTTTTGCAGGTTATTAGCAGAAGGCGAATTTGGAAAAAAATTTGATACTAGTTCAAACTATTTATTCCAAAAAACTCACAAGGAAATGAATTCAAATGATTTTCCTTAAACACAAGATTCCAAGCAACAAAACAAAAAGAAATCATTTACTCAAAGAGAAATAAATTTGCACAAGTGGTTAGAACAAAGGATGAAAACACTTCCATCAGCAACTCTCCAGGACATATTTTACTCACTCTTACTCTAAAATTTAAAAGTTAAAAGGTAACATAGTAGTCAAGGTTAAACAATAAAATTAAACATAGGGGTAGTAATGGTTAAACTAAGATGAAAACAATTTTACCAGCAACAATGAAGTTTATCTGAAGTAAAAGTCAAAACAGTTAAAAGAACAATAAGGTTGAAAGATGAAAACTGAGCAGGAAGGAACATCATTAGGGGAATTTTGAGGTCTAAAATGGGCCTCCTAAGGAAATTATAAAATAATAGTGAAAATAATAAAATACGATTTGCTGACACCATCAAATTTTAGAGGGAAAAAAGGAAAAACTACTTTTTCAACTCGAATTTCCAACTTATCTCCCAAAGTTTTTACTCAAATTTCGAGCAGGAGTACTCATTGGATGAAAATTTTAATTCCTCATCCAAGGAGCACCCATGTTGCATACTTTCTATGGACCCTGCTACACGAAAAATGAGAAATACATGAAAAATGTGATTGTAATCACTTTTTTTCATGTATTTCTAATTTTTAGCATAGCAAGGTCCATCAAAAGCATGCAACATGGTTACTCCTTGTATAGGAATTAAATTTTTCATCCAACGATTACATCCACTTGAAATTTGAGTAAACAATTTAGGAAATAAGTTGAAAATACGAGTTGAATCATCCCCCATGGTTGAAATCATCATCTTGAATGCTATTGGTTCTTATAAATTTTATTTTTGCTGTACATTTTTCTTAGGAGGCACATTTTAGACCTCAAAATTCCCTTAATGTTTCCAGAATTTCCTATTTAAGTCATAGTTTTGTAAAAACTACTGTGGCAAATCCAAGATGAATTTTGAAACACTGGATGAGGTTTATGTTCCTAAGAATCCATCCTACAAAAACCTATCTAACTTTATGCACAGGTATTACATAATGAGAGATACATGCACATCTTCATAGCCTATTTTTCGGATTGTGCAAAGTTCTGTATTACACATATTTTTGGAGAGCTTATTGTGAAAAACTGGAGAGGAATTTTAGAAATATGAGATAGGTTTATCTCAATAACATATTTATAAAAGGTAACCTCTTTCACGTTTTACATATATATCTCAGATTGAGATATAAAAATGTATCCATGGACCCTAATTTTGCAGAATTTCTAGAGCAAAACACACAAAGGAAGGAGATAGTTAGTGACATGGAAGCGTCATCATCAACCAAGAGTTGTTGTAAAATTCGAATTTATCTTCTTCATCACCATCAATCCATAAATATAGTGCCAAATATATTCATTAGTTTTGAGTGTCCTTTATTTAAGTTCTATTTATGTAAAACAGTTTGAGATATTTGTAAACCAATCTTGATACTTTTTCAAGATATTCTAGTTTAGAATTTGTATAAATAATTCATCATTTGAAGTATTGAGTGTGGATAAATTGCTGAATATTTCTGTAGTTATAATTTTCTAAACCTAAAGCGTTTTTGTATCAATTTCAAGTCAGCAGACTGGATCGCAGGAAATAAAGCATCATATTACAAGATTCATGTGTTGGGCCACTGTAGTGAAGTATTTCACTTGTCATTTTATCAATTTTCTTATGTTTTCCATCCATTCATGAATGTGTTCTAAATTTTAATGTGAAATCAAGAATTGTTATTTCAGAATTTGTTAAAAGCACTTCGTTATTGACTAATTTTCATTTAAATGTTTTTTGCTGATATCCATACTAGGGAACCCTTAATTTCTCCCTGATTTCGATTGACCTCTGTCGTTTCACTCCTTATCCGGATTAGAAAACCCTTAATTTCTCTTTATCCCGATCAAAACCATTTCACCATCAGCCTTTGAAGATCTAAAGTGGCTCTGCTATCTTTCCCTGTGAACATTTTCCTTTAGACATTGATCCTAATCTATCTACTTGACACATTGACTCCATCTTCCCAATGGGTTATAGATCTATGGCTATCCATCTTAGTAATTTATCTCCTCAACAAACCAAATAAAAACCCCAAAACCAATTTTCCGCATATAACTAGCCTAAAATCAGATATAAAAACAAAATTAAATCATATAGAGAGAACCCTCTCTGAGCATTAGGAAGGCTATATCCCAAGGTTTAAAAGTAGGTTTGTGGTTACCTCGGTGAGTTCTTTATTTAACCTTGAGAAATTACTGAGTGATATCATATTGGAGACTCCACTGGGGATCTAACATTTTCTTCAGAAATATTTCACAGGTTCAGATCTTATCTATGATGGTGGACAATGATCAGACACAAAAACGTTTAAATCATCCACCCGGCGACGCCAAATCAATTTCACAATCAAGACTCCACTGGAGGAATGAACCTGAAAGAACAATATGGAAAGATCAACATTTTAACTTGGATTACAATCCAAGACACCATGTTCTTTCTCATTAAGAAAGTTTTTCAATGTATATTGTATTTTAGATAATATATTAGATTAGTTTTTAATTATTTTCCTTTAAATATTGTAAGTACTAATTCTCTTAATCTCTTTGAGAGAATTTCTTCTGAATCTAACGATGATGATTTTTCAATTAAGAAGCCTCAAATAATCAAGAATGATCTTATAATCCCTGTGCATATTATTGCACCTTGTAAAATTCTTGATAGATATAATCCCCTCATTTTACCTCCTATACTCCGTGATTTCCCTAATAAATATTACAAATTTATTCCCAAGTTTGATGGAGAAAATAATATTATCACTACCCAAGAATATATTCAAGGTTTTGAAAATTATCTGGATTTATTTGAGATTGATGAAGATGATGTTAGGATCAGACTTTTTTCTCTTTCTCTGCAGAGTAAAGTAAAAATTTGGTTCAAGAATCTACCTATTGCAAGCATCTCAAATTTCCAACAGTTTTTTAATTTTTCCTTGATAGATGGATAATCAAAGTTAATCTTTTTTCAATCATAGAAGAATATAATCAATTAAAAAGACATCCAAATGAAACAATACAAAAATTTTCAGATAGATTTAATCAGGTTTATTATTCAATACCATAAAATATTAGACCCCCTCATGATTCAACTCTCTTGCATTATCCAAGTTCCTTTGATCTAGGAACATAATTTCATTTAAGAGAAATAGATTTAAAAACACTTGTACTGATGAAAAACATTCCAGTTTATGTAGAAATTAATCTGCAAATCAGAAAGGAAATTTTGAAAGGAGAATAAGAGAAGAAAAACATTGCAGAGATAAAACTCAGCCTTTTGGTAAGAAAACTAGATGAAATCATATAGAATATCACTATGAAAGATGATTTTTTTGTTCAAAATCACCATGAATAAATAGAAGAGGTTGATAGCCATGAAAAAATTCCTAACAACTTCATTTACCATAGATCAGAAAATGGATTTACAGATCAATATGTGGAAGAGGAATATACCGATCTAATGTGTATGTTTGATGACATTCCTTCATTTAATGATTTGCCTAACTATGATCAATATGATGACAATTATGTTCTTCAAACTGAGACTAACTTTACGAAGAAATCAGTAGCTAGTTTGGATGACGAAAAATTTCATTTTCAACAGATGGAATACAGAGATCAACCAATACAGATCAACCATGAGAGTGAACAAGAACATGCAGAAAATTGGGAAGTAAATCATGGATCTCTACCTCTTTTTTTTGCTTCATTTCAGTTTATTAGGAAAAAATTTACATACATCAATAATCAACAGTATTTAGGTATTTAGATTGAAAAAAAAGAAGATAATGAAACTCTTGATCAAGATTTTTTAGTTTCACAGGTACAATTATCAAATTTTATTAAAACATTTGATCAAATGAAACAAGAAATTTCCATACCATTATTTTTTGAATCATTTTAGCTTTTAAATGATATGTGGTATAAGATCTTTAAAGAAAAGGATGAGAAACTTGTTGAAGTTTATGAAGTCCCATGGAATTCTATATGTCATAGGTTGCAACAATTTTCCCAAGTTTTTCATGATCCAATAACAGATATGTTGGATATTGAATGCATTCAAAGCCTGCCTCCATTAACTAACTATTAGTTTTAGAATCAAGATGTTAAAGGTTTCAGCAGTCAAACATTATAACCTGTAGGAATATCATCACAAATCTTATCTGAAAGTTTGTAGGGAGATAAAGATGAAAATTACATTTTAGTTTCATGGCATGGAGGCCATCCAGAATAGATGTACAGTTGTTTAGATCAATTAAACATTAGTGTATGTATCTTGGAAGATCCTTTTGAAAGGTTTCTAGAGTCAACAAAGGAAATCAATTATTTCCTTATCCTATCATTTGTTGACAAGTTTTTAGTAGGTTGCAGAATTACAGTTTTGATAATAAAAAAGCAAAAGTAGAAAAATATATCAAAGTAAATAATGCTTGAGTGGTTGCATTGGCTATTTCATTTTACCTAACCAGTAATTCAACATCTGATTAGAGTAAGTAGGTAGGATTTCAACTTATTTCAATTTTCAATTTTTAGCTAGTTTTTAAATAATTCATTAAGATTTGAAGGAAAGGAAAAGGCCCTAAGACATTGATGATTTAGTAGATTGGTTTGAAGGTTGCAGCACCTTTTATTCTTAGATCAGATTTCAGTTTGCAGAAAAATGTGTAAATTCAGTTCAAGAGTTTTCATTCACAGCATATGCATGTTTGGGATTGGTCCAATGGATCAGGCTACTAGTCGACAGTGTCCTTGAAATCTCACAAGGAGATGCCATCCCCATGTGAAGCCACTGTTAGGGTCCTATAATAATAGGATTCATAATTTTGAACTGGCTCTGTTAAAATCTTGAAATTTGGTACATACCTTTTCTTTCTGTAAATGTATTCCCAAATTAAAAAATGAAAAGAGGGTATGTCCAAAAAGAACAATCAAAGGAAAAAAAGAAACAAAAATAAAAAGAATATTAAATATGAACCCCATAAAAAATAGATCATGAAAATGTTGCAAGTTTAAATGCCACTACTTTATTTTGCATTTTGCAAATCAGATTGCATGCAACTTGTTAAAATGCCACAATCCATGATAATGAAACAACTCAAACTTGATTATTCGTGCTTTAAATTTCATGTTGATAGATAGAGAATAAAGATCTAGCCAAACAGTCTAATCTTGACAGATCACTAGTTAGGTAGAGAAATAATAAGGAAATAAACAGTTTAATCTGAGCCCTTGGAAGAAATAAGGATAGAATTAGTTTTTTTTTTTGTTTTAAAAAGAAAAATTAATAAGGGTTTGGAAGCTCAAATTCACCCATGTAAATGAAGAAAAAATGTTAAGGTAGTTGATGGGTAGGAAAAATCAATTTCACAAGGCATGAATAAACATCATTTGGTATATTACTAATATCCTTCCCCACAATGTGTTCCATTACTAAATCCTTCAGTCATAAAGACTCAGAGTGTTTCTATGACTTTTGGTGGGACCGGACCCACGTCTTAATGACTAATTGGCACCAAGGTATTGGATTCCACCTCATTGAAACCCTTCCCCTTCATAAAAAACCATTTTCCCTTAACATTTCTCATTTTACCCTACTAAAACCCCTTTTCCTATGTTAAAATGCATATTCACATTTGGAAAAGTAAAAACCCCCTAAAAATGCACTTATCCTAAGTTTTCAAGTGTAAAATGTTAACATTGGGCCCCCACTATGAAAATCGTGCCTAAAATCATGTTTTATCACTATCCTAAGTGTATTTTATTTCCTGAATTCATTTCATTTTTTAACAATAACATAATGTATTAACTCCTTTTATATACCTTTTATCCCATATTAATATAATTCCCACATATATAATGTTCCCAACCCATATTTTTATTTTAACATATGGTGTAATATTCCCCACATGTTGTATATCTCGGTCCCACTATATGTAACCCCCACAAGTTTTAATATCATATTTACCCGCATCCCCTTTGTTAAGACATTAACCTACGGCTATCATAATAAACACCGATTATGTATTAAACATTAATTTAATACATAATAATCTCCCGCGCCATTGAAATCACTTGGCCCCACGCCATTTGACATTGAAACTTCATCACATCATCCTAGCCATTCACTTTCACCTGCTAGATCTAATGGTGGATATTGCCTATCACACGTTTCATTGTGTAATGGTTAACAAACCCCAATTCTTGCGAAAAGAATGGTTTTCAAGTTTTCTCTCACCTCCATGCATCATATTTCTATTCTATCGCATCAATCCTTGCAATTCCACTTATCGTCTTTTTTTGATGTGAAAACCACCATTTTTTTGTGTGATAAACCACTCGTTTACCCCATGCATAGTGCATTAAATAACTCGTCCACTGCGACAAGCTACCATTCCATTATGCGCTAAGGGGCATAAGCCAATATAAAAACCCTTGATGCCACTGTGCTAAAAACCTATCTGCACCCTACACTATGTGGTAAATCCAACATAATGAATCTACTATGCCATATAAAACCCACTATTCTGTCCATAAATTATTCTGTATAAACTGTGAATTTGCAACAGAAAGACCTGGAAGATCATTTCCACCCGAATCAAAATCCCCCTGCAGTGGCTAGAAATCATTTCACTAAATTTCCAGTTCCCTAAAGCCACTATTTTCTTCCCTTCAAACCTTTGTTTCATTAACTATTGTTTTGTTTTGTAGGTTATTAGAAGAAGGAGAATTTGATAAAACAGTTGATACTAGTTGAAACTATCTATTCCAAAAAGCTCACAAGGAAATGAATTCAAATGATTTTCCTTAAACGAAATATTCCAAGCAACAAAACAGAAAGAAATCATTTACTCAAATAGAACCAAATTTTCACAAGTGGTCAGAACAAAGGATGAAAACATTTCCATCAACAACTCTCTAGGACATATTTTACTCACTCTTACTACAAAAGGTAAAAGTGAAAAGGTAACAAAGAAGTCAAGGTAAAACAGTAAAAGTAAACATGAAGGTAGTAATGGTTAAACTAAGATGAAAACACGTTTACCAGCAACAATGAAGTTTATCCAAAGTAAAATTCAAAATAGTTAAAAGAAAAATAAGGCTTAAAGATGAAAACAAAGCAAGAAGGGACATTTTCTAGAAATTTTCTATTTAAGTCATAGTTTTGTAGAAAATATTGTGGCGAATCCAAGATGTATTTTGAAAAAATGGATGAGTTTTATCTTCCTAATATGCGAACCTAAAAAAAACTATCTCACTTTATGCACATATATTACAAAATGAGAGGTATATGCACATCTTCACAGCCTATTTTTTGGACTGTGAAAAGTTTTGTTTTACACATATTTTTTCAGAGCTTACTGTGAACAACTAGAGTGGAATTTTAGAAAACTAAGAGAGGTTTATCTTGATAACATATTTATCGACAATAACCTCTTTCACTATTTACATGTCAATCTCGGATTGAGATATACAAAGGGATCCCTGGATCATAATTTTTCGTAATTTCTAGAGAAAAACACACAAAGGAAGGAGATAGTTAGTGACTTGGAAGCCTCATCATCAACCAGGAGTTGCTATCAAATTCAAATTTCTCTTCTTTGTCACCATCAATCCATAAATATAGTGCCAAATATATTCATTAGTTTTGAGTGTCCTTTATTTAAGTTCTATTTATGTAAAATAGTTTGAGATATTTGTAAACCAATCTTGATACTTTTTCAAGATATTATAGTTTAGAATTTGTATAAATACTTCATCATTTGAAGTATTGAGTGTGGATAAATTGCTAAATATTTTTGTAGTTATACTTTTCTCAACCTGAAGGGTTTTTGTATCAATTTCAAGTCAGCAGGCTAGGTCACAGGAAATAAAGCATCATATTACAGGATTCATGTGTTGGGCCACTACAGTCAAATATTTCACTTGTCATTTTTTCAATTTTCTTATGTTTTCCATCCATTCATGAATGTGTTCTAAATTTTAATTTGAAATCAGGAATTTTTTTTTCAGGATTTTTTAAAAGCACTCCGTTATTAACTGATTTTCATTTAAATGTTTTTTGCTGATATCCAGACTAGGGAACCCTTCATTGCTCCCTGATTTCGATTGACCTCTGCCTTTTCACTCCTTACCCAGATTAAAGAGCCCTTAATTTCTCTTTATCCTAATCAAAACCATTTCACCATCAACCTTTGAAGATCTGAAGTGACTATGCTATATTTCCCTGTGAATATTTTCCTTTAGACCTAGATCCTGACCTGTATGCTTGACACATTGACTCCATATGCTGAATGGGTTACAGATCTATGGCTATCCATATCAGTAAGTGATTTCCCCACCAAACCAAATAAAAACCCCAAAAACCAATTTTCCCCATATAACTAGCCTAAAATCAGATATAGAAACAAAGTTAAATCATATAGAGAGAGCCCTCTCTAAGAATTAGGAAGGCTAGATCCTAAGGCTTAAAAGTAGGTTTGTGTTTACCTCAGTGAGCTATTTATTTAACCTTGAGAAATTACTGAGTGATAACACATGGTATATGAATGTGATTATTTGGTTATGTTTTATCATTGGCATGGAGATTTTCCTGCATTGAAAATGGTTTTAGCCTTTCCTTTCCATTTCCTGGAGAGACATGTGGTTGTGGATTTTTTCCACTTGATTGTTTTCTATTTGGTGCTCATAATTCGTTATGGATGTTGTTTGAACAAAATATCTTGAAGTCTTGGAGAAACTTTGGCTGAGTTACTAGTCCTAGAGCCTAGGCTCGGAAAAACACTCTGGAGCACTTGGTGGGTTGAGTTACTAGTCATTGAAGCCTATTTGGAAAAATTCTTTGGAGCCTTGGAAGGCTATGGGTTGAGTAACTAGAACCTGGAGTGTTGGATAAATTAGGTAGAGGCCAATATGGTTGGTGTTAGTGATGTCTGACCATGAGGTGGAATCACTAGTTGAAGGTTGAGATGGTTTTTCCTTTGGAAGCCCTAGTTTGTTTTTTTTTGTTTTATTTCATGAGATCCCACATTCATGCTTGGAATATCACACATGGGTGATTGGACTAAAGAAAGATTTTGTTCAACCCAATCTATGCTCGGGTGGTATGTGGAAGTCCCTGAGTTTTTTATAATTTTAATATGTTAGTAAGAGGTATTTTCTATTATGATATATGAGTATATGTATTTATTATGATCATAATATTATGGTTGAATTTCCATGTTTTATATATTTTTTATTTGTTGGATATATGATGGTTAGATGATATATAATGTTTATGGATCTTTATGTTTTTTATGAATATTTGAATAGTTGATGAATGCATGGACTAAGAAGTGTTATTGCATCTATCTAGAGATAGTTTAGAGCCTTCTTGGTGATTCTGAGACGAATCTCATACTATTATGATCATATATGAATTCATGACTTATAGCTTACATTTTCTATATGCCCTTAATTAAATGCCTATTTTTTTGTTATTAGTCTAGGACAAGTTTATGACTCAAGTTTTTATGTTTGGCATTTTCTTCATGTAACTTATGCTTCCGAAAATTTTAAGAAAGCTTTAGGCAGTGGTTTGGAGGCTGGCCTGAAAAGGTGGAACTGATCCAGAGACCACGTTATCTAAAATGAATATATTAGGCAACAATTGTTGGCATCTAGAATTATGAGTGCAGTTAGAGGCTCAAAATTTAATGCATCCCTTTTTGTGGGTGTGATTGGGGGTTAGGTCAGTGAAAAATCAGTTCCAACATAGTATTTTGTCTTTAGAGGTTGTGTTATGATTTCTCGGTAACCTAGTGTCCTCAGGGATGTTTTGAGTTTCTAGTTTGTGGTTCGTTTATAGGCCCCACTTCCTTACCTAGAACTGGGAGTTCGGGTCATGTCATAGTAACTATTTGTCTCATGTAAACTTGGTAAATGTGGGAGGGGGTGGTTTCAGATAGTGCACTCCCTATTGATAGTTAATGTGTTCTCTTGGATCTCAAGCAAGGGAACCTCTATCTAATAGTCATTGTGTAGTTCCTAGATATGGTAATGTGTAATAAGCTTTGACAATGACTATGCCCTTATTGTCATCAATGAGAGCGCACTTATTCAATTATGTGCTATCACACTTTATAGTGGAAATCAACTCACCCTTGAATCCTAATTTCCAAAAATGTACTTAGATGACTCATAAATCCTAACCTTAATTCCAAAAGCCCACTTTCCTAACATGCACTCAAAGCACAAGGAGTATCCCTCACTCTTGGATGAAAATGCACCATATTTTGGTCGAGTTTTTTAGTTTTTAGTTTTCCTTCTTTAGTCTTCGCACATGTTTCTTTTTATTTTTCATGATTCATTTTTGCATACTTTCACTGTTTCATGTGTCACTTTTGCATATCTTTTTTATAACACGTCGGTGAAACTTCTAGAGGAAGCTGTAGAACACTTTCTATAGATAGCTCCAGCACACTCTCTCAAATTAGTTGGTCCTATTTATCACAATAATATTCACTACACACACTCCCATGGCATAGCACATTTTCTCATTGCAGTTCAAACTTGTGTCATAAAGACTTGCATCCTAACTATCACACTTAGAGATAATTTTCATTTTGTTTTCATTTCATTGTATACATGGTATTTTTAGGTACTGCGCATATTCTCTTCATGTGATTTATTGTGTATGCATGTGTGATCATGTTTAGGACATGCTTGTATGTTATTACTCTCCCTCTCTCATCCTACTCATCTCACACTTAGTCAATTTTGGAGTTATTCATTTCCCTGTCATCATGCATAAGTTAAGAGCACATTTGGCTTCCATCCAAGTGATAAGCTTGTTGCACACTCCTAAGACTCCGTGATGAGACCTTGGTCTCCTAAATATGTGCACTATTCCCATATTTAGGAAAACTCATTTCATTGTGCATTGTAGATATTCAGAGCACAGTCACTCAACCCTTGTTGCTTACACTTTCCCACTACACAAAGCCTTAATCATTTTTGTCGTGTGTTGTGCATTACGCACTTTCAGTGTATAGTAGGGTCATCCATTTCCCCTTATGATGGAAACCTATGAAATATCAATAGTTTCCCTCTCATTCATTACACACTCCACATCCTCATGCCTCAAGCTAATAACCATTATATACTTGACTTTCCTTCTCTTCCCAAGCCTCTATCCTATCTCTTTCCATTGCACCCCGAAGTGCCCAAACCTTAACCCTTATTGTTCCTGACTATGTTATCTATGCCAATGAAGGTCTCTCTCAAATTTCTTATGCTCTATCCAATCACATTAAGTATCATATATGGAAAAAGAAGATAGAATAAGAAATTTTGGTAATGTTATCATCTTGTCACGAGTGAACTTCATTTGTAGGTGATATCATCCTAATATGGCAAGATGATTTTCAAGGAGGTCATTAAGGAGAGGTTTCAATAGGAATCTTGTGGATATGAGACACGAATATTCTATCATAAAAGAGTAATGGAATCTTGGAACGTGATAGAGATATGGAAAGACATGTTGACTTAGAACATTCCAATACTTATACAAACCATTTGGAGGGTGAAGATGAGGCACATATCATCAATCATGAAAATTTGAAGACATAGAAACAATAAGAAGAACTTTGAATCTATACATTACAATGAAGTATCACATCACAATTTCCAAATTCTAGCTTCTTAAAGTGTGAACACAAGAGTGTTATTTTGTTGTATGTATTTTTTTCTTCATTATTGGTGGAATGGAATTATGTTTAATTTAAAAAATTGGAAATGTAAAATATGTCAAATTCCTAGGGTTACACATGGAATGTAAAAAGTCACTAAAAATTCCCATGGTCATGTAGTAGCTCAAAATTCATATGGGAGCTCAAGAGTTATGAGGGAGGTGAAGAGACACATGGGAGGTAAAAGGTCACCCCATTTGTTATATAAAGTAAAGGGCTTTTCACCTTGGCTCCTGAATCTAGGCATAGGAGAGAAGATCATTCTTTTGAGTAGAATGTGGTGACATCATTCCACTATTGTGGATAGTGATTCATCACTGTCATTATGTATCTTGGAACTTTCACTTAATGTCTTGAAGCTCTCAGAGCAAAAAAACTTTCATGCTTGTAGGATGAATGTTGTACTTGACTATTATTTTAATGCTTACAATGCATATTTGTATTCATATGTACTAAAGAAAATTAACTATTTCATTGGATTTTCAATATATGTAATTTGAATTTGCGTTATTACTTGCTTTCATGATCATTGTTACTTTGCGAAATATTTTTCAGATCAATTAATGATTTTTTCTATGCTCATGCGTGTCTTTATTAGGATAGTATTATTAATTTTATTCTAAAGGCTCACTCTCTCTTTTCCCATTTGTGTAAGTACATTATACATATTTAAATTTTGTGTTTCTTAGGGCTTACTTACTTGCATATCTCAAAGTATATATGCACCCTCTTATGTGCTAACTGACATCAAGGAAACTCTCTAAGAGTAAATGGATGTTGGGAATTTTTTCCAAATGGGGCTCCTATTACAAATGATGTGAGGTATAATTTGTACTTAATATTGGAGATACACCGTATTGTTGGTGGTATCCAGCATCATCAAAACATCCTTGAATGATCATAAGATACTGTAGTCAACGAACATCATCATAAAAAGAGAAGAAGTAACATTTCAAAGCTAGTGGAATTTAGGAAACAAAAGCCTCCCACCTTCGGAGGATAGAAAAATAAGGTTGAAGATAAATATGCTTGGCTATTGCAGATGAAGAAATACTTAAAGGTGCATGACTACTCTTAGAACATGTAGGTCAAAGTAGATAATTTCAGTTTGAAAGGAAAATTTGATATATAGAGGAAAATTTTGAATAATGTTAAAGACATTCGGGAGAATGATCTGTCATGGATAAAGTTCGAGAAATGCTTCTCGGAGAAGTACCTATATAAAAAGCACTAAGATATAAATTTTAAAGAATTATCCAAGCATAAATTGGTCTAGCTGATAGGTTATGAGTACACAAACATATTATTGGATTTGTTGGGGTATGTCCCTTACATCAAGGATGGGAAGCTAAATATCTAAAAGTATCTCAATTTATCACCACAACCTTATTGGGACATAATATATCTTAATGAGCCAAAAATCCTATAGGACACCATCCAAAAGATGAGGTATTGTTATGAATCATCCAAGCACAAGACTAAAGGCCAAAAAAATTGGAAGAAGAAAGATAAGATAGGATTCGAAGAAAAATAGATGAATTCCTTTAGATATAACAATCGTGGGAAGAATGAGAATTTCACTACTTCTTCTAGGAGTTAATATTAACAAAAATTCATAATAACTAGTAGAAATGGATCCCAAAATCAGAAAAAGAAGAGATGAAAGGGTCCAAGAAAGGGCATGTATCTTGTTGGACATGTGGAGAAAACCATTCGTGATGGAATTATGTATAACAACAATAAACTGCCACACATTTACAAAATTTACAAGAAAAAAAAATGGTGAATCGTGGAGTGAAGAACCATACCATGAATTTATGATACGATGGATAATAGGAAGGTATATGAACAAGTTGAATTAGTTTGAATTGAAGGTATGGTAATTAGCCAACCTATTTAACTTTTAATCAAGCCATGATCTAATTTAAGTTATATCAGTCCAAAGTTTTCCTAACCCTGTTACAAATTATATATATATATATATAATATGTTTATTTCATATTATAATGAGTTTGTGCAAAGTGTTTGTCAGCAATTATAGAGTTGGTAAATATGAGAAGGTGAGCCCAGCTCATGCGTGTGACCACTAAAACCCAATGCCATGTGGATGGGCCCATGTGAGTGTTGAGGGTAGCCAAGAAAATTTGAAGGTGCATGAGTGCCAAATTTAAGAAAAAATTAGGGCTCAAAAAATGTAAATAATTAGGAAAGAAAGGACGGATATTAGAGGGTCATATATTTTTTCTCATAATTTTAAATTTCAACCATATATAATCAAAATAAAATTAATTTCTAGTAGAACACAAATACTAAAATGAAATCTTGATTTGAGGACAAATTTTGGCCAAATTATCAAGCGAAATTACAAGTGAGGAAATCAAAAATTTGGGGCTTAATAAGATGAGCTTCATGAGGGAATGAATTTTGACCTTGATAACATAATTGGATGAATGAATAGTAAATAGAAAGATATTGATGAAATTAATACAATGGTAAACCCAAAATTTGAAATTGGATGAGCTTTGTGGAGAAAATCTTGCTGGAAAGATATAGGGGTAAAAATGTATAAATTGATTCATCATTAAAAGAAAGTAAATAAAATCATGATAAGATTCCAAAGTGCTAATTCGGTTAAGCATAAGGAATTTGAGTAATCTTCATTATAATCATAAAGGAATAATTTTTTTCCTCGTAAATAGATTTTTTGAATACCATTTGAGATAATATTTGGAAAAAGAAGACATGACCCAAATTCTTGAAAGGATATAGAAAAAAAAAACTCTAGTAGGTCTTCCAAACATGGGTTTGTAGCTACAACAAACCAATTTAGTTCCTATTCTATAAGAAAATTTAATTTTCCTTCTTAATTTTTAAAAATTGGTCAAGCATAGTAGGTTACATAGCCTTACCCAAATTGGTGAACTCATGATATAGGTTATAACATTTATTTAATAAAGATGAAATATCTTGATTCATTCACATACTTGACTGTTGTATTTTAGGAATGGTACTATTATAAAATAATTTTAAATTAAAACTTCTTAATTGCATGTCATGCAAGCAGAAAATGTGATCGGGGGAAGATATGTGGGAGATTTAAAAGAAGATGCCTGCCACTGAATGAGATATTTGTATTTTCAAGAAAGGGGGGGATTTCCCCTGCTACTACGATGTTATCATATTGGGTAATGCAAATGTGAGAAAAGGGAAATGCCTGGGAAACTTCGTTATAAAACCAACTCCAAAAATAGAAGAAAAGAGAGATCAATGCCTCAAAAATAAGCCACTTCGAGGGGAAAACCTCCTTTACATTACATAAATTAACAATTCTTGTATAATATAGATGAAAAAACCTCCTTCTATATATAAGAGTCCATGGGGTCATAATATAATCCTAGCCAACCTAACAATAATAATGTCAGGGCACAATAATAATAATAATGGGGCTACGAGGGTACAACAATAACAATAAGGGTACTACACTAACAACAAAAAGGGACTACACTAGTAATATAGGGACCTAACATGCCCCTCTCCTTCAAAAAAGTGTTGTCCTCAATGCTAGAGTAGCTCTGGATGCTTCTATATAAAATTTTCATCCTCCCATGTAGAATCTTTAGCGGGTAAGTTCTTTCACTTGGTGAGATACTTTGAAATTGATCGATTTCATAATTGTCGAGTTCATGTTTCTGTGAATGATTCAGGTTCCAATACGATTTTTCCTTCCTCATCAAGTTATATAAATATTGTTTGAATAGGAAGTTTCTCACCTATAACCTTCTTTAACCATGAAACATGGAAAACTGGATGAAATCGCGAAGAAGTAGGAAGCTTCAATTTGTATGCCATGGTACCAATATTTTGCAATATGTTGTAAGGACCATAGTACTTTGGGGATAATTTATTATCCTTCTTATCTTTCTTGAGAGACATTTTTTTGTATGGTTGTAGCCGTAAAAATACCTAGTCTCCTACATCAAAACTTCTCTCATTGCAATGTTGATATGCGTGTTGTTTCATTCGATTTTGTGCTAAATTTAGCCTATCCTTTAATAGTTGGAGAACTTGTTGTTGATGCACAATGCTATCTTCCACTTCTTGAACCTTAGAATTTTCTCTTAAAGATGATGTGGTAGATGGTGGATGGTGCCCATAAAGTGCCATAAATGGGGTCATTTTTTTTTATTATGGAAGGAAGTTTTATACCACCATTCAAAAAGAGGTAACCACTTGAACCATTGTGTTTGTTTATCATATACAAAACAACGAAAATGTCCTTCAGCTCTTACTAGCCTCTCGGTTTACCATTGAATTGAGGATGATAAGATGAGCTATGAGTTAGTTGAGTACCCAAGAAAAGAATTTTGTCCAAATATTTATAGTAAAAATGGGATATCTGTCGCTTACAATAGTCTTTGGGTTTAAATGTAGCTTTTGAATTTTTTCCATAAATGCAGTAGCAACTGTAATGGCTTTAAATGGCTGAGATAATGCACAAAAGTAAGCATACTTGGTAAGTCTATAAACTACCACCATGATGACCCTCTTTCCTTCGGACATAGGTAAACCTATGATAAAATCCATTTAAATCTCCTCCCAATGTTGACTTGGAATGGATAAAGGTTGTAGAAGACCCGGGGTCTTAATTGTCTCAACTTTATTCTGCTGGAAAACCAAAAATTACACCACAAACTTTTGAATATTAGATTTAAGGCCATCACAAAAAAATTCTTTCTTCACCCTGTGGTAAGTTTTTAAAAATCCTGAGTGTCCTCCTAAAGGAGAAGTGTGCAATTCCGAAAGAATATTTTGTTTTAGTTGGAAATTCTTACAAAGATATAAGCGATCTTTGTACCGTAAGGAATCATTTTTCCAACTAAATGTATCAGATTTACTAGGATCTTGCTGCAACTTTTGGTGAGTGCCCACATAACTTCATCCTTCTCCATTCATCCCCTTACTTCGGTTATCAATGCGGTTGGATAATAGAAATGGAACAAAGTAATGCTTCCACCTCTTCATCCTTCCTTGACGGTGCATACGCAACAACATTTAGCTTCCCTTTTTTGTAGATGATTTCAAAGTCATAACCCAACATCTTTGTGACCCATTTTTGCTACTCGTCTCAAGATAATCTTTGTTCCAAAAAGTGTTTAAGACTATCATGATCAGTTTTTACCTTGAAGTGTCTTCGCATTAGGTATTGTCACCATTAATTAAGTGCATATAGTATTGCTAAGATTTCCTTCTCATAAATATATTTCTATAAATACTTTCCTTTGATTGAACGACTTTTAAAAGCAACGGGTCTTCCTTCTTGCATTAAAACAACGCCAATTCCATTTCCTGAGGCATCACATTCCACAATAAAGGTTTTTGTGAAGTTTGGTGTAGCTAAGACTGGTGTTAGGAACATTTCCTCTTTAAGATGTTCAAAGGCCTTAGTTGCTTCAGGTGTCCATGAAAATGCATCTTTCTTCAATAATGTTGTTAGAGGTGCTGCTATTCTTCCATAATTCTTAACAAACTTTCGATAATACCCTGTTAACCCGAGAAATCCTCGCAACTGCTTTATGGTTGTGGGGACTTTCTATTCCTTAATGGCTTTAATTTTGTTAGGGTCTACCGTAACACCCTCGTGAGATACAATATGACCCAGATATTCCACCTCTTGTACTCATAAGAAACATTTGGATGTTTTTTCATATAATTGTTTCTCCTCCAATAGTTTGAGCACCATTGTGTTGGCTAGATAAATCGATCTTGCAGATCGATCTCCCTAGTGTCGGAAGACAATCTAACGACAACGAGCAACAAAGTTTGTCTTTCTCTAAATATATTCATTTTACAAATAAATTCTATGAAGGTGTCGATCCTACCTTAGATCCAAATGCTTATTTGCGGTCGTAGCACTTCTGTCGCAACAAGATTTCTTCCGTCGCAACAAGAGTTCTTTCGTCACAACAATAATCCTTTCATCGCAACAAGAGTTATTTCGTCGCAAGAAAGTGTCGTCTTCCGTCGACCTACAATCACAAACAAGCAAATATTAAATAGCACCTATATAAAAAATAATTATAAAACATACCTATCATAGTGATCAAGGAATCTATGAAATAAACGATCAAACGACAGCTTATTGAAATAAACAATCGAATGACAATTTATTGAGAAAAACAAAACTTGATTGTATTAATCTTAAAATAACAGAAGAACCTTACAACCTTAGCCTTGATGTTTGAAAAGGCCTTCCCGGGGTTCGAAGCAGGAGTCTCCTCTACTTTGATAAGTCTTGCACTCTTCCTCCAGGAGCACATAGAGGTATGTGATCTTTCCTCTCAAAAGCTCAGCAGAAAGAAGTCTAAATCTCAACAACACTTCAACTCAATCACTCATAAAGCTTGAACTCTAATTCTCAATCTCCAAAATCTAACCATTTGAGGCTACCCAATGCCTCCTTTTATAGAGCAGATGAGGAGGTTAGGATTCCACCTTTGAAGGGATAGAATCCTCCTTCAAAGGGATAGACTCCTCACATCAAGGGATTAGTTCCTTAAGGTGTGGGATACATGCACCTTATCAAAGCGTACTCATCCCAGACAATTCTCATCTAGAACCTTCTAGAATTGACCTCAAACCACTTTTTTGACTTTACTTTCTCGCCTTTTTTACTTTGAGGAGGGTACGCAAGCATTGAAAAGGAAAATTGCATTCTAGAATGTAGGTAAGCAGTGTATTACCTGCATACCCAAGCTAGGAACACAGGCAGGCTTCATGTTATCTGCGTACCCAAAGTTTTAGAGATTTTTAGGGTTTTTCCTCCTGTTTCAGGGCTTGACATGAGGAGTAAAGGTTGTAAGACTTGCAAAGGAGGTATGTATGAGTATTAATGAGCTCATATAGTCAGTAGAATGTCAAGGTGACAGTTTTTAGTGTAACAGATTTCCCCCTAAAGTGCGAAGTCTGGAATAGATGAAGATGAAGTCTGTCATATATGAAGAGTGAAGTACTTTATCATTTGAAGGATCATCCTATGGACACCCCAGTCAGAACCTGTAAAAACATTCAATGCAAAATATATATATGTAATCATATCATCGCTGAGGTAGGCATTCCCATACTCAGATCAAAACTAACTAGAAACTAATTCAAACTGTTCTGATACAGAAATGATTTTGAATACATCACAGTATAGACATGTGTAGACATAGTATGGACGCAGCCATCTATTTATGAACAATCCACTGTATAGATAAATAAAAGAAATTCCTTGCAGCCTGGATGGTGGAAACCAGATCCAGGGTCTTGATTTCCGCTTCTCAAACTAGTACGATTCTATCCATGTGAATGAATGTGTCGAAGTCGAACATGGTAGAAACCACTTGATTACCAGTCAATAATGTAAACTGTTAACAAGTGTGAGAGTAACCACCATTAATGTCAATGGCTCTCAAATTACTCAGTACAATCCATGAAATGTGAATGAATGAGCTGAAGTCCAACATGTCACGGAATCATTCGATCGAAGGTCAATGATACAACCTGTTGTCGAAGGCGAGAAACCTGCCATTGAGGCATGTAGATTTCAAGGTATTGACAATTTTTGGATCAACTTCCTGGATAATGAGCAATCTTCAATAGAAATTGATCCTTCATAGGCAAGCCCACAACACGAAATCATAGATCAAGTTTTGAAAATATGTTGGCAAGGACTGATTTAGGGATGGTCAAAATGGATGACAGATATTTTGCAGATGAATGGTTTATTTGAACTGTTCTCTTGAACGCATAACGACATTGCAGATGGTTTGGTGAAAATTAACCCAAAGCTAATACCCAAAAACTGGCTGAAGACTTTCAATGTGGTTTGATTAACTTTTAGGTAAAGGATTTCCCAACCTAGGTGGACAAAAAGTGTCGTGTTCAAGAGTGGTTAACTGGATTTTCGAAAAATCAAAATACAACAAACAAGTCCATTTCTCTCTTTTTCCCCACCATTTATAGCAAGTACCTCTTTATTTTTGACAAGCTTGAGGAGGATAACATTTTCTTGTTTATAAGTTTATCCCTTGGATGAGTCCAACTTAGTTTAAGATTTTAACCCTAAGAAGGAGTGGTTCGTTCCTGTTTAAAAATTTAACAAGTCCTTTACTGTTAAATTTTAACGAGTCCAGTATAGGAGAAACTCAGTGTTTTTTCAATTTTAGAGAGTCAGAAGAAAAAACTTAAGAAGACTCCATGGGTTTAATTTTTCATAAATTTAGTCTCTCAAACCTGAAAAAGGATAAAATAATGCGGAAGAGAACTCTATTGACCATAATTAGTGAACGTATACCTTTTTCGTAAATAGTCCATTTCAGTCCGTAAAAGGGGTAAACTTATACTGATAGGACGATCATTCATTTACTTTAATGAGCTCGAATAATCAAGTGCTCAGAAATATTTTCATGTTTAGAGAGTCTGAAAAGGGCTTAAAAGAGGACTCCAAGGTTTCGATTTTTCGTAAGTTTTAACGAGTTCGAAAAAGGGATAAAAATGTACTCATGATTTTCACTTTTTCGTAAGTTTTAACGAGTTCGAAAAAGGGATAAAAATATACTCCTGTGGACGAATTTCAATTTAATTTACTAGCAAGAAGAGACGGAAAGAACTCAACATTTTCATGTGTTTTATGAGAATGAAAGATAGCAAAATAATCTCGGGATTTTCATGAGTTTAACGAGTCTTGAAAATAACCGAAATTGACTCAAGATAGGTTTAATTTTTACAAAAGCTTGAAACAGAGAAAAACTATTCTTCAGAATGGTTTCATTTTTGCACAAGCTTGAAACAGAGAGAAAACTGTGCTTGACGCCCCCTAAGCAGAACTACTAGAGCACATGACCCCCCAACTTCATTTCATTCAACTAAGTACACTTCCGGTAATTAATAGCTAGATGGAATGAAGGTTTATTTACGAGATCATATGAAAGACCCAACCTAAAAGTGTAAGAAAATTATGCAAAAACTGAAATAGCTAACCTAAATATATGACTTAACATTTATGAGATCTAGTCAAAGACTCGACTCAATTAGGGGAGGATTTGTTTCATTTTTTAGCGAGCTTGACATAGGAAAAGAACTATGCTCATGGAAATGTGTTTCATTTTTTAACGAGGTTGACACAGTAAAATGAACTTTCTTCTTGATACACTGATTCATTTTTAACGAGGTTGACACGGTAAAAGGAACTTTCCTCATACCTGATTCATTTTTTAACGATCTTTACTTAGTAACAGGAACTATCCTCAGAAACTACTTATTTCTAATCTATTAATCTACTCTCTACAATCTACCTATTGATTCATTTTTTAATGAGGTTGACACAAGAAAAGAATTGTCCTCATGCCTGATTCATTTTTTAACGAGGTTGACATAGGAAAATAACTTTCCTCTTGGAATCTTGTTTCATTTTTTAACGAGCTTGACACAAGAAAATGAACTATGCTTTCGACTAACTGATTCATTTTTTAATGAGGTTGACATAGTAGAAGGAACTATCCTCACACTCACTGATTCATTTTTTAACGAGGTTGACACAGTAAAAGAAAATCTCCTCACAGGCCACTAATTCATTTTTTTACGAGGTTGACACAGTAAAAGGAACTATCCTCAAAATCACTGATTCATTTTTTAACAAGTTTGACACAGTAAAAGGAACTATCCTCAGACTCACTGATTCATTTTTTAACGAGGTTGACATAGTAAAAGGAACCATCCTCAGACTCACTGATTTATTTTTTAACGAGGTTGACACAGTAAAAGGAACTATCCTCGGACTCACTGATTCATTTTTTAATGAGGTTGACACAGTAAATGGAACTATCCTCAAAAACTTGATCATGGCTTCCAACTGGAAGAAACACATGTCAATGGACACACCTTGAGCATGGCTTCCAAGAGGTCTTCATCAGAAGGAAGAATAGTTCTCTGGAAGGAACACATGTCAAGGGACTCAAAACAGATAAGAACATCATGTTCAAATAATCCGATAGAGTTTTCCATGTCAATTACCAGATCTAAGTCAAAGGAAGACGAGCCAACAGTGAGAGGCTCGCTTGCATCGGTAATTGAAAACATGGGACTAGTTGCCACATAGTTAACCCGTGGTAGGGTAGATACCACTTTAGAATCAGGAACATTTAGGGGTGTCATATTATTGGTAGTTGAAACAAGACTAGGGAATGAAAGCTAGTCTACAGTCAAAATATTTTCATTGTGAGGGAAAGACATCACGCGAAAGAGTGTCAATACTACAGCTTTCATTTCATATACATAGTCTCGCCCAAGGAGTAAATTGAAATCCAAGGGGCCTCGAACTACCATAAGATCAATACAGACAGTTTTACCTTCCAAAGTAATAAAAAACTTAGGAAGGTTCACTAATGGTTCTGTTAAAAAATTTTAGATTCTACGTAATCGGCACAAGCTGAGGGGAACCCAAAGCTTTCCAAGCAGTAGAGGATAAAATACTAACAGAAGCACCTTCATCTACCTTTGTGCGGTGTATGTCCCTACCACCTAACTTCACAATGATTTGGAAAGGGATGGAGGAAGGAAGACGAGGTTCTGTCAGTCCATTCCAATCAAAAGAAAAGACCTCAGTACTTGGAGGGGGTTCTGTAGAAACAGGTGAAATGCCCCTCAGCGTAGAATAATCTGATGTAACAAGAAGAACCTGAGCGGTATGAAGTTCACTCTCTACAGGGAGAATGGGATCGACCGAATGTGAAAATGAATCGACCACTTGATCAACTTGTTAGAGTCGATATCTTCATCCCTCCATCAGAGATAAAATTTCTCTTGTTTCATTTCATTTTAGGTGTCTCATTCAGTTCAGTCAGTTGCATTCGATTAGGAGCATGGATCATCTGACGGTAGGGTCTTGTCACTTATATCCCTCATGTCATGTACCTGCTGGTCTAATTTTGTTCATCAAAATCATTTACAGTCATGTTTGGTCTCTTGGTTGGCAAAGAGTCATTTTAGGGTTTTTAGTCTCATTAGGTCTAGGGTTTTAGCAATCCGGTCTTAAAATGTCTAATATTGGCCAGCAGGCACATGAGGAAGCTTCCAATAAGGTATCAGTCCAAAAAATTCATCATCATAATGCTTGATAATGATTTTTCTTCAAAACTCTGTTTTGAAGAAAAATTGTCTATTTTATCCATTTGTAACAAATGCAATGTAATTTTTAAATTATTTAGTTGTAATAATGCTCCATTCACAGCCCTGGTTTCCTTTGTCAAAACTCCATGCCATCCATCCCTACAAAACAGACAAGAAGCTCATCATTCAGTCCAAAAATCGAAACCAAGCAAAACAGAGTTCTTTTGAAAAAGTGCCAAAGTTTTCAAACATTGTAAAGTGGGTTTTTTCAAATCAAAAATAAAAATATTTGGTGCAAATATGATTTTTGTGTTTCAAAAATTCATTTTCATTCCAAAGACATCAATGAGCCAAAGAAAATCATGGAGGAGTGAAGAAACAAGTTTGGAGGCCGAACTGTGTTGAAACAGAGGAGCGTGACGCATTGGGCATTGGTCGCGGCGCATAGGGCCACTCTTCTCTGTGTAAATTTGAACCAGCGTAGCGCATCAAGAGGGTGAAACACACTGGGCAGTGGTCACGGCGCATTGAGCCGAAACGTTAATTTTTTCCATTGCTTCAAAAAAAATCCAAATCGACTTGGTCTATTTTGCCCAAGTAAGTCCATGAGAACTTGTAATTTCCATTTACAAATGTTTGATGTTGATTTGGAGAGTTTGAATGCCACAAACCCTATCATCTTGTTCAGAATTTCTCCCTTAGGGTTTTGAAGTTGGAGTTTTAAAATTGGTTTTGGTGCTAAACTTCTTCATTCCTCACCTTGTTTATTCCTCCCTCTCACTATTATCCTATCACTATAGTCCATCCCCTATTCCCTTACATCCGTAAAGCCACTCATACCCATCTCATTCCCATTATCCCTATCCCATTTGAAAAATTTCCCCAAATTTCAAAAAATCAAGTGGCTGTCCCTTGTCCCTAAATTTGTCAAAATCACAAGTTTTCAAAAGGCAAATTTAGCTTGACAAAACTTCATTGTTCCTATTCCCCTATTCCTCTACAGTCCCTCCCATTTGACACATATTTGGAACTAAAAAAAAAGCACAAAATTCTCATTTTCATCTCATACAAGCCAACATACACCTTGCATATACCTTGGACATCATGGAGACAGACATTGATACATCATATGACCGAGACAGTGATTCCACCACTGAGCTACATGCACCTAGAAGGCCTCATAAAGGTGGCAGACATGTGAAAGAGGAGCCCACCTCATTGACTGAATTGCAAGCTTGCCCACTTGCCATGGCATGTTTCCAACAACATTCATGCTATCAGTTTTGTGAATTGATTGCTAGGATCTGTTATCATCGGGAGTTGGCTCGTTTGTTTGTATTTCTTTTACATGATGGTCAGGTCACCCTTGCCGGTGTAACTTTCACTTTGACACTGGAAACTATCTCTAAAGCAACCAGAATACCGAATTTGGGTGAACGGTGGAACAAAAGACAGCAGGTGAACCTTCACATCAGCATGGAGGTCAGGAGACAGAGACTACTAGTGTGCCGATGTATGTCACTTATCAGAGAGGCACTAGAGGATTATTTGTAGCAGCCCAGCAAGTATTATCTCCACCTGGGGTGGAAGGGGTCTCGCTTCCATCATCAGCAGCACAGGTACAGGTACAGGATAGAGGTAAGATTCCCATGTAGGATGAGGGGCCTTCAGGAGGCCAAGACACAGGTTTCATACTCATTGATGAGGATTTGAGCTCTCCAAGCTCAAAATTGAAAGAGACTGTTCAGGAGCAGAAGGCGGAGATAGACACATTGACCTTCAAGTTGCAAAGAGCCCAATGGATCGTAAACTACCTGAAGCAGCGAAACAAGAAGTTGGAAGATCATTAAACCATCATGGAGTTGCAAAACATCCGTGAGAACCGGCAAGCTGCCCAAAGAAGCCAAACCGAGATGACATCCATTGAGCGGGAGATTGAGGATGATAGAGAGACTTGGCTTGAGAGGGTCAATATTCATTTGGAGAAGCTGTTAGAGAAGTCCAATAAGGAAAAGAATAGGTTGCGGCACATGAAGAACCATTATTGGGCGCGAAATCATGTTTGCAAGGCGAGAATCAAGATCCTGAAGGTAAAGCTAAGGAGGGCACTAAAGCGTCGCAAAAGGCATGATAGACTTCAAATTTTGGCTGAAGGTTCTTTGGCTTAGCATAGTGCTTGATGGTGGACATTCAGCCCAAATTTCAAGAAATTTGGGAAACTTTTTGTCAATTTTGAATTTTTTGGCCTTAACACAGATTTTCCTGCCCGACGTCTAGCGCCACTTGGCGTGCGCTTATAATTGGCAGCTCCTCTTGAGGAAAAATTTGTATTTCTAGCTTTTTGATCAAAATTTATGCATGCCTACCCATTACCTAAGGATTTTGACAAGTTTTTGGTTTCCTGAAGGGTCAAAAACACCCTAAAAAAGGCCTTCCTGCCACTTTTTGGACACACAGGAAGCAGTGTTGGGAGATTGGAGTTTTGGAGGGGCAAATGGAAACCAAATTCAGAAATTCCACTTGGGTTGGAAATTAGACGAAAGGAGATTTTGAATGAGCTATCCTGAACTCAATTTTTACTTTGGGAAGGCCCTCAAAATTAGTCTCAAAGTGGCGCTACGCATAGAGATTTCAGGCACGACGCATTGGGAAATTTGGCCTAGTTTTCTCTCAGCAGTTCAGATTTTCGCCTAGTTTTGCCCAGTTTGACTTTTTTATCTTCATATGTATAGCTCTTGATGTAAATTGATGTAATTTCATGACTTTGATGTAATTTTGGCATATTTTTACTCATCCAAGTAGATTCATTCACCAAAAGGGAAATGTAACTGAATGAATCAGTTTCCTATCTTATAGAGGGAAGCTGTTTCATTGCCTATTTTCCAGTTCTTAGTTTAGATCTTGTTGAAACAGCTCCTAGAATGGTGAGCTTGACCCGTAGAGGCATGGGGATGAGTTAGGATTTTCTATATTTTAATTCTTCAGTCATTTTTAGGGTTGGACATTTGGGATTGCTTGGCACTTCATTGTACATTTCATCTCTGAAATTTTGGTAAAGGAATAGACCAGGGTTTGCAACACTCTTTGGGATTCACGTGGTTCTATGTTTTGATGGTGTGTTTCTCTCTGTGGTTGTAAGTTCACTGATGTTTTATGTGTATCATTTCCCTTCTCCTTTCTTCTTAAATTAAACAAATGAGTGATAAAGGTGGAATTCATTAGATTTCTTTGCTCTGCCTTGCGTTTTGTTTAATTTTCCATGTTTTCATTTGTTTGAAGAGGATTATTGAAATCTTCTTGCCCTCTTCATCTCCTCACCTGTCTGAGCTATTCATTCATTCAATCCAAAGCATCAAAACAATTGCCTTCCTTGCCCCATTCAGAACTCTGCAAAAGCTAGGCCTCATCCCTGGACCCAAAACTACCTTTCCCTTTGATTCCAACAAAAATCCCCAAAATAAAAATCAAACTCTTTTAATTATATACCTAGCCTAAAATCAGCCTTTATTTCAAGTCATCTCAAGCCTTATTGATTATCTTTGCTGAGATTGACCTGGAGAGAACCCTCTCCCGATCTGGTAGGGCTAGCTACTAGATTAAGCGTGGCTTGATGTTACCCTAGACTCTGCCTTCCTTCAGCCTGAGGTAGATTTAGGCCATAACACAACTAATGGATCATCAACCTGAGTGATATGAGTTTCACTCTCCAATGGAAGAGTGGGATCGACTGTACTTGAAATTAGATCAATCACTCCGTCAGTTGACGGTAGGTTGGGAGAAATTTTATGGTAACCAGTTGGAAATTCTTGCTGTGGAACAGTAAGGTTTTCCAATAATTTTGAGGCTTCATCCATGTGAGGGAAAATGTGAGTTTGATGACTCCCTTTGCATCACTTACAAGGAAACCTAACTTTACTCTTTTTCCCATGAACCTGACTATCACTAGTTGATGGATCAACGGAAAGTTGATGAGATTTTTTTGACCATACTTCCAAGACCTTTGGAATACTGGGACAATTGATAAGGAAGTGGTCACCCTTACAAAGCCTACAAGGGTATTTGGGTTTACAACGCATGTTGGAGGTTTCCTCAACACAAATAACACTTACAACCATGGTTGGTTGGTTGACTTCTTTCTTATATTGCTTCTTCTTCTTCTTCTTCGTCACCACCTGGTTACTAGCGTCAAGGCTTTTAGCAAGTGAAGAGGAAGAAATGGAGGAAGAAATATTAGGCGAAGAAGGTAAAGGGTGAACAGAGGGTTGGTGACGTTGAGATGGTGAACTGTGTTGAGGTGAAGCATCCAGTTGAGGTGGAACAATTGGAGTATCCGGGGCCAACGAAGTTCAAAATAACCATATCGGTAAACCTATTGTAAATCCAGGTAATGAAAAAGTAGCCATATAAGGAGGAACAACATTTCCAAAGCAAGGAAAAGTACTAGGATTCTCGTTAAGAGGGGTTCCTTGGTTGGTAAATTCCGGAACAGTTTCCATTATATTCAACTTCAGTGAATTTTATTAACAATTTAAAAATAAAATAAACAATTCACAATTCACACCTAACAATTAAAATTCACAATTCAAACCTATGGTCTCTAAAAGTAAAAACAAACAAATTAACATGTGCTATCAAATCTAGGAGTCAAACCACACACAAACAGTAGATTCCCGCACTAAAAACACTAGTTGGTGATGAAATCCAACATCGTAGAATTTTAATGCAGAAATGGTGGTTGGAACAATTACTTTGACAATGTGCTTAATGAAACAGACTGCCACAAGTTTCTTCACAAAACAATCTCGCATGAAGAAAACCCCCGAGAGAGTCCAAGTGAGTCTAGTCGACGTCTGCTCTAGGTACAGTGAGATCTTTCCTTCACCGTCACCTTAGGAAATAATCTTAAGCTTATGGACACTAAGGTTACCAACAGTAACAAATACAACTGGGGGAACAGTCTACGATCCGATCCCACGCGCAAGGGCAGAGTAACAAAGCTCAATCCCCTTGAAGGTTCCTCGACATGGTCAATCTGAGGTTTACCGACAAGTGACCCCAGGCTCCTCGACAATGGTTAATCCGAGGTTTACCGTTTGTAATGCGCGCAAAATCTTCTATCTTTCCCAATGAAACAGAATTGATTGTCTCAAAGGTTCAGACATGATCTCGTGATTGACTTCTTTAAGAGAAGCTTCCCAGAATGTACCAATTACAATTGGATTTATTTCCTACCGCAAGATTTATCTACTTGTTTGTTTTAGTTGCTTTGGAAAGTTAACTACAACCTATTCCAAAGCACTAATCCTAAGCTAGATTGGTGGAAAGAGCCCTAAAAATGTAAAAATTACTAGATGAATTTTAATTAAGTGCTGTGTTATTTAGGCTGTTATTACTCAAAAGGGTAAATGGATATGAAACCAATGGTGTTATGACCCGACCCAAAACTGAATGCAATCGAATATGATAATGTAATCTTTTCAATTCGATGAATCCTAACTAAATTAAGGAGAGAGTTTCCATACACTTCCAACAATGCAAAAATTGATCACTAAGAGAAAATATAACAAATTCTCTAATGCACTAATTTCATTAAGAAAAACTAATGCAAATCAATCCCAAAACAATTTTTGTATTTCTGTGTTTTTAAAACAAGCATAAAAACATCTAAATTCAAATCAAAGAAAACTGATCTAAATCTACGATTGATTTTTCAGAATGTAAACTATGTAGTTTTAATCTATGCACAATTCACTTGAAAAGTATGCAAATGTAATCTATGCACATTTTTCATTCATATTCAGTAAATGAGAATTATAATTATGAAAATGTGATCTATGCAAGATAATTCTCAAACACAAGATGATTGTAATGTAATCTAAGAACCAATCAAGTGTAAGTCAAGAAAATCGGGCGAGAGTTCCAAAGATCAAAAAACACTCAAAGGCAATTAACACTCATACACAATTTAGCCCCCCCCCGGGCGAATGAGGGGGAAATTTTTTGCAAAAACAAAAGCAAAAAGATGCAAAATTGTGAAAAGACTGAGGCAAACCTCGAAGTAATGACCAAAGGAAAACAAATTAATAATTTCTCAAAAAAGAGACTCAAAACACCCAATTAACTTAATGGAGATTGATGAGATGAAAAATTGCTGAAAGAAACTCATAAACAAGGCTTCTTTGATAGAAAAATACAGATATGGGTAGATGCTAAGAATCCTAAATTAAATCTAAACTAAATTGGAAAAAATAAATCTGGAGTTTTTCCAAAATTTTAACAAGGTCCGCAGGCTCCCAGAAGTAACAGGTGTGGTCTCGCACTGTTTACTTAAGGAAAGTGTGAAACTGCCCGCACTGTGCAAAAGAACAAAGTGCGGTCCCCAGAAAAGTTCAAGAAGAACGTAAAATATTTCAAAATTTTCAAAAATAAAGAAAAGCTAAGCTACCTAGGTAGATATCCATCAATCAAAAACCAAGAAAAACTTTTCCTCAAATCAAAATAAAAGAGAACCAAAAACAACAAGTTCTTTCCCCAGCGGAGTCACCAATTTGTTGGCCAGATGAATGGATCTTGCAGACAAGATCAATCTCCCTAGTGTCAGAAGACAATCTAGAAACAAACAAACAACTAAGTTTTTCTCTCTCTAAATATATTCGTTTTACAAATAAATGCTATGAAGGTGTCGATCCTACCTTAGATCCAAATGCTTGTTTGCGGTCGTAGCGCTTCAGTCGCAACAGGAGTTCTTTCGTTGCAAGAAAGTGTCGTCTTCCATCGACCTGCAATCACAAACAAGAAAATATTAAATAACACCTGTATAAAAAATAATTATAAAACATACCTATCATAGTGATCAAGGAATCTATGAAATAAACGATCAAACGACAGCTTATTGAAATAAACAATCGAACGACAATTTATTGAGAAAAAAAACTTGATTATATTAATATTAAAATAACAAAATAACCTTACAACCTTAGCCTTGATGTTTGAAAGGCCTTCCTGGGGTCCAAAGTAGGAGTCTCCTCTACTTTGATAAGTCTTACACTCTTCCTCCAGGAGCATAAAGAGGTATGTGATCTTTCCTCTCAAAAGCTTAGCAGAAAGAAGTCTAAATCTCAACAGCACTTCAACTCAATCACCCATAAAGCTTGAACTCCCTTTTGAGGCTACCCAATGCCTCCTTTTATAGAGCAGATGAGGAGGTTAGGATTCCACCTTTGAAGGGATAGAATCCTCCTTCAAAAGGATAGACTCCTCACATCAAGGGATTAGTTCCTTAAGGTGTGGGATACATGCACCTTATCAAAGCGTACTCATCCCCAAAAATTCTCATCTAGAACCTTCTAGAATTGACCTCAAAACACTTTTTTGACTTTACTTTCTTGCCTTTTTTACTTTGAGGAGGGTACACAGGCATTGCAAATGAAAACTACGTTCTAGAACATAGGTAAACAGTGTATTACCTACATACCCAAGCTAGGAACACAGGCAAGCTTCATGTTATCTGTGTACCCAAAGTTTTAGAGATTTTTAGGGTTTTTCCTCCTGTTTCAGGGCTTGACATGAGGAGTAAAGGTTGTAAGACTTGCAAAGGAGGTATGTATGAGTATTAATGAGCTCATACAGTTAGCAGAATGTCAAGGTGACAGTTTTTAGTGTAACACCCTGTCAACGTGTTGAATATGATCCTTCCAAGACCTATTGTAGATTAGTATATCATCAAAAAAATACTAGCATAAATTTTATAAGGAAGGGTTTGAAAATGGAATTCATGAACCCTTGAAATTTAGAAGGTGCATTGGTAAGGCCAAAAGGCATGACCAAAAATTCATAATGACCGCATGAGTTAAAAATGTTGTTTTTGGAATATCTTCAGTCTTAATTCTAATTTGATGATATCTAGAATGAAGATCCGACTTGGTAAAATAAATTGCTCCATGTAATTCATCCAATAATTCATCCAATAATTCATCAATCATAGGAATGGGAAACTTATCTTTAATAGTGAGCTAATTTATTTCTCTATAATATGGACACATGCTCCATGATCGATCCTTCTTGTGCACCAATAATACTGGAGCGGAGAAAGAAATTTAACTAGGTTGAATCATACTAGCCTCTAACATTTCTGCAATCATACGTTTAATTTCACACTTTTGGAAATAAGGATATCTGTAAGGCCTGATGTTTGGAGGGACCCTTCCTGGAATGAAATGAATAGCATGATCATGATCATGAATAGGTGGGATTACTTTGGGAGTTTCAAACACCTTGGAATGATTGTCCAAATTTTTTTGGAGATCTAAAGAAATAGATGATTTTGATGTTGGAACTTCTAGTGAGCATAATTTTGCAATTATGCCTCGTTGTTCTTTATTCAGAATATTTTTCATCACATTATAGCTTATTATATTTCCCGTCTTCCCTGAGATACCCCATAATTCCACTTCCTTTCCTTCTGAAAAAAAATTCAAGAAAAGTTATTGAAAATTAAAAGCTACTGTTGTAGCTCCTAGAGACAGCCTAGAGTTGTAATAGACCAGTGCCTAGGACATCTTAGCATAGCAAGGAGCATATAATATAATGTGTGAAGTTGTCAGCTTCAAATCACATGCTATCTCCTGTAAACAGGGAAATAAAATAGAATGGGACCAAACTCTCAGAAACTGACACAGGAAAAGAGATACTGTAGAGGAAAGATGCATAACTCTAATACAAAAGAAACAGACAATTTAGAGACGGTTTACTGCAAAGCGGACCGATTCAGAAATACTTCACAGGCACAAATTATCAGAAGGTGGATGTAGTGAAAGAAATATTGAGAAGATACTAGTTAACATTGAGCTGATACCCAGATATACAATACCACCATGTGTGGGCTTACCAATCTAAGAATCCATACATGATAATAGCATTTTAAAAGCACCCTCCCAAATCAACTAATATAGCAGAAGTATGGATAGCTGAATAATGGAATAGACTATCATGCATGAGCCATATTTAAAGCACTTGACTGATCCGAGCATGGGAATCAACTAGGATGAATCCATACCAAAAATCAGTGAGCCACTCGCATTCCAAAACATGATACAAGAAATATGGATGAAATGAAATGTTCTATTAATATAACACAATAAAGAGAGTTACAGACAGTGAAATACCAAAGACCAGAATCCTCTTTGACAGATAGAACTCCTCCTCACTGAGACCCTATGGGCTCTGAGCTTTCATATAAGAATTTTACAGAATGTATGCAAAAAAATCCTTTCACTACATAATTTTCTGATAAAATATGGAACCCCTACAATACGTTTCTTCATGTTTTTTATAGGAGAAATTAAAATCTAGCAAAAGAGGTAGGTGATGAACATTTAAGTGTATCATTAAAACAAAATGGTGGAGAAGTGCCCACCCATACTGCTTGACGACGCTGTGTTGTTTGTACTCTGTGGCCTGCTAACTGAAGTAAATGCATTGGGTAAAAATATCTTCAGGAGCACGGTATTAAGATAAAATCATATGAACATTCTATCCTTTCCTGAAAGAAAACTCAGCTGAAATAAAACCTGGAGGGTATTCCTTCTTGTGCATTGTACCCTCTGCCTTCTAGATCTTGAATTAAGATTTAAAATATTCAATGCTGAATGCTGAATTCATTTACCATTTGACTGATACTCTTTGCCGCAACATTAATGTTTCCATCTGCCACAATCTATGCTTTGAATGACTCTGGAGAATTCGGCAGATTTTACCCCTGCTTCTTCAATGAAATCCGTGTCGTAACAGCTTCCCAAATCCTTTTTCCATAATTCTGCCTCTAATAAATGGTCCTTTGGAGCGTACTTGGCTTCTGTAATGGAGGATGTGAGTAATGGTAGATTTCCTCCATTCGCACCCTGTAAAATCCGCAAACATGTTAGGAAAACCAATGCACGGGAATGCAGGCACAGTAGGGGTAATGGTGTGACAATCTATGAGTGGTTGACTAGTGGATAAATGTGGGACGATGGTAAGAAATGCAGCGTAACAGTGTGGAGTGGTCGTGGAGAAGAATGCGAACATAATCGTGAAAATATGTAACAAACAGAGAAGTGAACCAAATATAGATCTGGGGTGGCAGAATGCACGTGGAGAAAAACTGGGAGACAGGTGGCACGATATTGGGATGGTAGGAAATGGATGACGTGGAGTGCTGACTGTGGGAGTTGGTCAAAGACGGAGATAATCAAAACCTGACTGTTCGATCTCAGGAGGAGATCGATGGTTGGAAGAGCCTCGGAGGCAATAGACAGTGGGCCGGCGATGCTATTGGCTTGGGTTAATGTTCATGCAACTTTGGGGTATGACGATCGTCAGATGGAGACCTTCAGATCGGATGGCTGACAGTGATATCACTGCGCGTCCTGGGTCGAACAATAATGCGCGATGGAGAGCATTATTCGGGCCGTACGCGGGGACAAGTGGTGAGAGCTATATGGAATCGCTGGCCCAAGGAGAAATACCACCTAATGCCGAAAGGCGGTGCGATGAATACCAGGTAGTTTTTGAACAGTGGACGCGGGCGGGGACCACAAGGCAGGAGAGATGCGGTATGTTGATCTATGGTTTGATCAGATAGCCCAGAACGCACCCGATATGCATTCGGTAAGCGCCTTTCGGCCTGACGCATGGTTACAGATTTTGGTCGTGCGGAGTAAGAAAACAAAGGGGCCAGGGCCAGTAGGGCTAAACCTTAAATAATTTCGAATGCGGGCTTCCAGACTTGTGCAATGTATTCAATTTGGAGGCAAAGGGAAGTAACGATAGGCATTAAAATGGATTCACGGGGTAGAGAGGAAGGATCTGGGGTGTTTAAGTAGATTTCCCATGAGATTTAAATAGGGAGCTTATTATGATCAACATTGGCTCCACCTGGGGATGGCACGTTCATCCCTGGACGTGTCGAGAACTCGAAGACCCTCTGATCATCAATTTTACAAATAGAAACAATAAACCTATTCCACTTCTACCCTTATTACTCCATGAGACCAGATTAAACTATTGGTCTTACTTTTTCTCTACCTAAAAAAATACCTGCTAGGGTTATACTGTCTAGCAGGTTTCTTCACTACATTCTAAGGTAGAAATTTTAAAACAGTCAAGCCAGGATTAGACTGTCTGGCTCGCTAGACTTTGCAGAATTTAAAACAACTAACTGCATACTCAGAGACTGAGCTTTATTGAGCTTTTCCTACCTACTCTACTCTAACTTGGAAGTCTCTGATGCTCTAGGTGATATAATAATCCAGTGCATCCAGTCAAGAAGTGAAAAAAAAGGTTAAGAGTACAGACTTCCTATCAGAGATAACCACAGGGTGCTCTGCATGTGGTTCTTCAAAAATGCGGTCACCATCAGTGGTGACCACTCTTGATGAATCTGGCCCTGGTGAAGGATCAATGCTGAAGAATTTGAGCTAATCAGGGCCTCCATATATTCTGCCACAGGATCAATGAACAGATGATGTACGCTTCCTTCCTTCAGGCCTTCCATGGGTGGTAGGCTGTCTTTATCCTGTGCAGCTTTGAAAAAATTCCTTTCTTTTTGCAACATGATGCTCAAAAATACCTTTGATCCTTCCTCAAATGTTTGGAGAAAATGAGCATAAGGGTCATGAAATGATACCTGGCTATGAATATCTCGTAGGCAGGATTCATCCAGGATTTCTTTTTCTTCCACTAGATCAAGAACAAGACTCTCTTGAGAAAGAGAATCTCTCTCATTTTCTTCATTTTTTGGACTGGAGGACTCATCATATATGACAGTGATGTCCTCTTGGAGCTCTGATATATTTTTCTCTGATGAGCTGAGCTTTGTGAACAGATCTATGTATTCTTGAGCAGGGGTATGTTTCATTTCTTCTTCCTTTTCAAGAGAAGGTCCCTTAATTTCAATCTACTTAGGAATCTCTTCTTTTCATACCTCCTCATCTTCTGAAAGTACAGATTGTTGGCCTCTGATCTCATGACACTCATCACTGATGCTTTCATAAATTTCCCCATCATTTTCATAGATAGGCTGAATGGGTTTACTGCTTCTCAGGAGTTGCTGGCCCTGACTTTCCTCCCATGGGTCTATTGATGATGGCTCTGTGAACTAAGCTTCTCTTTGGAAACAGTCATCATCAAATATATCATAATTAGGAAATTCATAGTCGTAAGCAAGGTCACCAATAAAACCTGTCGGCTTCTCCGCGGGTCTTTGTTCGCCTTGATCCTCACAGGAGTTTTCTGAATCCGAATCATCAAACTCAATAGACGAGTGAGCAAGGGAACCTGCACAATCAAACTCATAAGATGAATGAGAAAGAGTGTGTGTTCCATAGGGGATTTCTGAGGTGGGCTTCTGATTTAATATCTAATCAATCTCTTCTTCTGTCAAAGGAGAAGATTGTTTTGTGTTCCTTTGTGCAGAAGAGAGGCAACTGTCTGTTTCTTGTACTTGCTGATTTGGAGGTAGGATGTCTTCTTGAACCTCTTCTAGAATATTCTCAGTTTTTCATATAGGAAAATCTTGAGGATCTTCTGATGTTTCTTGATCTCTCTCTGATTCAGACCAGTCCTCATGAACCTGATGATACTCGGTTAGACTACAAGGCTCATGAGTGGTTTCTTCCTCCACATCAAATTCTGCATCTTCTATATGGTCTCTTGTTTCCTCCAAGAAAAATTCCCTATTTTCTTTTTCCATTAGGTCGTGATACTCTCTGATCAACATAATAAAAGATATAGGTAAGCATTCAGGCAGTTCCTGATCACTTTCCTCCTCATCTTCCATGGGCTTCAAAGCATCATATGTGTCTTGTTCATTATCCATGTCTTGAGTTTGTTCTTGTGATTTCAAGAGTTTGATCTCAGCTTCATATATTTCAATCATAAATCTTAGAAAGATTTTCTTATGCACAGGGTGGAAACTTGAGCTGAGAAGAACCATCCGTGGAAGGTCCTCCACTTTTAATCTTGCCAAGCTGTCTCGACACTCAGCCATGAAATATGGATGCATTTTTGCAAACTGTTCAGGGTCTTCCATTGATGAAGTGGCTTGGCCTTCAACATAGCTAATGATGTATTGTGACATGGTCTCCCAGTGGATTCTTGTGAAACCAAGATAATCAGTGGCCTACTAGTCATGAGTGGAGTCTTTTAATCATTTAGGAACTGTGGAGTCGCCAAGGTGAGGGATCTACAACTCTTAACTCTCTGTGCTCACCTACCTAGAGAGTGAATAGGTTTTGTCAAGGCCCAGGGATTCTGATGTTATTAAATTCATCCCCGGCAATAGCGCCAGAAATATGTTGTAGCTCCTAGAGACAACCTAGAGTTGTAATAGACCAGTGCCTAGGACATCTTAGCATAGCAAGGAGCATATAATATAATGTGTGAAGTTTTCAACTTCAGCTCACATGCTATCTCCTGTAAACAGGGAAATAAAATAGAATGGGACCAAACTCTCAGAAACTGACACAGGAAAAGAGATACTGCAGAGGAAAAATGAATAACTCTAATACAAAAGCAACAGATAGTTCAGAGACAGTTTACTGCAAAGCGGGCCGATTCAGAAATACATCACAGACATAAATTATCAGAAGGTGGATGTAGTGAAAGAAATATTGAGAAGATACTAGTTAACATTGAGCTGATACCCAGATATACAATACCACCATGTGTGGGCTTACAAATCTAAGAATCCATACATGATAATAGCATTTTAAAAGCACCCTCCCAAAGAAACTAATATAGCATAAGTATGGATAGCTGAATAATGGAACAGAATATCATGCATGAGCCATATTCAAAGCGCTTGACTGATCCGAGCATGGGCATCAACTAGGATGAATCCATACCAAAAATCAGTGAGCCACTCACATTCCAAAACATGATACAAGAAATATGGATGAAATTAAATGTTCTATTAATATAACACAATAAAGAGAGTTACAGACTGTGAAATACCAAAGACCAGAATCCTCTTTGACAGATAGAAATCCTCCTCACTGAGACCCTATGGGCTCTGAGCTTTCATATAAGAATTTTACAGAATGTATGCAAAAAAATCCTTTCACTGCATAATTTTCTGATAAAATATAGAACCCCTACAATACGTTTCTTCATTGTTTTTATAGGAGAAACTAAAACCTAGCAAAAGAGGTAGGTGATGAACATTTAATTGTATCATTAAAACAAAATGGTGGAGAAGTGCCCACCCATACTGCTTGACGACGCTGTGTTGTTTGTAATCTGTGGCCTGCTAACTGAAGTAAATGCATTGGGTAAAAATATCTTCAGGAGCACGGTATTGAGATAAAATCATATGAACATTCTGTCCTTTCCCGAAAGAAAACTCAGCTGAAATAAAACCTGGAGGGTATTTCTTCTTGTGAATTGTACCCTCTGCCTTCTAGATCTTGAATTAAGATTTAAAATCTTCAATGTTGAACGCTGAATTCATTTACCATTTCACTGATGCTCTTTGCCACAAAATTAATGTTTCCATTTGCCACAATCTATGCTTTGAATGACTCTAGAGAATTCGGCAGATTTTACCCCTGCTTCTTCAATGAAATTCGTGTCGTAACAGCTTCCAAAATCCTTTTTCCATAATTCTGCCTCTGATAAATGGTCATTTGGAGCGTACTTGTCTTATGTAATGGAGGCTGTGAGTAATGGCAGATTTCCTCCATTCGCACCCTGTAAAATCCGCAAACATGTTAGCAAAACCAATGCATGGGAATGCGGGCATAGTAGGGGTAATTGTGTGACAGTTTATGAGTGGTTGACTGGTGGAGAAATGTGGGACGATGGTAAGAAATGCAACATAACAGTGTGGAGTGGGCGTGGAGAAGAATGCGAACATAATCGTGAAAATACGTAACAAACAGAGAAATGAACCAAATATAGATCTGGGGTGGCGGAATGCACGTGGAGAAAAACTGGGAGACAGGTGGCACAATATGGGGATGGCAGGAAATGGATGACGTGGAGTGCTGACTGTGGGAGTTGGTCAAAGACGGATATAATCAAAACCTGACCATTCTATCTCAGGAGGAGATCGATGGTTGGAAGAGCGTCGGAGGCAATAGACAGTGGGCCAGGGGCGCTATTGGCTTGGGTTAATGTTCATGCAGCTTTGGGGTATGACGATCGTCAAATGGAGACCTTCAGATCGGATGACTGATAGCGATATCGTTGCGCGTCCCGGGTCAAACAATAATGTGTGATGGAGAGTAGTATTCGGGCCATACGTGGGGACACGTGGTGAGAGCTATATGGAATCGCTGGCCCAAGGAGAAATACCACCTACTGCCGAAAGGCGGTGCGATGAATACCGGGTAGTTTTTGAACAGTGGACATGGGCGGGGACCACAAGGCAGGAGAGATGCGGTATGTTGATCTATGGTTTGATCGGACAGCCCAGAACGCGCCCGATATGCATTCGGTAAGCGCCTTTCGGCCTGACGCGTGGTTACAGCTTTTGGTCGCGCGGAGTAAGAAAACAGAGGGGCCAGGGCCAATAGGGCTAAACCTTAAATAATTTTGAATGCGGGCTTCTAGACTTGTGCAATGTATTCAATTTGGAGGCAAAGGGAAGTAACGATAGGCGTTAAAATGGATTCACGAGGTAGAGAGGAAGGATCTGGGATGTTTAAGTAGATTGCCCATGAGATTTAAATAGGGAGCTTATTATGATCAACATTGGCTCCACCCGGGGATGGCACGTTCATCCCTGGACGTGTCGAGAACTCACAGACCCTCTGATCATCAATTTTACAAATAGAAACAATAAACCTATTCCACTTCTACCCTTATTACTCCATGAGACCAGATTAAACTGTTGGTCTTACTTTTTCTCTACCTAAACTAATACCTGCTAGGGTTAGATTGTCTAGCAGGTTTCTTCACTACATTCTAAGATAGAAATTGAAAAAAAGTCAAGCTAGGATTAGACTGTCTGGCTCGCTAGAGTTTGCAGAATTTAAAACAACTAACTACATACTCACAGACTGAGCTTTATTGAGCTTTTCCTACCTACTCTACTCTAACCTAGAAGTCTCTGATGCTCTAGGTGATATAATAATTCCAGTGCAGCCAGTCAAGTAGTGAAAAAAAGGATAAGAGTATGGACTGCCTATTGGAGATAAACACAGGGTGCTCTGCATGTGGCTCTTCAAAAATGGGGTCACCATCAGTGGTGACCACTCTTGATGAATCTGGCCCTGGTGAAGGATCAATGCTGGATAATTTGAGCTAATCAGATCCTCCATATATTCTGCCACAAGATCAATGAACAGATGATGTACGCTTCCTTCCTTCAGGCCTTCCATGGGTGGTAGGCTGTCTTTATCCTGTGCAGCTTTGAAAAAATTCCTTTCTTTTTGCAACATGCTGCTCAAAAAGACCTTTGATCCTTCCTCAAATGTTTGGAGAAAATGAGCATAAGGGTCATGAAATGATACCCGGCTATGAATATCTCGTAGGCAGGCTTCAATCAGGATTTATTTTTCTTACACTGGATCAAGAACAAGACTCTCTTGAGAAAGAGAATCTCTCTAATTTTCTTCATTTTTTGGACTGGAGGACTCATCATATATGACAGTGATGTCCTCTTGGAGCTCTGATATATTCTGCTCTGATGAGCTGAGCTCTGTGAACAGATCTATGTATTCCTGAGCAGGGGTATGTTTCATTTCTTCTTCCTTTTCAAGAGAAGGTCCCTTAATTTCAATCTACTCAGGAATCTCTTCTTTTCTTACCTCCTCATCTTCTGAAAGGACACATCGTTGGCCTCTGATCTCATGACACTCATCACTGATGCTTTCATAAGGAGTTGTTGGCCCTGGCTTTCCTCCCATGGGTCTACTGATGATGGCTCTATGAACTCAGCTTGTCTTTGGAAACAATCATCATCAAATAGATCATAACTAGGAAAGTCATAGTCGTAAGCAAGATCACCAATCAAACCTGTCAGCTTCTCAGCAGGTCTTTCTTCACCTTGATCCTCACAGGAGTTTTCTGAATCCGAATCATCAAACTCAATAGACGAGTGAGAAAGGGAACTTGTACAATCAAACTCATAAGATGAATGAGAAAGAGTGTGTGTTCCATAGGAAATTTCTGAGGTGGGCTGCTGATTTAATATCTAATCAATCTCTTCTTTTGTCAAAGGAGAATATTTTTTTGTGTTCCTTTGTGCAGAAGAGCGGAAAATCTCTGTTTCTTGTACTTGCTGATTTGGAGGCAGGATGTCTTCTTGAACCTCTTTCAGAATATCCTCATTTTTGCTTACAGGAAAATATTGAGGATCTTCTGATGTTTCTTGATCTCTCTCTGATTCAGACTAGTCCTCATGAACCTGATGATACTCGGTTAGACTATAAGACTCATGAGTGGTTTCTTCCTCCACATCAAATTCTGCATCTTCTATATGGTGTCTTGTTTCCTCCAAGAAAAATTCCCTATTTTCTTTTTCCATTAGGTCGTGATACTCTCTGATCAGCATAACACAAGATATAGGTAAGCAATCAGGCAGTTCCTGATCACTTTCCTCCTCATCTTCCATGGGCTTCAAAGCATCATACGTGTCTTGTTCATTATCCACGTCTTGAGTTTGTTCTTGTGATTTCAAGAGTTTGATCTCAGCTTCATATCTTTCAATCATCAATCTTAGAACGATTTTCTTAAGCACAAGGTGGAAACTTGAGCTGAGAAGAACCATCCGTGGAAGGTCCTCCACTTTTAATCTTGCCAAGCCGTCTCGACACTCAGCCATGAAATCTTGATGCATTTTTGCAAACTGTTCAGGGTCTTCCATTGATGAAGTGGCTTGGCCTTCAGCATGGCTAATGTTGTAATGTGACATGGTCTCCCAGTGGAGTCTTATGAAACCAATATAATCAGTGGCCTACTTATCATCAGTGGAGTCCTTTAATCATTTAGGAACTGTGGAGTCGCTAAGGTGAGGGATCTACAACTCTCAACTCTCTGTGCTCACCTACTTAGAGAGTGAATAGGTTTTGTCGAGGCCCAGGGATTCTGATGTTATTAAATTCATCCCTGGCAACGGTGCCAGAAAGATGTTGTAGCTCCTAGAGACAGCCTAGAGTTGTAATAGACCAGTGCCTAGGACATCTTAGCATAGCAAGGAGCATATAATATAATGTGTGAAGTTGTCAACTTCAGCTCACATGCTATCTCTTGTAAACAGGGAAATAAAATAGAATGGGACCAAACTCTCAGAAACTGACACAGGAAAAGAGATATTGCAGAGGCAAGATGCAGAACTCTAATACAAAAGCAACAGACAATTCAGAGACAGTTTACTGCAAAGCGGGCCGATTCAGAAATACTTCACAGACATAAATTATCAGAAGGTGGGTGTAGTGAAAGAAATATTGAGAAGATACTAGTCAACATTGAGCTGATACCCAGATATACAATACCACCATGTGTGGGCTTACCAATCTAAGAATCCATACATGATAATAGCATTTTAAAAGCACCCTCCCAAAGCAACTAATATAGCAGAAGTATGGATAGATGAATAATGGAAATGAATATCATGCATGAGAAATATTTAAAGCGCTTGACTGATCCGAGCATGGGCATCAACTAGGATGAATCCATACCAAAACTCAGTGAGCCACTCGCATTCCAAAACATGATACAAGAAAGATGGATGAAATGAAATGTTCTATTAATATAACACAATAAAGAGAGTTACAGACTGTGAAATACCAAAGACCAGAATCCTCTTTGACAGATAGAACTCCTCCTCACTGAGACCCTATGGGCTCTAAGCTTTCATACAAGAATTTTACAAAATGTATGCAAAAAAAGCCTTTCACTGCATAATTTTCTGATAAAATCTAGAACCCCTACAATACATTTCTTCATGGTTTTTACAGGAGAAACTAAAACCTAGAAAAAGAGGTAGGTGATGAACATTTAATTGTATCATTAAAACAAAATGGTGGAGAAGTGCCCGCCCATACTGCTTGATGGCGCTGTGTTGTTTGTACTCTGTGACCTGCTAACTGAAGTAAATGCATTGGGTAAAAATATTTTCAAGAACACGGTATTGAGATAAAATCATATGAACATTATGTCCCTTCCTGAAAGAAAACTCAGCTGAAATAAAACCTAGAGGGTATTTCTTCTTGTGCATGTACCCTCTTCCTTCTAGATCTTGAATTAATATTTAAAATATTCAATGTTGAACGCTGAATTCATTTACCATTTGATTGATACTCTTTTCTGCAACATTAATGTTTCCATCTACCACAATCTGTTCTTTGAATGACTCTGGAGAATTCGGCAGATTTTACCCCTACTTCTTTAATGAAATCCGTGTCGTAACAGCTTCCCAAATCCTTTTTCCATAATTTTGCCTCTGATAAATGGTCCTTTGGAGTGTACTTGGCTTTTGTAATGGAGGCTGTGAGTAATGACAGATTGCCTCCATTCGCACCCTGTAAAATCCACAAACATGTTAGGAAAACCAATGCATGGGAATGCAGGCACAGTAGGGGTAATGGTGTGACATTCTCTGAGTGGTTGACTGGTGGAGAAATGTGGGACGATGGTAAGAAATGCAGCGTAACAGTGTGGAGTTGTCGTGGAGAATAATGCGAACATAATCGTGAAAATACGTAACAAACGGAGAAATGAACCAAATATAGATCTGGGGTGGTGGAATGCACGTGGAGAAAAACTGGGAGACAGGTGGCATGATATCGGGACGGCGGGAAATGGATGACGTGAAGTTTTGACTGTGGGATTCGGTCAAAGACGGAGATAATCAAAACCTGACCGTCCAATCTCAGGAGGAGATCGACGGTTGGAAGAGCATCGGAGGCAATAAACAGTGGGCCAGGGGCGCTATTGGCTTGGGTTAATGTTCGTGCAGCTTCGGGGTATGACGATCGTCAGATGGAGACCTTCAGATCGGATGGCTAACAGCGATATCGTTGCGCATGTTGGGTCGAAAAATAATGCACGATGGAGAGCAGTATTCGAGCCGTACACGGGGACATGTGGTGAGAGCTGTATGGAATCACTGGCCCAAGGAGAAATACCACCTACCGCCGAAAGGTAGTGCGATGAATACCGAATAGTTTTTGAACAGTGGATGCGGGCGGAGACCACAAGGCAGGAGAGATGCGGTACGTTGATCTATGGTTTGATCGGACGGCCCAAAATGTGCCCGATATGCATTCGGTAAGCACCTTTCGGCCTGATGCGTAGTTACAGCTTTTGTTCGCGCGGAGTAAGAAAATAGAGGGGCCAGGGACGATAGGGCTAAACCTTAAATAATTTCGAATGCGGGCTTCCAGACTTGTGCAATGTATTCAATTTTGAGGCAAAGGGAAGTAACGTTAGGCGTTAAAATGGATTCACGAGGTAGAAAGGAAGGATCTGGGGTGTTTAAGTAGATTTCCCATGAGATTTAAATAGGGAGCTCATTATGATCAACAGCTACCATCCCCAATGATTATAACCATTGTACTCCTAGTCAACATCAACACCTCTGATTGGAATGGAAAGCATTATACTATTCAATACATATTCCACCATGGTTAGCTTGATATTATGGTATTTTCCAGAGTAATTTATATATCCTCCATTTGTAACCATCACTTGACATTCTGGTTTTGGGTATAGGAATCAATTCAATTCCTTAGCTACCTTACAATGAATAAAATTATGGGTACTACCCAAATCAATCAACACTATTACCTTTTTCTTCTTGATATGTCCTTCTATATTGAGAGTTTGAGGAGTGGTAATTCCTTCCAATGGATTACACAATATTGTCAAACTCATTTCTTATTTCTCTAGGGTTGGTTCCTAGTGTATATTCTCTTCATTTTAAGTTTCTTGTTCATTTTCTTCCTCCTCAAAATCTATGTAAACAAATTTCTTCTCAACACACTTATGACCTTTAATGTATTTTCTATCACAACTATCTCAAAGCCATTTCTCTCTTTTTTCTTCCAATCATTGTGGTTTCAATCTTGTAGGTTGTGGAATTATAGGGGTAGCAACACTTCCATCTTTATAGATCTGAGTGGTAGGCTTCCTTGTCGCCATAATTTTACATTCAATTTTTCTTGCCAACTTGAATGCCTTCTCCAATGAATCAGGTTCCCAAAGACGAACCTCATGTTGGATGTTATTCTTTAAAATCCCTATGAAGACATTAATCCTCTGTTCCTCTAGAATATTAGCTACCCTTATATTCAATTTTTGGAACTCCTCAATGTGCTCGACCACTGAACCATTTTTTTAGATTTATCAATTGGCTAAAGAAGGTGTTTCTTTGTGTATCCTCATAATTGGCTATCATTTCCTCTGTAAATATTGACCAAGTGACAATTTTTTTACGGGAGCAAAGCCATCGATACCATACAAATGTATTTTTTTCTAAATATAAAGATGCAATGCATACCTTTTGTGTGTTTTTCACATTATTGAGGTCAAAATATTGATCCATCTGTAGTATCCATGTTACGGGATCCTTGCCATCAAACTTCCTCATATCAATCTTTGGAATATGGCGAGTCTTCCATCCAATGTTCGAGTTTATGAAATCACGATTAAAATTTATTTTGTTCTCATCATGAGTTTCCTCTAATATGATTTTGCCATTAGGAATCATTTCTTGTATCAACTTTGTCCAACCTTCCTTCAAACCTTCCATTACAACATTCTTCATGTCTTCCATATTGTCCTTCATTTTTTCTTCTATACCATCGATCTTAGCTTCCACGCCTTTCTTCAAACCATCCATATTAGCTTCCATGCATTTCTTCAAACCATCCATATTAGCTTCCATGCCCTTCTTCAAACCATCCATATTAGCTTCCATGCCTTTCTTCAAAACTTCCATTTCATTTTTTTTTGCTCTTTGCAAGAGTGAAATTTTGTGCACTTGCTCTTGTAATTGTGATATATCACGTTGCACTTCTTCATATTCATGAGTCATAGTAGAGTATTCCGAGGGCTTAATGGGTGTTGAACTCCTTTTAGGGGGTATTTTAGAACCCAATATTGATATCTAAGCTTCACTATGAACTTGGAATCAGTTCAAACTTATTTTTCAGACAAGACTTATGCAATTTGGAAAAAAAATACACACCTTTTTCTTGCTTTTGAGGAGCTCGATATTGAAACTAGAAGATCTCTGTGATTTCAGATTTTCAATATCTAAAACTAGGTCCTATAGTAGCCCTCTAAATATTCTTTCGAATGCCACGGGGTTGACCTGATTTGGATGCTTCGAGGCAAGGTTATGCCCAATCTCCCACAATGCCCTAATTATGGACTAGTTCAATAGAGAAAACTTGTACGACGTGCCACATGTCACTCTTTCCTCCTTCAGCTCTTAAATTGCTACATAGGAGACTACAGTCCATGTAATTTTGGTAAATTGTTATAGAACTCCAATCCAATTTTCAGAGAGAGAGTTATGATGATTTTTTAAAGGTCACCCCTTTTAGATGAAATTTCAGAGCCTACAAAAACCCTAAATTCCACAGACCATATCTCCGAAAATATTGTGAACCAAGATTTTAAATTCTTACATGTGGTTCCTTAGGATTTCAGCTTCATATGGTAAACATTTCAACATCTAAAACTTTGTAGAAAAAAAAATTATAGCGAAAATTCCATGGTAGCCTGTTTGGAGTAGCGAAACCCTAGAATCTAAAGCTCTGATACCAAATTTTATGAAACCAACTCCAAAAATAGAAGAAAAGAGAGATCAACGCCTTATAAATAAGCCACTTCAAGGGGGAAACCTCCTTTACATTACATAAATGAACAATTATTGGATCATACAAAAGACAAAACCTATTTCTATATATAGGAGTCTATGGGGTCACAATATAATCCTAGCCGGCCTAACGATAATAATGTAAGGGCAGAATAATAACAATATGGGGGTTACAGGGGTACAATAATAACATTAAGGGGGCTACACTAACTACAATAAGGGACTACACTAGTAATATAGGGACCTGACAAAATTTACATGAATACAATGTAATTTTGAAAATAAACATTATTGATGTTATCGCTTATGTAGTATTAATTGTTTCTTAGTGATAATGGAAACATGAAGTAGTTGTAATATTACATAATGGAGGGATTGAAAAAGGGATAGAATTTGAACTCTTATTCACATAACATGATTTAATTGAAAGTTTAGTAAGGTATGAAATTTGTGTGATAGGTTGTACCTGCAGGGAGGATTAGTGTTTTAGTTTAAAAACCAAAGCTAGAGCTTGTTGGGCATGCTTAGAGAATTTATAATCAACTACTATAAATTTCAGATATGATATCATAAGGAATTATCAAAACATACCCTTTCAACGTGGTAAATATAACATTATGAATGATGTTTAGTGCCATAAGATGAAGGATAAAGTGATGGGAGAATTAATGTGCTTGTGTAAGAAAGAAAGGCAAGCAATGGGAGAGTGGCATATATGGCTACAAAATAGGTTCAGGCATAAGATGTCACAGGGTTGTGAAAAAATATAAAAGCTTTGTTACATGATCATATACATGCTTTGTTACAAGGATATTGATGGCATCATATAATTCCTACAAGGAATAATTATTTGTATATGAAACCTTGAGAGTTTATAGTAGAAGTTGCAAGAAATTATTAGGGTTTTTATTCAATTATGTAAAATTCATTAACACATTAGCATGATTTAAAACTCATTTTTTGAAAAAAAATAAATAATACATCAATACCATAATAGTATCAACATGACAAAAAATGACGAAGGAGTTCACCCCTCATGTGCTACATCTCCTGGTCCAAATTCCAATGTTTAGCCTCTTTCATTTTGCTAATAAAGTATGCGTTTAAAACAAGTTAAAATGCTCAAAAAGATAAAAACATGTCTCTAATGGATCCAAAATAGTAAAAAACCCCTAGATGGGCTCTTTTTGCACTAATAAAGGTTAAAAATTGACCAACTTATGCTCCATAGGATATTTTTTGCTAGCTATCCTATAATTCGCACTCTTCTGCAAATTGTTCTACAAATTTATCCTTTTGCAGCCATGTGGAGCACCAAATTCGCCCTGCATTGATGAGATTCCCGCCACACCAGGTGAAAATTTTTTCCTCCTTAAATTGACTATGTTGGCCTTTAGTAGCATAAAAATGCGCCAAGTGGTGCTCTCCTAGCCATTGGATGTGGGGTTGGTTTTAAAAATTAAAGACGAATTTTAAATTTCCAACTACGCCCCATAATGGAAACTCAACCTCACATAGACCAAGAATTGAGTTATTCCATGGTTGAGTTCCCATGCCATAACACTAAGATTCACCTCCACCTTTATTTTTTCATGTGTTCATGTAGATAGACCGCCAATGGTTGGACACCACATAACCCAAATTTGTTTAAACCATCGTGGATTGGCAACCTGGAACCCTAGTCCATGCAGGTTTTGGTCCATGTCAGAATAAAACATAATGACCTATTTAAAATCATGCCATGTGACCACTCCAACAACGTGGTCATGACCGCCATTGAAATCGTTGGTTTTATTGCTCTCTCCATAGCATTAAACTTCATCGTGTGGAAAAATGTTGCATGTGAACAAGAGTATCCACAGGTGGTTTGGGTTATAGCATAAACCTTGAACATGATATAAAACTTCATCATTGTGTCTGTTCACATGTGGTGACATGTTACACCTATGAAATTGTTGAGGTTAAACCACCATAACATTCTGCCATAGACTAACAGTAAACACTATAATATATGGTTTGCCACTTTGTATTCTCCACCCAAACTTTGGGTAATATATATGTTGGTTGAAATGTTATATAATAAGATTTAACATAATTTTTGGGGCTGAGGTTGACCCTATTCCTTAATTGTGTGCCTTGTACTGTGTTTTGGTGGATCCAGGCTAGGGGTTAACCCTAGTCCTGACCCCCATTTAATAACACATGAAACTTTAAATATGATCATTTCCCATAGTATAAGAAGGAACACCATGGGCAAGACAGTAGAGAGTCTTGGATAGCATGCATGAGGTTTGGAGTTCGAACCCCATGGAGGAAGTTTGTCCTCTCTCAAAATTTTACACAAATGAGTGGAGGCCATGTGGCAGCCACTGATTGGCCCACATGGCACTCCCTTATTAAGCCATTTCATAAAACAATAAAAAAATAAAAAATCAACATTCCACAACCAATTAGAATGATACAAGTGGAAACCAATGACTCTCCCATCGAAATACAGTCAGATGCATAGTCACATGCCCAGTCAATGTATGAACTGCAGAATGGGTGTTCCTGCAATCCTTTTCTAAAAATTTTATATGTTTCCAAAATCGATCAAAACGTGATATCGAGAGCGTCTGATGTTGGTTTTGAGTGAAATGAGTTGCTTTAGATTAAGGGAGATGAGCTCTTTTCTTTGGCACTAGTTTGAGGCCAATACAAGAGCTTTGAATTTTTAGCATTAAGCTAATCCACCAAATTATTCCTCCCCACTAGAAGCCTTAGTACCTCCAATATCTCTTTATCAATAAAACAATAGATGAGGGTTCATCTCCATCACCCTTATAGTCTCAATCCACTAAAATTTTCTTAAATTTGTCACATTGAGATTTTCCTAAAAGTACCTCACTTTCCTTGATTTTGGAGTCCTTGTCTTGTTGCCATAAATGAAATCTTGCTACAATTTTCCTGAATATTCAGAACAACAAACTGCTTTTGAAGGAATATGTCCATTCTTTCCTCAGCCTCCAATCAAAGGAAACTTATGAAATTAAAAATTCCTCTCACCTTGAACATTTTCATCATGACCATGCTTACCATGTCTAGCCTTTCACCTGCCTCGACTCTTTACCAAATTTTGATCACTGTTGTGGGGGATTTGGTGCACGGTTGTACGAAATCGCACCATTTTAAGGGGTGTGGTTTACACCTTGAAACTATTGGTAACAAGAAGAAAGTGGTGGAGTTCAAAAGAATACAATCTAGAGGAAAAAGCATGCAAATGTATACTCAAATTAAACTAAAACTAAAACACAAATATACAAAAGCTATTGAAGAGATTCAAATGATAATAATGAAAATAATGGCTCTAGGACCCTTCTTATTAAACGTTTGATACGAAGAATGTTAGGTCCCTATATTACTAGTATAGTCCCTTATTGTTATTAGTGTAACCCCCTTATTGTTATTATTGTACCCTTGTAACCCCCATTTTGTTATTATTGTGCCCTTAAATTATTATTGTTAGGTCGGCTAGGATTACATTGTGGCCCACTAGGATTACATTATGGCCCCATGGACTCCTATATATAGAAAGGAGGTTTTGTAAATTGTATCATCCAAGAATTGTTCATTTATGTAATGTATTGGAGGTTTTCCCCTTGAAGTGGCTTATTTCTAAGGCGTTGATATCTCTTTTCTTCTATTTTTGGAGTTGGTTACACAACATTTGGTATCAGAGCTTTGGATTCTAGGGTTTCGCTGCTCCAAACAGGTCATCGTGGCATTTTCGCTATAAAATTTTTTCTACAAAGTTTCAGAAGCTGAAATTTTTAGCGTGCGAAGTCAAAATACTGAGGAATATTTTCTAAAAATTTCATAATTTGGTTCGCAATATGTTCGGAGATATGATCTGTGGAAGTTAGGTCTTTTTTCAGGCTCCTAAACAGGTCATCGTGGCATTTGAGCTATAACGTTTTTTCTATGAAGGTTCAGAATCTGAAATTTTTAGGGTGCGAAGCTGAAATCTTGAGGACACTCATCGCAAAATTTCAGAGCTTGGTTCACAACATTTTTGGAGATATGATCTGTGGAAGGTAGTGCTTTTTCAAGCTCCCGAATTTCATCACAAAGAGGTGATCGTGGGAAAAGTTCAATAACTCTCTCTCTGAGCATCGGATTGGAGTTCCATAAAAATTGGTCACAAGTACACGGACTGTAGTTTCTTGGATATCAATTTCAGAGGTGAAGGACGAAATAGGGACACGTGGCAAGTCATAAAAGTTCGCTCTACTGAACCAGTCCATAATTATGTCATTGTGGGAGATTGGACATAACTTTGTCTTGGAGAATCCAAATCAGGTCAGACTTGTGGCACTCAAAATGGAATTCAGAGGGCTAATTCAGTGCTGAATTTCAAATATTGAAGAGCCACAATCACAGAGATAATCAAATTTCAATATCGAGCTCCTCAAAAGCAAGAAAAAGGTGTGTTTTTTTTTTCCCGAATTGCATAAATCTTGTTTGAAGAATCAATTTGAATTGATTCGAAGGGAATATTGTAGAATAGATATCAGTATTGGGTTCTAAAATATGCCCTGTAAAAATAATTCAACACCCATTAAGCCTTCAGAAGGCTCTACTATGACTCATGAAGATGAAGAATTGCAACATGATCTATCAAAATTACAAGAGCAAGTGCAACAAATTTCACTCTCGCAAAGAGCAACAAAAAATGAAATGGAAATTTTGAAGAAAGGCATGGAAGCGAAGATGGACGGTTTCAAGAAAGGCATGGAAGCTAATATGGATGGCATGGAAGCTAAGATGGATGACATGAAAGACAACATGGAAAACATGAAGAATGATCTAAAAGCAGACATAGAATGTTTGACAAAGTTGATACAAGAAATGTTTCCTAATGGTGAAAAGATAGTAGAAGAACCTCATGATGAGAACAAAATAAATGTTAATCGTGATGTCATAAACTCTAATGTTGGCGGGAGGAACCACCATATTCCAAAAATGGATATGAGAAAGTTTGATGGAAAGGATCCTGTAACATGGATACTACAGATGGAACAATATTTTGATCTCCATAACGTGCAAAACACACAAAAGGTACGCATTGCAACTTTACATTTAGAACAAAATACATTTGTATGGTATCGATGGCTTTGCTTCCGTAAAAAAATTGTCACTTGGTCAATTTTTACGAAGGAAATGATAGCACATTATGAGGATACAAAGAGCAACACCTTCTTTAGCCAATTGATAAATCTAAAACAAAAGGGTTTAGTGGGGCAGCACATTGAGGACTTCCAAAAATTGAATATAAGGGTAACTGATATTCCAGAGGAACACAGGATTGATCTCTTCATAGGCACTTTAAAGGATAACATCCAAGATGAAGTTCGCGTTCTGGAACCTGATTCATTGGAGAAGGCATTCAGGTTGGCAAGAAAAGTTGAATGTAAAATTATGGCGACAAGGAAGCCTACCACTCAATTCTATAAAGAAGGAAGTGTTGCTAGGCCTAGATTTCCACAACCTACAAGGTTGACACCACAACAATTGGAAGAAAAAAGAGCAAAAGGGCTTTGCTACAGTTGTGATAGCAAATACACTAAAGGTCATAAGTGTGCTGAGAAGAAATTATTTTACATAGATTGTGAAGAGGAAGAAGAAATGAACAAGAAGAGGATATACACCAGGAACCAGCCCTAGAAGAGGAAGAAATGAATCCGACCATATCGTGTAATGCACTGGCAGGAATTACCACTCCTCAAACTCTCAAGATAGAAGGACATATCAAGAAGAAAAATGTAATAGTGTTTATTGATTCAGGTAGCACCCATAATTTTATTCATTATATGGTAGCCAAGGAATTGAATTTTTTCCTATACCCGGCACCAGAATGTCAAGTGATGGTTGCAAATGGAGGAACTATAAATTGCTCTGGGAAATGCCATAATATCAAGCTAACCATGGGGGAATATGTATTGACTAGTCCAATGCTTTCCATTCCTATGGGAGGTGCCGATGTTGTACTAGGAGTACAATGGTTACAATCTTTGGGGACGGTAGCTTTTAATTTTCAAGAAATTTTCTTGAAATTTTTTTCAGAAGGAAAGGAAGTTGAATTATGGGGTATTGCGGGGAAGCCAGGAAAGATAATAAGCTCTAATGTCATGACAAAGCTTCTAAAAAAAGAACAACGAGGCGTCATTGCACAATTATGCTCACTAGAAGTTCCAACATCAAAATCATCTATTTCTGCAGATCTCCAACAAGTCTTGGACAATCATTCCAAGGTGTTTGAAACTCCCAAAGGACTCCCACCTATTCGTGATCATGATCATGCTATCCATTTGATTCCAGGAAGTGTTCCTCCAAACATCAGGCCTTATAGATATCCTTACTTCCAAAAGAGCGAAATTGAACGTATGATTGCAGAAATGTTAGAGGCGGGTATAATTCAACCCAGTCAAAGTTCTTTCTCTGCTCCTGTAGTATTGGTATACAAGAAGGATGGATCATGGCGAATGTGTCCAGATTATAGGGAGCTCAATAAGCTCACCATTAAAGACAAATTTCCCATTCCTGTGATTGATGAATTATTGATGAATTACATGGAGCAATTTATTTTACCAAGTTGGATCTTCGTTCAGGATATCATCAAATTAGAATGAAGACTGAAGATATTCCAAAAACAGCATTTCGAACTCATGAGGGTCATTATGAATTTTTGGTCATGCCTTTTGGCCTTACCAATGCACCTTCTACATTTCAAGGGTCGATGAATTCCATTTTCAAACCCTTCCTTAGAAAATTTGTGCTAGTATTTTTTGATGATATACTAATCTACAGCAGGTCTTGGAAGGATCATGTTTAACATGTTGACAAGGTGCTCAAACTATTGCAGGAGAAACAATTATATGCAAAAACATCCAAATGTTTCTTTGGAGTACAAGAGGTGGAATATCTGGGTCATATTGTATCTCACGAGGGTGTTAAAGTAGACCCTAACAAAATTAAAGCCATTAAGGAATGGAAAGTCCCACAACCATAAATAAGTTGTGAGGATTTCTCGGGTTAACAGGGTATTATCGCAAGTTTGTTAAGAATTATGGGAGAATAGCAGCACCTCTAACAACATTATTGAAGAAAGATGCATTTTCATGGACTCCTGAAGCAACTAAGACCTTTGAACATCTTAAAGAGGCAATGTGTCGAGCACCAATCTTAGCTACTCCTGACTTCACAAAAACCTTTATTGTGGAATGTGATGCCTCAGGAAATGGAATTGGTGCGTTTTTAATGCAGGAAGGAAGAGCCATTGCTTTTGAAAGTCGTCCAATCAAAGGAAAGTATTTACAGAAACCTATTTATGAGAAGGAAATGTTAGCAATACTGCATGCACTAAAGAAATGGCGAACTTACCTAATGGGAAGACACTTCAAGGTAAAAATGATCATGATAGTCTTAAACACTTTTTGGAACAAAGACTATCTTCAGAAGAGCAACAAAAATGGGTCACAAAGATGTTGGGTTATGACTTTGAAATAATCTACAAAAAAGGAAAGTTTAATGTTGTTGCAGATGCACTCTCAAGAAAGAATGAAGAGGTGGAAGCATTGCTTTGTGCCATTTCTATTATCCAACCAGATTGGATAACCGAAGCAAGAGAGGAATGGAAGAAGGAAAAAGATGTAAGGACACTCATTCCAAAGTTGCAGCAAGATCCTAGTACATCTGATACATTTAGTTGGAAAAATGATTCCTTATGGTATAAAGATCGCTTATATCTTTGTAAGAATTCCCAACTAAAACAAAAGATTCTTCTGGAATTGCACACTTCTCCTTTAGGAGGACACTCAGGATTTTTAAAAACTTACCACAGGGTGAAGAAAGAACTTTTTTGGGATGGCCTTAAATCTGATATTCAAAAGTTTGTGGCGGAATGTTTGGTTTGCCAGCAGAATAAAGTGGAAACAATTAAGACCCCGGGACTTCTACAACCTTTATCCATTCCAAGTCAACGTTGGGAGGAGATTTCAATGGATTTTATCACAAGTTTACCTAAGTCCGAAGGAAAGAGTGTCATCATGGTAGTAGTTGATAGACTTACCAAGTATGCACACTTTTGTGCATTATCTCATCCATTTAAAGCAAGTACAATTGCTACTACATTTATGGACACAATTCAAAAGCTACATGGAAACCCAAGGGTTATTGTGAGCGACAGAGATCCCATTTTTACCGGAAATTTTTGGACGGAGTTATTTTCTTGTTTGGGTACTCAATTAGCTCATAGCTCATCTTATCATCCTCAATCCGATGGTCAAACCGAGATAGTAAATAAATGTTTGGAAGGATATCTTCGTTGTTTTGTATCTGATAAACAAACACAATGGGTCAAGTGGTTACCTCTCGCCGAATGGTGGTATAACACTTCCTTCCATACTGCAGCAAAAATGACCCCATTTATGGCACTTTATGGATATCACCCACTGTCAATCACATCATATTTAAGAGAAAATTCGAAGTTTCAAGCAGTGGAAGATCACATCGAGCATCAACAAGAAGTTCTCCAACTCTTAAAGGATAACCTGAATTTGGCACAAAATCGAATGAAACAACAAGCAGATCAACATTGCAGCGAGAGAAGTTTTGATGTAGGAGACTGGGTATTTTTACGGCTACAACCATACAAACAAATGTCCCTCAAGCAAGCTAAGAAGGATAATAAATTATCGCCAAAGTACTATGGTCCTTACAAGGTGTTGCAAAATATTGGTACTATGGTATACAAATTGGAGCTTCCTGCTTCTTCGCGAGTACATCCAGTTTTCCATGTTTCATGCTTAAAGAAGGTTATAGGTGAAAATCTTCCAGTTCAAACAATATTGCCAGAACTTGATGAGGAAGGAAAAATCATATTGGAACCTGAAGCGGTCATGAAAACAAGAACTCGAAAGCTACGGAATCGATCAATTTCAGAGTATCTCATCAAGTGGAAGAACTTACCCACTGAAGATTCTACATGGGAGGATGAGAAGTTTATACAGAAGCACCCAGAGCTACTCAAGCGTTGAGGAAAACACTTTTTTGAAGGAGAGGGGCATGTTAGGTCCCTATGTTACTAGAATAGTCCCTTATTGTTATTAGTGTAACCCCCTTATTATTATTATTGTACCCTTGTAACCCCCATTTTGTTATTATTGTGCCCTTAAATTATTATTGTTAGGTCGGCTAGGATTACATTGTGGCCCACTAGGATTACATTATGGCCAAATGGACTCCTATATATAGAAATAAGGTTTTGTAAATTGTATCATACAAGAATTGTTCATTTATGTAATGTATTAAAGGTTGCCCCCTTGAAGTGGCTTATTTCTAAGGTGTTGATATCTCTTTTCTTCTATTTTTGGAGCTGGTTACACAACAAAGAAGAAATTTTACCCACTTGCCAAAGGGCCCCTAGAAAATGGTTCTAGGTCCTGATGCAAGGATGTTGTTTTCCAAGCTCACGTTGTTGCAAGATCCCTCTCTCTCTGCTATGACAGACTCAGATTTCTGGATGGCCAACAATCGAGTCCCCTCTATCTTCAGCTCCGGGTCACACACTACTAGTATTGCTTGGGAAATTATGGCCAACATAACAATGTGAGCACCCATTCTTCATCTCATGGTGGATTTATATAGGGGATTTCAAATCCTCCTTCCCTCCCTTGGTAAATGGTGGATGGTGACCCAAGGGAGAGGTATGATTCCATTGTGTGCTCCAAATATTCCATTGTGTGCTCACATAGTCTCTAAGGAGGCACTGGTGGCTGTCCTTAGGCAGCTTCATGTAATGAGTAACTTGTCCTTTGCGTTGTGTGGTCCTGGATAGTGACATCTTGCCACTTTCAGAAATGTGTGCATATCAGGAAAAAATGTGCACAGAAGGTGCTCTTCTCGAAGGATAATGCGCGCAAAATAGCATTTTATGACTAGTTCAAATTTGACTTCCTCAAAGCCTTAAAGATTTTAAGTACTTTATAGATTCCATAATGTCTTCCTGCCCTGTAAATGCTTTGGCTTGACATTATTTAATGTCGTATTCTACTGTATGATTTTCTAGTGTTAACAGTTGCCCCCTAATGTGTGAGTTATAGGAAGGATTGTATAGCCAAAATACATTATAGTTTATTTTCTGTATCGTGCGTAGAGAGAGAGGGAGAACTGCATGAAGCTTTGGAGTTGACAACACACTGCACTAGTTCCAAGAATGACAACATCTAAGGGATCCCTGTAAGAAAATAAAATTTAAAATATATATACAAAATTTCAACGAGGCAGGCATGTCCCATGCTCTTGATGCTATGGGTAGTTAAACAAAATTGATAGATACATGCTCTATCTGTCAGTACTATGGTAGTGATGCTGGCGGTTGCTGAGGACGACGGTTGACGCCCTCAGCGACGTTTTTTCTTTGAGGATAGGAGGAATTTGGTACCCATATGCGTAAACTTGTTATGGCATATAGCTGCACAATGTATGCATAGGTGTTGGCTGGGACCTTTCCCGTGTAAGAATTGTTGACATAGACGCTTATGGAGGCAATGGTCTTTAACTGATCTAATCAAAGTGCAATGGTTGTAAGGCAAAATACCATTCTGACATGAAATCTTTTGTCGTAGTCAAATTTTAGGAGGATCGATGACATCTGTGGACAATGATGTCTCCCACAGTGCCACCCGAGGATGCCCCTTTGCATGGAGAGAGGTAGTCCAAGGTACCACTTCCTTTTTGGAATATGGGTGTTGAAGTCAACAAAAAGGAAGTCTCAACCGGATGATGGGGTGGCTGATATGAGGGATCAGGGGACCTAGATGTGGTAGGTTTAACATAGGCATGTTGGTGATAGGTGACTAAAAATTGATGATGGGGATTCAGTGGCCTGAGGTCAGAGTATACTTAAGCAACTTGGTGGCAGTCATAGTTGTTTCTAAAGGGAAAATCCCTAGATTCGGTAGGACTTCTAGGGTGGGTGTAAACCGGCTATGAATGTCATGATGGTGCGTGCGTGGGGGTGAAATAAAATGACCAAGGGAGATCACGGACTGCTGCCATGGGAGAAAATATGGAACACGAGGGTGAAGGGGTGAAGTGCACCATTTGCAGTCTTTGTACACTTACCAAAAGAATCAAAATAATGGGGTTTGGTTTGTACAAAACATAGAGATGGGTACCCAAAAACATGAAAATGTTCACTCACTGATGTTGTGAGGAAGGTGTTTTTTTGAGGGTGGGGGTCCCATTGGTTGGTCTCATGTGCGGGGTTGATGAAGCGGATGAAAAAGTGTCACAGATGGGATTATGCTGGTGGAGGTATGGTGGGCCAAATGCGATGCGCATTGGTGTGCATTTTATCTGCTTGTACAACCTGGTCATCCGGGAAGGGGGTTTCAGTTTGCATGGTAAAATTGATTTTATTCATGATGAATGGATGGGCACGAGGTGCTTCCCGGACTGAAGTGGTATGGCCATGGCATCACTGTTGTTGTGATATATGGTCTACTTTGGATGATGAGCACCATGGAGGGGAGGCTCTACCGACCAACGCAGATTTTTATCATGTGCAGGGTGAGATGATGATAAACACGGTCGGATATGAGGACCCTATGGTTTATTTCTGATGGAGAAATGATGTCAAGATATGCAGAGTTTTTTGGGACTCTATCATGCTGGGGGTAGAATGATACCTGCTCTGGAATTTTCAGTATATGGTGTTATGAATGGTTTGCGGGTTTTTCCTGAAAAAAAAAACTACCTCAAGTGAAAGAATCTTCTTTTCATCAAATATTGTTGAAAGGCATGAGCTTTAAAAAGGAAGATGAGAGAGGGCATACCTGCCAGCACTGAAATTTTTTTTTCTGGAAAGAGAATGTGTGGCATCGCTTCCGTTCATCATGGAGTACTGATGATGGTGCAACTTACGGTTCGTAGAATGGGCCTTTTGATTTCTTGTTATGGCCCTCTGAAGTTTTTGAAAAGGGAGATAAATAAGTGAATATGGCCCTTATTCAATTCATTTGTACTTGTTGAGGTTTGAGAGGTCAGAGGTGTTTGTGTAGCATTCCTTGCCGTTGCGGTCAGCCTGTGTATGAGGGACTAGCGATATTATGCCGAGGTAACCTCCATGACATCCTGCATTTTAATTTTTTCACTTAATTGATGACGCTGGGGTCTGTACAAATTAGGTTTGTATGGACTCTCGGTGACTTTTTCCCTAGATTGCGCGAGTGATCTGGGAAAAATTACACCTTCTTTGCGTGCAATTTTGAGGGACAAGCACGCAAGGGTGCTCGGTTCCCTAATTTTAGCGCACCTTAGGCGCGTTTGTGAAAAATACAGGTTTGTGCTAAGCGCGCTTGTCTGAGGGACAGGCGTGCAAAGGCCGAGGTGACAAATTTTTTTTTTTTGTCTATTTTTTGGGTTTTTTCTCTATACTGATGGGTACCTGTGTTGATGACAGGTTAATGTGGAGGGAGCGAGACTGGCCTGAGATCCAGATTGCTTTGGCTGCTGATGATGGGGCACGATGTCAGTTGGCTGCATGGGGCCTTCTGAAGTTTGCTGAAAATGAGTTTCTTCGGTCATAGGACTAATTACTGCGCTACATTATACAACACTAGTGTTGGAGGTGCAATATGTTCATGTTGAGGGGACGAACTTGGTGATCCGTCCCAATACATATATCTACTTTGTGACCGGGTTACTACCTCAGGGTGAGGCGCTGAGATACCCACTGCCCTCTGGGAGAGTGAACCTGGATAGATTCCAGAGGCATCATTGCGGGGGGGAACCCCTTACTAAAGGATGCATCAATATTGCATCAGTTACAGATGTGGCAGAGTGGTGTGCTCTAGTAGTGATTGTATGACGGGCGGGGTCGTTTTCTTCGCATCAGGCGTCTGGCCTATAGGTTGGAGTTTTGCGCCAGTTGAGGTTCGGGAATTTTTTTGACTTCGCCCGCTATTGTTTTGATGGTACGGTGTTGCAATTGAACAAGGTCCAATGTGGATCTATGTCATTTGCATACACCAGCATCTTCTACAACATCATGTACGAGAGGGTGGTGCTGCTGAGGCTGGTGGTGGCAGTGCCTATTGGGGGGCCATTAGAGCCATGTATGAGGAGGTGGGGTTTGGTGATGCGGTGGGGTAGTGGTGGCATGGTGGGGAGTTATTGGAATGCCATGAAAAAGGCTTGGATCGAGGCCAACCCACAGATGTTCTTGCCATACCTGTATGCGGGAATGGACTTCCAGGGTGACCCAAACATGGGTCTCCCTTTTGGTTATGTTTAGGGACCTATAGGTATGTGTTATATTTTTTCTGCATTTGTTTGAGTATGTATGTGCTTACATGTTTCGCTAGTGACACTAACATTTTTGTGGTTACTCATGAAGATGATGGCAAGGTAGGTTGCCCCGTGGCCTGACTGGTGGGCCACGATCCTTCGCGAAAACCTCAGGGTGGTCAGGGAGGAGGTGACGCAGGTGGAATAGGTGGTGGTGCTAGTGGACCTAGTGTGATGGTGCTAGCCCCTCTAGTGAGGGTAGCGGCTTGGCTACTGCAGAGGTTGCGGCTGAGAGAGATCTTGCTGATGCGGCAGAGGTGTGCATTACAGAACTGACGGCTCAGGTAACTACTCTTGAGGACTTCTAGAGTTGAGTGGACCACTTGACCTAGTGTATGCTTGCTCAAGGTTTCATGGATGACTTCAAGGTGGTCTGGTTAGAGACAATGATGGCCTGCGAGAGGGATTATCGGCCCACTCTATGTCAGGTGGAGATCGCAGTTGCGACAGCAGCTCTGGTGGTGGTACTGGGGGTAGTGGTGGGTCCAGGTACCCCTCTCGAGGGGGCACCCCCTAGTGCAGTTTTATACACAGGGAAAGCACCCATTATGAGGATGCTTCCCTTATTTTTTGATGACTTTTGTGTCTTTGGGCTGTCAATTGGGCTAGTGACACTATTTTTTGTACTCAAATATACATATTTTGATATATATATGTGAGAGATATTTTTGCGGCTCTACATGATGTATCACCTGTTTTGGTGTATGCATTTTGCTATGCTGATGGATATTTATATTTTTGGTTTTATGTATGATGGTTTATTCAAGATGCATTCCAGTCTTGGATGTTGTTAGCTATGCGATTAGTTGTTTGGTTTTGAATCCTTGGTACATGTGAAAAAGTGATATAGTAAAATTATCTACTTAATCTTTTGGCACGCAAATATTTTCTAAAAATATGTGTATCTCTTGTCTCAAATGTTTTGTTTAGTTGTGATACTGCTAACTGGGAATCGAGGTAGATATGCATATGGGGAATGCCCCGATGGAGGGCGTCATCCATAAGTCTGATGACGACATCATATTCTCTGTGATTGTTTGTTGTTGAAACGATACACACACCATTTGAACATAGTGGTGATCAGTTAGGGCAGTAAATGACCCAGGCAACTGTGGCTAAATTTTGAGACCATCTTGATGCTCCATCAGTAAATCTGAAATGGGGTTCACTTTGGTGATCCATGGTGATACTTTGAGCACTTTTAAATAAGTATTTGAGTCAAAAATTTTGAGTGGTTGGGTTCTTGTGTACTCTCACTCTAGGGGAAGGCCCGTCGAGGCCCTTATGGGTAGAATTTATTGAGGTAAAGGTCGTTGATGGAGTTATTGAGGAAAGTCTCGTCTGGTTACGTCAAGATGTATGCCCCCTGTCGGAGGTAATGTTTAATGATGTAGGGTCCTTTCCACAAGGTTTCGAACTTTCCTGGCCCTAACGCCTCCTTTGCAACATCATAGCGCAGGACTAATCCTCCCTTGGGGAATGAGTGAGGGGTGATGTGGCGCTCAAATGATGCTTTTAACCTTTTCTTGTGGGCCTCGTTGTGTTGCAGTGAATGACGTTGATTTTCTTCGACAATCTCTAGTTGCACTAGGCACTACTCTAGAGATTGGGTGTCATTGAGGAGTTCGATGGCGACATGAAAATTTGGGATCTCGCGTTCTATAGGAATCATAGCTTTGACTTCATATAGTAATTGGAAGGGAGTGAAACCAGTGGAAATTTTCACCGTTGTGCAGTATGCCCACAGGGCGGAAAAGATAATATGGTGCCAGTTGGTTTTGTGGTTATTCACCATGCATTATAACATACTTTTGAATACTTTGTTAATAGCTTCTACCTGTCCATTAGACTGGGGGTAGTATGGTGAAGTGAATTCATGGGTTAATCCAAGGTGTTGACATAATTCCTCGAAAATTACATTCTCGAAGTGTTTCCTATGATCAGATACTAACTCTTTGGGTACGCCGAATTGGATGATCACGTGGTTAAACAGAAATTGGGCGGAGGTTTCTGCTGTGTTGTCATATGTGGGCATGGCCTCAACCCACTTGGTGAAATATTTGATAGCCACAATGATGTATTTATGGTTGCCCGATGAGGCAGGGTTACAAGTCATGAAGTCAATCCCCCATTTAGAAAAGGGGTCGGCTACTATGACAGGGTGCAGAGGAGCGGGAGGTGTTCTTACATTATGAGTGAAGCGCTCACATTGTTTGCATCTTTTGACAGTTGTGATGCAGTCACAAAACAAGGAAGGCTAGAAATATCCTGCCTGTATACTTTCTAGGCAGTAGCCATTCCTAATAGATGGTCACCACAAGCACCTCTGTGGCAGTCATTAAGGGCTTGTTCTGCTTGGTCATGAGTAAGGCATCAATGTAAAATGGTGTCAATGCCTCACCGGTATAAGACATCTCCCAAAAGGGGGTATCGAAGGGCTTGTTGGTGTATGCATTGACAATCATATCGTGTGAGATGAGGTCTGAACTTTTGGGTTCATAAGAATAGGAGAATGTCTCCGTAGCAAGGGTCGTCGGTTGCTACGAAGAAAATAAGTTCATCTGGTAGTGAATTGTCTACGGGTGATCCCTTAGCATTTACTGTAAGGTCAGTAATGAACTCTGCTAATGGAAGTTCCTCTTTGCTTTTGGGGGAGTGAAAATGTAAGTCATTTTATTGGATAATGACTATCCAATAGGCATACTTGTGGTTCATTAAGCGGCGGGTGAGCAGGTATTTAATGGGGTTAATATCTACGATAACTGTAGTGGTTTTTAAGATGATGTAGTGGTGAAGTTTCTGGACTGCGTGGATTAACGCTAGGGCGGTCTTTTCTTCGGGTTCATATCTCAATGCTAGGCCTGAAAATGTTTTTCTAAAATAATATATTGCGTGGTCCTTTCCATCTAGGCCCTCGCAAATTAATACTCCAGCCAATGTGGAGTCGGAAGCTAATAGATACAAGATATAATCCTAGTCATAGTTTAGGGGACTAATGAGTGGTGCTAAGGATAATGTCTCCTTCAGCGCATCAAATGATTTTTGGGTGTGGTAATCCCATTTAAAGGGAATTTCCTGGCGAAGGAGGTGCAAAAACCCTTGAGCACAAGTGGCATAATCTAGGACGAAGCGTCTCAAAAATTTGACCTTTCCTTTTAGGCTTTGAAGTTATCTGATGGTTCGAGGTGGAGGTACCTCTTTAATGGCTTGGACCTTGAGGGGGTCCACACGAATGCCTTGCTAGGACACAATAAAACCTAATAGCCTTCCTACACTGATGTAGAAGACACAATTGAGGGGGTTCAAGCATAGGTTGTATTGATGAAATCTTTGGAATACCAATCGCAGATCCTCAAGATGGTCTGAGTGCTTCTTGGAGTTGATTGTCAAGTCATCTAAGTACATGAGGATAAGGTATGCCAAGTCTTGAAATATATAATTCATGGCCCTTTGGAAGGTGGCTCCAGCATTTTTTAGGCCAAATGGCATGACCTTGTATGTGAATGTACCCCAAGGGGTGGTGAACGTAGTTTTGTACCAGTTTGTATGGTGGATTTGGATTTTATTGTATCTGGAGAATCCATCCATAAAGGATAGAGCCTCATGTATTGCATACACATCGATGAATTGGTTGATGAATGGAGTGGGGTAATTGTCTTTAGGACAAGCTTTGTTCAAATCTCGGAAATCGGTGCAAATGTCTATCGTGCCTTGTTTTTTCATGACGGGAACAGGGTTGGAAACCCAAGATGTATAGGCGATGGGGTAGATAACATGTCTTTGTGAATCTTGTCGATTTCTCGCTTTATTGTTTCTACCTTAGATGGGTGCAGTTGACATTGTTTCTAGCATACTGGAGGTATGTCAGGCCAAGTGTCAATATGGTGCTCTACGACAGTAGGACTGAGCCCAAGAATTTATGAGTAGTCCCACGCGAAGATATCTGTATACTCCTGTAACACTTTGGTGTAAGAGGTTATTACTTATGGAGAAAATGTTGTTCCCAGTGAGATTTCTTTGACCTTTGTTGGATTTTGGGATATATTCACCTTAATGGTTGGTGAAATATTTGACGTATTTCCTTCCTCGAATGCATGAGAAGCTCAGATGGGGTTTTTGAAACAATCGACCTTTCTCGATGGCAAGAAGTATTTTGATTCGATCCCATAGATTTCTTGTTCGGTTTTTTTGTTAGGATTGAACATTTTCTTAGGGGGAAACAACAAACGGTGATACATTACATCCCATGGGTAATCTGGCTCCGTCATGGCCTTTAGGATATCCTAAGAAGGAGCCAAAGGGGGATTGTTCTTGCGTATGTTTATACTGAATGGGGGTAATCCAGGTGAAGCTAGTTGCGAGACATGAAAAGGATTCCATCGTGGATGTGGTGGAACTAGACGCAGTCGGCAAAGTATAGATAGATTGGGTCTGCACTTTCGTAGGGACTACTACTATTGCAACTGCAGCTGACTCAACACCTATGGCAGATGAGTAGACAGCTCGAGTCATGGTTCTGATACATGATGCCATGAATCGTATATGGTGTGTCATATCATCGGCACTTGGAAGGGGATGAATCTCCTTAATTGGTTGTCTTCCAGATGGCCACAACGGGATGGATCTATCTCTCACATCCTCTTGAGTTGTCGTACTACTCATGGATTCTGACTCTGTGCCATCTTCTTGCGAGAGGTGGACTATGGTAGATCGCATATAGGCTCAAGTTGTGCAAAATAGTGCTATATAGTGACAACAACGTACTGGGTGGTTGTCACCACATATCTGACATGAATACGGGACATCCATTTTACCGCGATATACTATGTGGACTGGGTACTATCGTTGAAACATTTCCAAATGTGGACAGTCAATGATGAAACGATCAAGTTCATCGAAAAGTATGCATATTTCGATTGGAGGATGAGGTGTGGTGGGGATCCTTTTAGGTGATCTTCGTTCTTCTTGTAAGTATAGGATGATATGAGGCTCATTGCCGACAGACTGGATGGAGGGATCCTCTTGATAGGATCGCTCGATCGCATGTAAGGCATCCCTATATCGTGGTGTCTCTGGGCAATGGTTCGTATAGTGCCCATAGTTTCTACAAAGAGCACATGCGTGATTGGTACGCAACACTTTTCCTTTACCTTTGGTGGTAGGTTCCTTTTTATGGGAACGTGGCTTCAAGATGTCTGTTTCGGAGCCAAGGAGTGGTTTTAATTCATCCAGCTCCGGACATATATGGGTAGGATGGCCAATTATGTCACATATGGCACAGACTGGTGATTCCCGTTGAGTGGCGAGGGTCTCCATATTCTTTCCGATTTGCTCAGTTTTCTTGGCTGTGATCACTGATTTCGCAATGGGAGCTTCCTTTGCGGGGGTGGTCTCAACCGTTTCTTGGATGGGTGGGGGCTCCTCGAGGCTGAGGGGCTTCAACCCTGTGGTAGTAACATGGGTGTCTCTTGTTCCGGAAGGATGAATGAGGTACCAAACTGGGAATTCCAATGATATGTTGGGTAATACCAGTGTTTCCAAAACCTGCTCGGAGACAAATCCAGCTGGGGGGTAGAGGAAAGGGGTTTGGGAGGTGGTGTAGGCTAGAGAGGCTGTCGTGGTCGATGCCTCGGTGACGTTACTATTTAATTCTGTGTCCTGACTAGCCTCGGTGCTTGATGTGGACATCATGCACACCGGAGCCCCTGTGACATCGGGCGATGCCTCAAGGATAATGGGAGGATCTCCTAGGAATGACCCTAGAACGGACGACGGTTTGAGTTGGCCAGGGCCATATTCTTGGTACCGTGAAAGACCATCCGAGGCTGTATCTACATAGGGTAGAATTACATCCATGTTGGTTAGGGGACACTTCTCATTGTGTGTTAACTGGTCTATAGTAATGATGCGGTCCTTGTGGGGGAACATTATAATGCGGAAGAAAAAGGAGGTTATGGTGGACATGGCGTACATATAACTCAACCCAAGGAGTATATTGTAATCCAAGTGTGTGTCTAAGAATTCAATGTCTATGTGGACCGTCTTTCTAGCTAAACATACTGAGACATTTTGGTAGAGGCTAACGATGGTCGAGGGATGACCGTCGTATGCTCGAAGTGTTATGACTGAAGATTTTAGTTCAGGAGAACCTAAATTCTGCCAAACATTTTTTGACATGATTCATGTTGATTCACCCTCATCTATGACACATCGATGAATAGTGATATTTTGGACCGACACTAGTATCTGGAAGGTGACCATGGAACGAACTCACGGGGTGGCTTTGTCTAAGTCAAAATCCATCAGACATGTATTAGTAGGGTCGATAGCACCTAACGCGAAAAGTAGGGCTTTCCGTTGTTTCAGGCATGACTGTAGTACTTCCAGAGTTGACATAGCAGCAGGAGATTGAGCTAAATCGTTCATGATGGTATAATTATGGGCCACTTTGGAGTGGTTTCCTACTCGCCTATTAGGTCCCATTTCCATATTTTGCAATGGTTCTATAGGCATATTTGAAATGTTCAAAGGTGCAGTTGGCGCACTAGTACTAGTCCCTGACGTAGTGGTGTCTAGTCGGGTGTCATATTTTTGATTCCGTGTTTGCAAAAACATATCTTCCCTAGTCATGTAGATTTCATGGCTGCTTTTCCCAGAATCATCTGGGTTTTGCTACTAAGTTTTGATCATCTCTTTTTGGGGGAAAGGCTCTTCCATCACAACGGGTTTCTGGGAAGATCCTCCTTGTCCTTGGTTACTCTGTATCTTTTTTAGCTCAGGGAGATCGGGACAATGGTGAGTATAGTTCCCGTACTCTCCACATATCGAACAGGAATGGTTTTGGGAATTTATTGGCTCCTGGTTCTGATTCTGGTGGAGTTACCTCTAGCTTGGGATCACAATGGGTGTTGTTGGTTGCTTCCCCCCTGTCCAGGGTTCCTTTTTGGCTTGGTTTTGGATTTTTTCTTTACCACGTTAGGAGGGTAGTTCTCCTAGTTATACTAGTGTGGTTGGTTTTGGGACGGTTGCATAAAGTTCACCTGTGCATTGGTTTGCATAGGTGGGTGATGTGCTGGGGACTGAGCATAACGTTGTCCCAAGTTTGTACCTAGCCGTTGGAGGGGAGCTCTTCCGTCAGTGTTTCTTTCTGCGTATTGGGTCCCGTCAGCCAGAGGATAAGGTCCTCCCTGGTGATATGCTTGTGCCCTATTAGTCAAATTTTGCTGAGGCATATGATGACTTTGAAATCCGGGTTGAGTCATGTTTTGGGTAGAACTATATGTGTAACTGGGGTTTTGACTGCTGCTGCCTAGGTAACCTTGGGTCATTGACCCAATTAGCCCGTCTGTAGAGTTCGACGTGCCTGGAAATTATTGATAAGTTTACAGGTGTGGGGTGTTAGGCAGGATGTTGTAAATGTATCCTGACTACATATAAATCATCTCAAGCTTTTGGGATTTACTGATTGCATCCTCTTCGAATGTGGGGTTTTACTGCACCACGTCCTTTGAAATCTCCGACGTCAAAGTTTTCAAGAATAAATCTAAGAGGACCCGATCATAGATTTTATCTTTACATAAACTGCGACGCCGCCTCCATTCATGAACATGGTCCGAGATATGGATGGTTGGGGTTTCTCTAAAATGAGTCAGTAACTCCATTCCCGAATCATGGTGAATGGGTAACTGAAAATATGTTAGGAACGCAGTAGTAATGGTGCTAATTTTTCCATGTGAAGCTGAGGGTTGCTCCACGTACCATTTCGTGGCTACTCCTGTAAGAGTGCGTTGAAGTAGCCTCGATCGAAGAGTGTCGTCAATGATACTATTCAATGAGAACCACAGGTGAAAGGTCATTACATGACTACCTGGGTCTGCCACTTGCTTGCCTTAGAATTTTTTTATATCTAAAGGGAACTTCGTTGGCATGAGAGGCCATGTAGGATCATGTGCAATGGGGTCATTCATTAAATTGGTTAAATCGGGTAGATTCAACGAAGCTAAGAAAGGTGACTGGTTGACGCCATTGCAATGTGTGAAGACACGATGTTCTGGTTAGAATGAGGGTTGGTCTGCGACGTACCCTATTGTGTATTGAGCTGGCTTCCCGAATGAGATGCACTCCTCTGCCCCCTAGGGGTCGAGGGAGAAGTGGTGTGTGGTGTGGTGTTGGGAGACAGACTAGGGTTCCCAAATATGGCTGCTCCAATGAAGGATGAACCAATGATGGTAGTAGTGTTCCGTCTTTGATGCCTAAATGGTGAAAGACCTGGAACTCCTCCCAGTAATGGGGGGAGCTCCAAAAGACACTTGGATCGAGGAGGTTCCATTGGGACTGTTCGAGTGTCGATTAGGTTAGGTTTTAGAAAAATTTGAGAGGACAGAGTCTATTATCAAAGAAAAATTATGGCCACATACATGAAACAAAGAGAAAATAAAGTAAATTTTCCCTTTAAATTAGTCAATGTGATCAATCAAACAAAAAAGTGGTTTTTTGTTTGTTTGCATATGATACTCAAAATCCTAGAGGACCTATGTGTCCTCACACACTCAAAAGTAACTGGAATTTGAGAATATTTCTTGCGAGTTTTGGCACAATGTCCCGTAAGAGCTGGCGACACCCCCAGTCAGCCAAAGAGAATCTACCAAGGTAAGGGTAGAGGGTCTGGTGCTTTCCTGCACCGTCACCTATAGGGTAAAGGATGCCCTAGATTTTGGCCACTAAGAACCACTGTCCCATGTGAGCTTTAGAGTCTTAGGCTTCTTGGTAGTCATCTAAAAGTATTGAGTATCAGCCAGGTCAGGTAGCCCCAACTGATATAGCATGCACTACGCCTAAGCCTAACCCCCTCTGAATCGGGTTTCTGTTGCACTCGGGTTTTATTTTCTATGGGGTGATAGGTGGATTTGAAGCTCCCCAAATACACAACTTCTATGTTTCAATATGAAGTATGATCAATACATCTTATTGGATGCCTACCCTCTTGATCCTAACTTAAACTATAAATTCTTTTGTGGCCCCTGTGGAGAGAATTTAGTGTTTTTGGTTAAGTTAGTTTTATGTGTCTTGCTTGGCTGAGTGGGTGAGTGTGTGTGAGCATAAGGTGAACAAGCACATAGTTTGAATGTGTGGATATCATTTATCCTTTACAAAATACCCTATTATAGTATGTTATATTGTTCCTGGCTCAAATGGAAAACATGTGTGGATAATGGGCCGCTTTCAAATTTTCCTAGTTAAATTATGTGACTAACTATATGGAGATGGAAAATTGTGAATATGGAGCATTCATATGCTTACCTAGGATCACTGGAGGGTGAAAAGGTAGAAAAGATTACTTGCTCTTCTATAAACAATTCAGTGCTAGTCCCGCAATTCCTAATGCAAAAATTGAACTAAACTAAAAAAAATTCTACACTAGAAAAAAGAAAACTAGCTATGCATGTGTGGCCTTGGGCCACTTACTTGGACTAGTTATCTAGGTGTGAATACCAAAATTTTCAAAAGATAAATTGTTCGAAACGCAAGTTAGTTTTCCCCCTAGTTAAACTACGTGGAATATTTTTTGCAAAAATCAACTTGAATCAAGAACTGACTCTAAGCCTATAGAAAGTAGCTAAAAGTGAGTTCTAACAAGCTGTGGGGTATCATAACAAGTCCCATCATATACATTAGGGGCTTCCAAGCACCTTACAATCAGAAAAAGACAACATCTTGGGAGAAATTTCTCATTCTATGAATTTCACACAAAAGGTCATGACAGGTGTGCTTTCCTATGCGTGGGTCAGCACTGAACGCGTGCCCTGCGTGTCTGTGAGGAAAAAGCGCGCGCAAATTTATGCAAGTAAAAAATCTAGGAGCTGCTCTTCTTCAGTCTTTAAATCAAATTTAATCTAGGGACTGCAAGATAGATCAAGGGACTATCAACTCCACTCTCCAGCATAGACAAAGGTCTCTTGCAAAAGAAGGCACAACCACATAAACTTGGTAAAATGTTAGTGGAGTTTCCAATCTTGTTGTGGTGGATTTGGTGCATGAATGTACAAAATCGCACCAGTTTAAGGGGTGTGGTTTACCCCTTGAAACTAATGGTAACAGGAAGAAATTCATGGATTTAAAAATCATACAATCTAGAGGGAAAAGCATGCAAATGTATACTCAAATTAAACTAAAACTAAAACAAAAATATACAGAAGCTATTGAAAAGAGTCAAACGATAATAATGCAAAGGATGTTGTTTTCCAACCTCGCCTTGGTGCAAGATCCCTCTCTCTCTGTTGTGATGGACTAAGATTATTGGATGGCCAACAATCGAGTCCCCTCTATCTCCAGCTCTGGGTCACATACTGCTGGTATTTCTTGGGCAATTCTATCCCGCATAACAATGCGATCACCCATTCTTCATCTCATGGCGGCTTTATATAGGGGATTTCAAATCCTCCTTCCCTCCCTTGGTACATGGTGGATGGTGACCCAAGGGAGAGGTATGATTCCATTGTGTGCTCACATAGTGTCTAAGGAGGCACTGGTGGCTATCCTTAGGCGGCTTCATGTAAGGAGGAACTTGTCCTTTGCTTTGTGTGGTCCTGGATAGTGACATTTTTCCACTTTCAGGAATGCATGCTTATCAAGCAAAAAGACACACAGAAGGCGCTCTTCTTGGAGGATAATGAATGCAAAATAGAATTTTATGACTAGTTCAAATTTGATTTCCTCAAAACCTTAGAGATTTTAAATACTTTCTAGATTCCATAATGTCTTCCTGCCCTATAAATCCTATGCCTTGACATTAATTAATGTCATCTTCTATCGTACGATTTTCCATTGTTAACAATTGCCATCGCCATGCACCATCTCTTTTCAAATCCAAAACATTCTGAATCGCACAAGAAGAATACTTGAAACAAATTTCCTCTTTGTCAAATTTATTTTTCATTTTATTTTTGACCCATGAATTCTATAGCACTGGCATGTTTCTCACACCAATGTTCAACAATGATGCATCCTATGGCAAACTGAGTGCATATTGCTTACCTATTCTAGGAGGCAACATCTTAGACTCCTGAAACATCTTATCACATGCATTAGAAACCTGAATGAATCACAACTCATATTTTATTCATATCCTTGAAGGGCTTCATTCTCAACATATTTATTCTTGAACATTAACAATGAAAAATTATGACTAGCATTAACAATTCTCTTCATTTGTCCAGCATGCATAAGAGACAAACTCATTTTCTTGTTCTGTGCTCTAACAATGTACTCAACCCCATTCTTGAAAAAATGATATTTTTTCTCATGGTCATGAAAAATGGCTCTCCTATCATAAAAATATCGGCTTCCCAAAACAATATGACAAATATCAAGCGCAACTACATCAAGTTCAACCTCATCAAGAAAGTTTGTAGTGGTTGCGAATCTAAGTATGCACTTCCTTGTCACCTGCAATTTTTCATTATCACATACCCAACCTAAAGTATAAGGTTTAGGATGAGGAATGGTCTCTAAATTAAACTTCTTGACAATATAGTCAGAGATAATATTTTCTTGTGAACCACTATCAAATAGTGTGTCTATCTTAGTATGCTTTGAAATAACTCTAATATGGACAAGCACAATTCTTGATTTTTCATTTTGAGTATCATTAAGACAACTTGAAGAACTATTACTTTCAATTTCCTTACCTTTAAAACCCATGGTTGTGATCCTTGTTTCATCCCCAGAATCAGAACCTAAATCATGTTTTGTAGTTGTAGTTGTGTTCTCCTTCTCCTTGTTTTTAAACTTTTTCGATCTCATATCTGAATGAAATTTCCAACAATGATATTCATCATGGACCTCTTTGGAAAAATCTTTGCATGTAATTTTTTTTTTCTCCATCTTGATGGAATCCTTATTCTTTGCTTTTCCCTTGAACTTGCCCTTTCCTTTTCCTTCAGACTCAAAGGAACTCTCACTTTTCTCATCAGCAACATGTTTCACTCTTGCTTCTAGATGTGTGGCCTGTATACAAAATTTTTCTAAACTTGTAGCATTAAACATGAGAATAATGTGTCTCAAATAGCTATGAAAACCTCCAATTTATTTCAATAAAGTATCTTGAGATGAAAAATGTACAACCAATATCAATGCTCTCCTTTTAAACTCTTTGGTATAACTTTGCACACTTTGACCCTTTAATTGCCTAAAGTTTTTCCAGACCATAATAGATTTTTTCATGTATGCTAATGGATAAAATTTTCTTCCTAATGCAGAAAAAAAACTCTTTCCAAGAGGATACGACCTTACCATGTTTCTCCATGTCCTCTTATGATTTTTCTTCCCACCAAATATGTGTTGCACTTTCCAACCTTAATGAAGAAAGATGAATATTGGTCTCATCATCCTTGATCCTTTGTATCCTACAATACACTTCAATCTTACAAACCCAATTATCTAATATCTCAGCATTTACCTCTCCATTATAGAAAGGTGATCAAATTCTATGTCAATTTTTAACAATGGAGTTTTACCATATCTGTTTGGAGAATGTGGAGGTGTTTGTGGAGGGTGTGATGTAGAAGACGATGATGGTGAATATGGAGGTGAGTATGGAGGTGAAGAGAATGGTGAGTTAAAAGTGGTTTATCACCATTCCCTCCATTCCATTTTGTAGGCATGTCCCCACCTCCTCCATCTCCTCTTGGAGGTTTATCTCCCTTTGGAGGATTGTAGCTCTCACATTGCAACCTTGTATTTCTCTCTTCATATAGAACTTTCACCATTTGAGTCATGTCAAAGAATGATTTTCTGAAAGCCTTCGAATACTCTGACATAGTTTCAGGCTCTCTTTCATGTGACATGACTGTTGATGCTTGTAGTGAAGCTTGAGGTGAAATTTGTGGTGGAAATTGTGGAAAATATGCTGTCCTTGTCCTTGATCTAACTTGAAGACTTACAACTACAAGTTTTCCTTATCCTCTTTTGAGATTCAACCTTGTAAGAATTAGAAACACTTGCAACAAAATTAAAACCTGAAATCATACTAAGAACCAAAACTTTGATACCAAACCAATCTGTATATGAAAGCTTGAGAGTTCATGGTACAAATTGCAGAGAAATGAATAGGGTTTTTAGTCAATTATCTCAAATTCATTAACAAATTAACATGCTTTAAAACTTAGGTTTTGCTGAAAATAAAGAAGACATAAATACCATAATAGTTTACATAAGACATCAAATGATGAAGGATTTCACCCCTCCTAGGCTACATCTCCTGGTCGATCTTTCAATGTTGGGTCTCTTTAATTATCCTAAAAAATGTGTTTACCTCAAGTTATAAAGCTGATAATGCTAAAAAAATGTCCTTAATGGCTCTATAATAGTCAAAAACCCCTATTTTGGCTCTTTATACACTCAAAATGGTTAAAACCTGACTGAGTTATGCTCCATAGAATTGTTTTCGCTAACTGTCCTACAATTCACACTTTCTTGCAAATTGTTCTGCAAATTCTGCCTTTTGCGGCCACGTGGAGCAAAAAAATCGCCCTACCCCGAAAATATTCCCACCGCAGTAGGTGAAAATTATTGCCTCCTTAAATTTACTATGTTGGCCTTTAACTGCATAAAAATGGTTCAAGTGGTTCTCTCCTGGCCATTGGATGCAGCGTTGGTTTTAAAAATTAATGCCTAATTTTAAACTTCCAACTACGTGTCATAATGGAAACTCAACCTCTCATAAACCAAGGGTTTATTTTTTCCATGGTTGAGTTCCCGAAACATAATAATAACCTTCACCTCCACCTTGATTGTTGCATGTGTTCATGAAGATAGATTGTTCATGGCTAGACACCACATAACCCGAGTTTGTTTTCACTTTCGTCGATTCAATGCCCGTAACCCTACTCCATGCAAGTTCCACTCCCTGTTAGCATAAAAATTAATGGCCTATTCAACATTCCATGTGCCATTTCGAGACTATGGTTGTGACCACCATTCAAATTACCGGTTTTATGGATATCTCCATAGCATTAAACTTCACCGTGTGAAAATTGCTGCATGTGAACTCGAGTATCCTCTGGTGGTTTGGGTGAAGGTTTGGGTTATAACAAAAAACTTGACCGTGAGATAAAACTTCACTGTAACTGCCATCTCGACTGCCATTGAATAACCCATGAAACTTTAAATAGGATTATTTCCCCTAGTATAATAGGGAATGCGATGGGAGAGGTGGTAAAGAATCTTCGATTGCAGCCATGAGGTATCTTGTTTGAATCCCATGGAGGCAGTTCTTCATTCAATCACCTCATAAACCCATTAACCAATAAAAACTCACCATTCCACAACCAATAATAATGAGACAAGTGGACACCAATAACTGGCCCATCGAAATACAATAAAATGCACAGTGAGATGCCCATTCAGCGTACAGACTGCTGACTAGGTGTTCTTGCAACCATTTTTCCAAATTTTTTTGCAGTTTCTGAAATTGATCAAAACATGATATCGATATCATCCCATGGTGCTTTTGAGTCTGTTCTCACTCCGTAATTTTAATATTGGCAAGAACAAACGACAGAGGACAATATCAAACCACTTTGGAGTTTGAGACCTAGCCTTCCTAGACTCAGAGAGGGCTCTTTATGTTTTTATGATTTAGCTTGAGAATTATAAATGTTGATATTAGGCTAGTTATAGAAATGAGGGTGGTTTGTTTGATTTATTGGGTGGTTAGAGAGACAGAGCTGTAAAACTTAATCCATTGGGCTATGGAGTCATAAAAGGATGAATTGTGCATCAACTTTTCAAGGGTATTCATAGGGAAAAATACCTATGCCGACTAGATCTTACTAGCAGTGTGAAATGAGAAAGGAGGAGATTAAGATTCAAATTAAATGCAGAGTAGACCATCTCTGAATTCTACATTTAGATCTCAGAGGGAAACATTAAGATAAAAAACATAGACAGAATAATGTGCTCTCTTAGAAAATATTAATCTAAATTTTTTGTTTTGAAATCATGTAAATTGATGCACAGCATGAAAATACAGAGGAAAAACATTAACATAGAGGAAAGAACATCACCATTAAAATATCTCAAGAATCATATGAACGGTCTCTTATTATTGATGCCCAACTCAGACAGTTATAGAGTTCCAATACTTCTTACAATTAAAGCTTCACCCGGTTCCAATTTTCCAACCCTTGATACTGCTAAGGCATGTAAAATTTATCTCAAGTCTAAGTCGGTTGCCCTATCTTACTCAAACACATTTCATTGATTAAAATTTAGTAGAAAATGGACAAGTGTGGCCATGCAAAGTCTAATCAAAAATCTCTGACAAAGACACTACCTTTGGAATTAATTTTGGGCCACTCTTCGTAGATCCAAATGCTTCAATGGCTTCTTGGAAGATCAAACAATAAGCTTGGAGGTGGCTGTTATGGTGACCAAGAGGTAACCATTTGTGGCTTTGAAATTTGGCCCTATTCTTCAGAAAACCGACATTGGGTAATTAAGTCTGGTGCAGTGCTGGCTACTTTTCATTGATTAGTGACTGAGTGGATGTGCTTTTCTTCCTTTCTATTTCTGTCGTTATAACATAACAATTTTGTAATGAAACCTTGCTGAACTCGACCCTTGGTGTCTCTTTTCCACTCGAGTCCTTTCTATCATGTTTAACCTTATTTCTTGATAAAATTATGTTCAAACCTCATATGCCTTGCGTGACCCTTTTTAAACAAAACATCGTAAGAAAACCCATATATCCATACCTAGAAATGTTTATATTTTAGTTTTGAACCTTATCGGATCCATGGAAAATGGCACATCGAATGTTTTTGGGTTTACATTATAATAAATGGAATTAGAAATGCGATGCAAAGTACGAAGGTGACGTGGTGGGAGAGGTGGGACCAGACCGTAGCCCACAGATTGCAAAAATTAAGGTTTAGTTATAAGTGTGGGGGTTAAATACTAAAACTTGTGAAGTTCAGGGAGAGGGACCCAGCCACATCGTAATTGCAAGTCAGAAAGTTTCTGTGGTAAGTGTATGTGGTTTTATGTTATAAGATGTGTATTTCAAGCGGCTGGGAGTGGGGGGCGAAGTTGTTGTGGTGGGGCCAATCGCATCGCCATTTAAACTAAATACCTTGTGGGCGCTTTAACACTAAGTTCTAATATTTGCGATGTGAAACAGTGGTTAAACAGTTAAAGTAGGAAAATTAAGCGAAAAGGCAGAAATGTAAGGTTTAATGATTTTTAAGGGAAATGAAATGAAAAATGGATTTGTAATGTGATGATGTGATTCAATCACTACCATTGATCCAACCTCAGATCCACGGTCCTTACTCCTCCTTTGATGTGGTTTTCCAATTTTGTTTCTTTGGTCGTGCCCATTAGTTTCTTGGTTTTTTCTTGGAATACTTTGGCTCGTTCATTACTTCACCCTCTTTAGCTTCCAAGATTCGACATTTTCTTGTTTTTTCTTCCTTAACTGGTTCTCTGTTGCATTTTCTTCCTTTGATTCTAGCTTTGCAAAATATTTTGAATATTGAAATCTATGTACAGTATGAAAAACTTGTAAAGATAAAGTAAATAGTCACCTTGTGATACTGTAAATTACAGGGTTCTAACAGTGGCTCTAGCTGGGGATGACATCTTCTTCAGGAGGTGTCAAGAACACCGCGGACAAGTAGCCTCATCCACCAAGAAAATCCCAACCCTGCAACCTGATCTACTACCACTTTTGTGGTTGAAACCTTCAAGATGAAGTCAACACTCTCTGCAAACTGAATTTTGGCACATGCTTGATTTGAAAACTAGAAAGCAATCTAAAAATGTAAGTTCAAAGATGCTTAGAGTGCTAAGCTTATTTTCACACCTACCTACCTTAATCTACTAAAATGGTTTCCCTTCTAAACAATAAAATAATGCCAGTGCAACTAGTCAACAAATTTTTCTAATATATTTGTTCTTTCATTTATCTTCACCATGTTCAGAGACAAACCTGAAAATGGTTTTTGATAGAAATTCCCAACTTGATATTGTTTACATGGATCTTGGTACACTTGAAAAACAACGGTCATGCCAGAAATTTGTGCAGGCTTTGTAAAGAAAAACTTCTCCATATAGACAACTACTGGATCAAGATACTCTTGATTTATTGCTGGGTACTCTAACTTAGCTAGCTCAGCTTCATACCCTGGTACTGCATATGTGCTCTCTTGGTATTCCATCAACTCGGAACATGATTTCATGCTACATTATGAATGTTGTGTCAGTCCTTCTACTGGGTCAGGTAATGGGGAAGAATTCCTGATCATATCCATATCATAGCATCTTTTGAGAGAATTATGAACATAGGAATATTGAATTTGAAAGCAGAAACTATCCAACACCTTTGTTATTGGGTCAGGTGGTGATATAGATGGTAGTGTTGGTCCTTATGAGACCTCATGTTTTATCTTATAACTATAAGCTAGAATGTGATCCCAACCATTTTATAATCTAAAATGCATTAAAGCACAAAGGTAGAGAATAAAACTGGATCACTCCATCATATGTTTAGGACCCTGTGATTTCATCTGCTACTTAATATTCAAAATAATTCAAGGGCTGAACCCCTGGATCTAAAACTGATTTTTTATCATCCCTGATTTCCTCGTCTAATTGGTGAGAGAGTTCTCTTCTCCTGTGATTATCAACTAGAATATGATCCAGATTCCCTTTCACAATATGAAATGAATTGAAACATAAGGTTAAAGACTGAAGATGTATTGGTTCCTCCTCTATTTCAGATGTTGTGGTTTCAAGATGACTGAGGGGGAAAACTTCTATATCTGAAAAAGGTTTTGTATCATCCCTCGCCCTGACTGATTCATTAGAGCATTCCTCCTCCTTCCTATTTGCAACCTACTTCTAATTCTCTCTTAAGATTAAGGCAAAAGATAGAGGAAGGCCTTTTGTACTTTCTTGACAACTTCCTCCGTTTTCATCTTTGCAACCTTGCTCAACATGTAGAGTTTTATTATCATCTTTGCATTGCGATAACTGAGTTTGTTCTTCCCAGGAAAATAGTGTTGGATGGTTCGAATAATCAACCTTAACCTCAACCTTATAGTCTTCCTCTTGATAATCATACTCGAGATGGGTACCTCTGTACGCAAGGTCATCTTTCATGTACATTTTTGTTAAGGATTTCCCTACCCCCTTCTTATTTTGGACTTCTTCTTTGGCTGTATTGTGGATAGAGTACATGAAACAATCATTTTTTGTTTTAGGGTGTGCAGGACGGGTTGCAAACTCTTGGGTACATTGATGTTCTTCTTCTTCGGAACTAATGGAATAGGAGGTATCTGAACATCAAGTTCCTCTTTCCTACTAATCATATGCATCATTTCATTGAATGTGTTTGTCAACATATATAGCTTTATCTCTGAAGATATCGGTTTCTATTTTTCTATTTTTTCCTTCTTCATTGCTTTTAAATTTTCTTCCCTGCTCAGTAGGTTGGCTTCCACATCAACTGCCACATTTTTCATTTCTTCCAGGGTTGTTGGGTTCCTTTCTCTTAACCGAAATGTTATCTTTGGGTCAAATGCATCTGGGTAGTGCAAGAGAGCCCATCCCGGGGGTGGATTTACCTTATCAAGTATTGAATAATATACCTTATTGAACCTAGATGAAAAGTGTTGTAATGTCTCCCCTGGCTGTCTTTTAAAATGGTTATACTCTTCCATGATGAGAAAAAAATATCCCAACACCACCCATCTAGCTGGAAGATCTTTAAACCAACTTTTAACTTTTCCCTGCAATGATAGGGAAAAACATTGTGATATTGTTAGGTCCCTATATTACTAGTATAGTACCTTATTATTGTTAGTGTAACCCCCTTATTTTTATTATTGTACCCTTGTAACCCCCATTTTGTTATTATTGTGCCCTTAAATTATTATTGTTAGGTCGGCTAGGATTACATTGTGGCCCACTAGGATTACATTATGGCCCCCATGGACTCCTATATATAGAAAGGAGGTTTTGTAAATTGTATCATCCAAGAATTGTTCATTTATGTAATGTATTGGAGGTTTCCCCCTCGAAGTGGCTCATTTCTAAGGCGTTGATATCTCTTTTCTTCTCTTTTTGGAGCTGGTTACACAACATTTGGTATCAGAGCTTTGGATTCTAGGGTTTCGTTGCTCCAAACAGGTCATCGTGGCATTTTCGCTATAAATGTTTGTCTACGAAGCTTCAGAAGCTGAAATTTTTAGGGTGCGAAGCTGAAATCGTGAGGAAGTTTGTCTAAAAATTTCAGAGCTTGGTTCACAATATTTTCAGAGATATGATCTGTGGAAGTTAGGTTTTTTGTCAGGCTCCTAAACAGGTCATCGTGGAATTTGCGCTATAAAAAATGTTCTACGAAGGTTCAGAATCTGAAATTCATGTGGTGCGAAGCTGAAATCCTGAGGAAATTTTTCAAAAAAATTCAGAGCTTGGTTCGCAATATTTTTGGAGATATGATCTGTGGAAGGTAGTGCTTTTTCAGGCTCCTGAATTTCATCTCAAAGAGGTGATCGTGGGAAAAGTTCAATAACTCTCTCTCTCTGGGCATCGGATTGGAGTGCCGTAAAAATTGGTTGCAATTACACGGACTGCAGTTTCTTGGCTATCAATTTTAGTGACGAAGGATGAAACAGTGACACGTGACAAGTCGTACAATTTATCTCTACTGAACCAGTCCAAAATTGGGTCATTGTGGGAGATTGGAAATAAATTTGTCTTGAAGAATCCAAATCAGATCATACCTGTGGCATTTGAAAGACAGTTCAGAAGGCTACTACAGCAGTGAATTTCAGATATTGAAGATTCTCAATTACAGAGATAATTCAATTTCAATACAGAGCTCCTAAAAAGCAAGTAAAAGGTGTGTATTTTTTTTCTGAATTGCATAAGTCTTGTTTGAAGAATCAAGTTGAATTGATTCCAAGGGAATATTGTAGAATAGATATCAGTATTGGATTCTAAAATGGCCCCTAAAAAGAATTCAACTCCCATTAAGTCTTTAGAAGGCTCTACTGTGACTCATGAAGACGAAGAATGGAAACATGACATATCAAAATTACAAGAGCAAGTGCAACAACAAATTTCGCTCTCGCAAAGAACAACAAAAAATGAAATGGAAGTTTTGAAGAAAGGCATGGAAACTAAGATGGATGGTTTGAAGAAAGGCGTGGAAGCTAAGATGAATAGTTTGGAAGCTAAGATGGATGGCATGGAAGTGGGCATGGAAGCTAAGATTGATGACATGGAAGCTAAGATCGATGAAAACATGAAAGACAACATGGAAAACATGAAGAATGATCTAAAAGCATACATGGAAGGCTTGATGACAAGCTTAAAACAAAAAACGATTCCTAATGGCGGAAATATAGTAGAAGAACCTCATGATGAGAACAAAATAAATGTTAATCGTGATTTCATAACCTCTAATGTTGGCGGGAAGAACCACCATATTCCAAAAATGGATATGAGGAAGTTTGATGGAAAGGATCCTTTAACATGGATACTACAGATGGAGCAATATTTTGATCTCCATAATGTGAAAACACACAAAAGGTACGCATTGCAACTTTACATTTAGAACAAAATACATTTGTATGGTATCGATGGCTTTGCTCCCGTAAAAAAATTGTCACTTGGTCAATTTTTACGGAGGAAATGATAGCACATTATAAGGATACAAAGAGCAACACTTTCTTTAGCCAATTGATAAATCTCAAACAAAAGGGTTTAGTGGGGCAACACATTGAGGACTTCCAAAAATTGAATATAAGGGTAACTGATATTCCAGAGGAACACAGGATTGATCTCTTCATAGGCACTTTATAGGATAACATCCAACATGAAGTTCGCGTTTTGGAACTTGATTCATTAGAGAAGGCATTCAGGTTGGCAAGAAAAGTTGAATGTAAAATTATGGCGACAAGGAAGCCTACCACTCAATTCTATAAAGAAGGAAGTGTTGCTACGCCTAGATTTCCACAACCCACAAGGTTGACACCACAACAATTGGAAGAAAAAAGAGCAAAAGGGCTTTGCTACAGTTGTGATAGCAAATACACTAAAGGTCATAAGTGTGCTGAGAAGAAATTATTTTACATAGATTGCGAAGAAGAAGAAGAAAATGAACAAGAAGAGGATATACACCAGGAACCACCCCTAGAAGAGGAAGAAATGAATCCGACCATATCGTGTAATGCACTGGCAGGAATTACCACTCCTCAAACTCTCAAGATAGAAGGACATATAAAGAAGAAAAGGGTAATAGTGTTGATTGATTCACGTAGCACCCATAATTTTATTCATTATAAGGTAGCCAAGGAATTAAATTGTTTCCTATACCCAGCACCAGAATGTCAAGTGATGGTTGCAAATGGAGGAACTATAAATTGCTCGGGAAAATGCCATAATATCAAGCTAACCATGGGGGAATATGTATTGACTAGTCCAATGCTTGCCATTCCTATGGGAGGTGCTGATGTTGTACTAGGAGTACAATGGTTACAATCTTTGGGGACGGGAGCTTTTAATTTTCAAGAACTTTTCTTGAAATTTTTTTCAGAAGGAAAGGAAGTCGAATTACGGGGTATTGCGGGGAAGCCAGGAAGGATAATAAGCACTAATGTCATGACAAAGCTTCTAAAGAAAGAACAGCGAGGCGTAATTGCACAATTATGCTCACTAGAAGTTCCAACATCAAAATCATCTATTTCTGCAGATCTCCAACAAGTCTTGGACAATCATTCCAAGGTGTTTGAAACTCCCAAAGGACTCCCACCTATTCGTGATCATGATCATGCTATTCATTTGATTCCAGAAGTGTTCCTCCAAACATCAGGCCTTATATATATCCTTACGTCCAAAAGAGCGAAATTGAACGTATGATTGCAGAAATGTTAGAGGCGGGTATAATTCAACCTAGTCAAAGTTCTTTCTCTGCTCCTGTAGTATTGGTACACAAGAAGGATGGATCATGGCGAATGTGTCCGGATTATAGGGAGCTCAATAAGCTCACCATTAAGACAAATTTCCCATTCCTGTGATTGATGAATTATTGGATGAATTACATGGAGCAATTTATTTTACCAAGTTGGATCTTCATTCAGGATATCATCAAATTAGAATGAAGACTGAAGATATTCCAAAAACAGCATTTCGAACTCATGAGGGTCATTATGAATCTTTGGTCATGCCTTTTGGCCTTACCAATGCACCTTCTACATTTCAAGGGTTGATGAATTCCATTTTCAAACCCTTCCTTAGAAAATTTGTGCTAGTATTTTTTGATGATATACTAATCTACAGCAGGTCTTGGAAGGATCATGTTGAACATGTTGACAGGGTGCTCAAACTATTGCAAAAGAAACAATTATATGCAAAAACATCCAAATGTTTCTTTGGAGTACAAGAGGTGGAATATCTGGGTCATATTGTATCTCACGAGGGTGTTAAAGTAGACCCTAACAAAATTAAAGCCATTAAGGAATGGAAAGTCCCTACAACCATAAAGAAGTTGCGAGGATTTCTCGGGTTAACAGGGTATTATCACAAGTTTGTTAAGAATTATGGGAGAATAGCAGCACCTCTAACAACATTATTGAAGAAAGATGCATTTTCATGGACTCCTGAAGCAATTAAGGCCTTTGAACGTCTTAAGGAGGCAATGTGCCATGCACCGGTCTTAGCTACGCCAGACTTCACAAAAACCTTTATTGTGGAATGTGATGCCTCAGGAAATGGAATTGGTGCAGTTTTAATGCAGGAAGGAAGACCCATTGCTTTTGAAAGTCGTCCAATCAAAGGAAAGTATTTATAGAAACCTATTTATGAGAATGAAATGTTAGCAATACTGCATGCACTAAAGAAATGGCGAACTTACCTAATGGGAAGACACTTCAAGGTAAAAACTCATCATGATAGTCTTAAACACTTTTTGGAACAAAGACTATCTTCAGAAGAGCAGCAAAAATGGGTCACAAAGATGTTGGGTTATGACTTTGAAATAATCTACAAGAAATGAAAGCTTAATGTTGTTGCAGATGCACTCTCAAGAAAGAATGAAGAGGTGGAAGCATTGCTTTGTGCCATTTCTATTATCCAACCAGATTGGATAACTGAAGCAAGAGATGAATGGAAGAAGGACAAGATGTATGGACACTCATTCAAAAGTTGCAGCAAGATCCTAGTACATCTGATACATTTAGTTGGAAAAATGATTCCTTATGGTACAAAGATCGCTTATATCTTTGCAAGAATTCTCAACTAAAACAAAAGATTCTTCTGGAATTGCACACTTCTCCTTTAGGAGGACACTCAGGATTTTTAAAAACTTACCACAGGGTGAAGAAAGAATTTTTTTGGGATGGCCTTAAATCTGATATTCGAAAGTTTGTGGCGGAATGTTTGGTTTGCCAATAGAATAAAGTGGAAACAATTAAGACCCCAGGACTTCTACAACCTTTATCCATTCCAAGTCAACGTTGGGAGGAGATTTCAATGGATTTTATCACAGGTTTACCTAAGTCCGAAGGAAAGAGTGTCATCATGGTGGTTGTTGATAGACTTACCAAGTATGCACACTTTTGTGCATTTTCTCATCCATTTAAAGCAAGTACGGTTGCTACTACATTTATGGACAGAATTCAAAAGCTACATGGAAGCCTAAGGGTTATTGTGAGTGACAGAGATCCCATTTTTACTGGAAATTTTTGGACGGAGTTATTTTCTTGTTTGGGTACTCAATTAGCTCATAGCTCATCTTATCATCCTCAATCTAATGGTCAAACTGAGATAGTAAATAAATGTTTGTAAGGATATCTTCGTTGTTTTGTATCTGATAAACAAACACAATGGGTCAAGTGGTTACCTCTCGCTGAATGGTGGTATAACACTTCCTTCCATACTGCAGCAAAAATGACCCCATTTATGGCACTTTATGGATATCATCCACCATCCATCACATCATCTTTAAGGGAAAATTCGAAGGTTCAAGCAGTGGAAGATCACATCGATCATCAACAAGAAGTTCTCCAACTCTTAAAGGATAACCTGAATTTGGCACAAAATCGAATGAAACAACAGGCAGATCAACATCGCAGCGAGAAAAGTTTTGATGTAGGAGATTGGGTATTTTTACGGCTACAACCATATAAACAAATGTCCCTCAAGCAAGCTAAGAAGGATAATAAATTATCGCCAAAGTACTATGGTCCTTACAAGGTGTTGCAAAAGATTGGTACTATGGCATACAAATTGGAGCTTCCTGCTTCTTCGCGAGTACATCAAGTTTTCCATGTTTCATGCTTAAAGAAGGTTATAGGTGAAAATCTTCCAGTTCAAACAATATTTCCAGAACTTGATGAGGAAGGAAAATCATATTGGAACCAGAAGCAATCATGGAAACAAGAACTCGACAACTACGGAATCGATCAATTTCAGAGTATCTCATCAAGTGGAAGAACTTACCCACTGAAGATTCTACATGGGAGGATGAGAATTTTATATAGAAGCACCCAGAGCTACTCAAGCATTGAGGACAACACTTTTTTGAAGGAGAGGGGCCTGTTAGGTCCCTATATTACTAGTATAGTCCCTTATTGTTGTTAGTGTAACCCCCTTATTGTTATTATTGTACCCTTGTAACCCCCATATTGTTATTATTGTGCCCTTAAATTATTATTGTTAGGTCGGCTAGGATTACATTGTGGCCCACTAGGATTACATTATGGCCCCATGGACTCCTATATATAGAAAGGATGTTTTGTAAATTGTATCATCCAAGAATTGTTCATTTATGTAATGTATTGGAGGTTTCCCCCTCGAAGTGGCTTATTTCTAAGGCGTTGATATCTCTTTTATTATATTTCTGAGCTGGTTACACAACAGATATGCACATCATCGTTCTACCGTATTTGGGCTTCAAGGGAAATACTGGGAGATTTTAATGTGATTTAGTCATGGATATATTTATGTATCTTATCTATTAAATATGGGTAGATTATTAATAAAATTTGTAGGGAGGTCATGTAGAATAGGAGCCAAAAACCATAGGCTTGTATATTTCTGGGACTTTTACAGGTATAGGTAGTAAAGTAGGAGTCTTATAACCATTTGGAGCTTTTGCAAGAGTAGGAGATGAAGTACAAGGCTCATGTTGTACTGGTTTTCTACAAGTGCATCAGGGATATGCAGAGGTGTAAAAGTATGTACATGGTCTACAATTTGGGGCTTAGCTTCTTGAGGCTCATAAAATTGCCAATGATCAATGTAAACCTTAGCAGTGTACTCTTCATCAGGCTTAAAGTATGATAGATTATAGTTACACATAAAAAGAACAATTTCTTGAATACTTTCTCCTTCTAGGCTGACTGGTCATGTTTCAGATCCTTCCTCCAGTGGAGTCTTTGAATGGAACTGGTTTGAATTAGAGTCGCCAGGTGGATTATTTCAACTTTCTTTTGGCTGTTTGTTGTCCACCATCAACAACCAAATACCAATATTGGAAAATACCAAAATCATCTAATTTTAACTTGGTTTTCTAAGTTATGAAAAACACTAAGGGTTTTCAATAACTCAGTGCCGAGTATGGTTGCCGTTATGTTGTTACTCCATAATTTGTAATATTGGTAAGAATAAATGGCAAAGGACAACATAACCACTTTGGAGTCCAGGACCTAGCCTTCCTAGACTTAGAGAGGGCCCTTTTTGTTTTTATGATTTAGCTTGACGGCTATAAATGTTGATATTAGTCTAGTTATATAAATGAGGGTTTTTTATTTGATTGATTTGGTGGTTGGACAAACAGAGCTATAAAAATTAATCCATTTGGCTATGGATTCGTAAAAGGTAGAATTTTGCATCAAATTTTCAAGGGAATTCACTGGGCAAGCTAACTATGCAGACTAAATCTTACTAGAAGAGTGAAATGAGAAAGGAGGAGGATATTAAGGTTCAACTTAAATGAAGAGCAGAACATCTATGAATTCTGCATTCAGTTCTCAGAGGAAAACACTAAGATAACAAACATAGACAGAATAAGGTGCTCTCTTAGCAAATCTTAATCTAGATTTTCTATTTTGAAATCAGATAAATTGATGCACAACATGAAAAGATATAGGAAAAAAATTAACATAGACAAAAGAACATTACCATTAACATAGCTCAATAATCCTATGAACGATCTCTTATTATTGATGCCCAGCTCAAACAGTTACAATGTTCCAATACTTCTTAAAATGCAAGCTTCATCCGGGTCAAATTTTCCAACCCTTGATACTGATAAGGCATCCAGTATTTATCTAAAGAATAAGTCGGTTTCCCTATCTTACAAGACAACCTTTCAGTGTTTACAATTTAGTAGAAAATGGACAAGTGTGGCCATGCAAGGCCTGATCAGAAATATCTGACAAAGACACTGCCTCTGGAATTAATTTTGGGCAACTCTTCATAGATATTAACACTTCAATGACTCCTTGAAAGATCAAACAATAATCTTGGAGGGGGTTGTGATGGTCACGAAGAGGTAACCAGTGGTGGCTCTGCGATTTAGCCCTTATCCTCAGAAAACCAGCATTGGGCAATTAGGTTTGGTGCAACGCTGACTACCTTTCATCGATTAGTGACTGAGTGGATGTACTTTGTAGCCTTTTCCATTTCTACCATTATTACATAACAATTTTGTAAAGATGCCTTGCCTAACTCGAACCTTGGTGTGTCTTTGCTACCCGAGTCCTTTCTGCCGCGTTTAACCTTATTTCTTCATAAAATGATGTTCAAACCTCATATGCCCGACTTGACCCTTTTTAAACAAAACATCGTAAAAAACCCATATATCCAGACCTATAAATGTTTTTATTTTAGTTCTGAACATAATTGCATCTAGGGAAAATTTCATAACGCATGTTTTGGAGTTTACGTTATAAGAAATGGAATCGGCAATGCGATGCGAAGTATGGAGGTGATGTGGCAGGAGAGGTGGGATCGGCCAGTTGCCCATATATTGCAAAACTTATGGTTTAGTTATAAGCGTGGGGGTTAAATACTAAAACTTGCGAAGTGTGGGGAAAGGTACCCACCCAAATCACAATTGCAAGTCGAAATTTTTTTGTTGTAAGTGTATGAGGTTTTATGTTATAAGATATGTATTACGAGCGGCAGAAAGTGGGGGGCGGAGTTCTTGTGGTGGGGCCAACCACATCGCAAGTTAAACTGAATACCTTGCGGGCGCTTGAACGGTAAGTTGTAATATTTGCGATGTGAACTAGTGGTTAAACATGTAAAGTAGGAAAATGAAGCGGAAAGGCGGAAAGGTAAGGTTTAATTATTTTTAAGGGAAATGAAATCAAAAAGCAGTTTGTAATGCGATGATGTGATTTAATCTTCGTTTTTGATCGAAGCTCAGATCCACGGTCCTTACTCCTCCTTTGATGCGGTTTTTTGATTTCGTTTCTTTGGCCGTGCCCATTAGTTTCTTGGTTTGTTCGTGGAATACTTTGACTCATTCACTACTTGACCTGCTTTAGTGTTCACGACTCAGACTTTTCTTGTTTTTTCTACCTTAACTACTTCTATACTACCTTTGCTTCCTTTGATTATAGCTTTGGAGAATATTTTGAATATTGACATATATGTATAGTTTGAAAAATTTGTAAAGAGAAAGTACATAATCACCTCGTGATACTATAAATTATAGGGTTCTAACCAAGTCAAAGGAGTTGCATTGGATTCAACGTGACGATACATTTTATTTGGGACTGGTTTCATGCCAATTTGAGCACTTTTAATTTTGAGCATTAAAGTAATCCACCAGATCAAATAATAGGTTGGTAACAAGTTGTAATGGATTTTCCATAGGTAGGTTACAATTATATTAAACATTATAACATGTACAACAAGTTACAATAGGAATATTGGTCATGGGTGATGATATGTTATAACTGGTAATATAGTGTTTATAATAGGAACTACCATTGGTTTTAACATGTAACAGGTCTATGGTAGGTCTATGACACATTATGGTAGGCCTATGAGAGGTTATGATAGGTTTCCAATAGGTCATGAAAATTGGCATACATCAGGGATGTGATTAGGTTAACTTATGTGTTATAATAGGTTGTGACAAGGTGTAATAGGATAAAAACAGGGTCATGATGTGAATTTTACAGGACTATAATCACTTAATGTGTGGGATTTTCGTAGAGTATAGTGGTTAATTAGAAACATGAATTGATTAAAATAATGTTTCCTAACATAGGAACTGCATTAAAGGCTACTATAATAACTTGGAGAGTTCTAATTTCCTACATTACCAGGGAACATATGTATGTTGAAGTAACAATGATAGGTATTTTCATAGTAAAGAAAAAATGAAGTCGTGAGATAGAACATCTATGTTGTTGAGGTCTATGATATGCAGAGGAATGAGAGGGAATTTTTTTCTAAACCTTCTCTTGTTGATGTATTATTAAATATTATATGTGATGTGTGTGCATGTAATTTATTGATCATGTGTGTTATAATTTAATGTTGATCGACAAGGATGTGTTGTGATATCAATGAAGAATTTGATATGAGGAATAATCATGGTTTTTGTGTTCCCTGTTTATGTATTTTCTCAACACAAAAACCTTAGGGAGAACATGTCTTATTGGTCTACACTCCTCTTTGATATGAAGGCCTTGGGAAGATGGATGTCCCAAGGGAATATTAATCAGTGAAGGGGATTCCTGAGTTTGAAATGGTGAGTATGAAGAGGAGACGAGAAGAAAATAAATAGATAAGAGGTGAGATTATTTAATTGAATCTTAAATGTGTTGAAACACAATAAGCCACCCTAGAGGTGGTGGCACGGGACTTGAGGGATTGTTGGTTGCATTGAAATGGCACATCACTCGGGTGTAGAATAATGGGCACTAGGTACATTCTCAGTGATGGAAAAGTAGATTCCCAATGAAGACAACATTCCATCTATCCATAGATATAAGTATTCATTTACTTTTCATGTATTCTTTTGTGTTATGAATTTATCAATTATGAATTGAAACTCTTAGAAACATAATGCTTATGGATATGGTTATAATATGCATGTATATTCATTGGATGTTGTATGTATATCCTAAGTAGCTATGCCAATTGGGAGACATTTTATACATTAGAGGAAATTTTAGTCTAAAAGTGGTCTCCTAAGTAAAAATGATAAAATAATAGTTAAAATAATAAAATAAGAGTTATGAATTTTGGAGGGAAAACAAGAAAACTATTTTTATAATTGTATTTTTGGCTTATATCCTTATACTTTCACTCAAATTTCAAGCATAGACACTCGTTGGATGTGGAATTAAATTCCACATCAAATGAGTACCCATCATGCATACTTTTAAGAAGACCCACATTGATAAAAATCACAGATACATTAAAAAATGTATTGAACACACTTTTTTAATATATATGTAATTTTTATCAATGTGGGTCTTATCGAAAGTATACTTAATGGATACTCGTTGGATGTGGAATTTAATTCTACATCCAACAAGTGTATACACTTGAAAATTGAGTAAACCTATAAGGAGATAAGTCAAAATACAATTAAAAAAAGTAGTTTTCTTCATTTCCCTCCAATATATTTGCATGTAGCTCTTTTTGAATTTAAATGATTTTGATTACTTTACATATTATGACATGAAAAATACGTTAAAATTCCATGCGCACTTTTAGGCTTAAATGTCCTCCAATGGTAATGGAAGAAATCATAGAACGGGAACAAAAGACCCATTAGGGGAATTTTGAGGTCTAAAATGGCTCTGCTAAGAAAGATATACAAGAAAAATAAAATTTATAACTACTAATAAGATTAAATATTATGATTTAAACTGTGGGGGATCATTCACCATTTTTAGAGTAAAAAGGTAAAAAGATTAAAAAATAATAAAATAATAAAACTATTTTTTCAACTTATCCCCCTAAGGTTTTACTCAAATTTTAAGAAAAAGTACTTATTGGATGTAAATATAATTCCTCATCCAAAGATTACACATTTTTCATACTTTCAATGGATTCTGCTACATGAAAATGAGATTTACGTGAAAATATGTGATTCCAATCACATTTTTCATGTATTTCTCATTTTTCTTGTAGTAGGGTCCATCGAAAGTATGGATCATTGCTACTCCTTGGATGAGGAATCCAATTCTACATTCAACGAGTGTTCCCTCTCAAAATTTGAGTAAACCCGTAGGGATACGAGGTGAAAATAAGAGTTGAAAAAATAGTTTTTTTTTTCCCTCTAAAATTTGATGATGTAATCTAATATTATTTTATAATTTCCACTGTTATTTTACAATTTCGTTAGGAGGCCCATTTTACACCTCAAAATTCCCCTAATTAATGAAAACCATGGACTTGATAGTAGGTGTTTATTGTTGAAGGAAGAGGAACACTAAGGAAAATGTTATTCTAAGGATGAGGGGAATGTAACACCCCTAGTTCCACCAGTAAACTATTAATGTACGATATTAAGGCTACTAATATAGAACTATATAAATTTTAGGCCAATGACCCATAGTTATTTTGCAGGCCTGTGTGCCTATGTATTTACAAATTTTTGAGCTTGTATTCCCAAATATGTATGTGTGTGTGTGTGTGTGTCGGGTCTTCGTAAGTAGCACAAGCGTAAAGATTGAAAATATGATGTAAATTTTTGTACATGTTATAATAATAAAATAAGATAGTTGAGATCCCACGCCATAGTAAAGAGTATAGTGGAAATGAAACCACAATGAAAAATGAAACATGGTGATGTAACAAGTGTTAGTGAAATGGACACTTCGAGCCCATGTGGCTTCATCTGGCACCACATGGAAGAGAGAGGCCATGTATATTTAAAGGATGAATACCTAACCTATAAGGAACTTAATAATTCCTCATTTCTTCACACATATCTAGGGGAGTTTGATAGGGATTCTTTATTATCAATCAGTTGTTGAACCCTATTATTGAAAAAACGAGGGATTTTGGTTGTTGATTCTTGTGCTTAGACTTTGGTATTGTATGGAGTTCTAGTGAAATCAATTTTTATAAAGTATCCGATGACCCCTATGGTCAGCTTCTGGAGATATGTGGGAGTTGTTTAAGTTGTGGTGAGCGGTTTGTGAGCCTAGTGCTTGGGTTGGGGAATTTTCTAGGATTTGAGTTAGTTATGGCCTAAAATGGAACCTAGAACAACTTGTGAGTCTTCAATCTCATGCTATTGCAGAAAATATAGTATCTCTCAATAATCGTGATCATTAATATAACCACCAAGCCTCATGAAGAAAATATCATCCAGATCCAATATGTCTAAAATTGCAGCCATATTGGAAAAGTTCAGCTTATCTAGTTTTGTCTTGATTCCAAAATTCAGCTCCACTTGGTCCTATAACAAGATCCAACAACCCCATTACCACACAGGCGGGAAACCTCCCTTTAGCAGCTCTTCCATAGTAGAACCTTATAGATTGTGGCTTCTATTCCACACAGGTCGCAGTGCCCTCGACTCTTGCGACGAGAAATAAACCGACCTCTCAACAAGTTGAAAACATTATTCAGGTCTAATTCTGATGCATGTAATTAGAAATTTCTGATATGACACATATTTCTGAAAAACATAGCAAATCAGTTATTATTATTTTTTTAATAAATGATTTCCACCCAACTAGACTACGAAATTGGGGCCTCCGCATATAGCTTGGAGAAATGTAGCAGTTGCTCTGCATTTTTCCAACAGGTGGTGGTGCCACGGGTGCAAATCTCTGCCACAATCTTAGGCTTGGTCTTCATGTAGCTTTTTGAGCTGCTCTCTGCCACATAATTTCATTTTTCCTCTAAAAAAAAAATAACCTTCTATTAATTAAGAAACTATTCCATTTGCAAAGTCGCAAGCTCAACAAACTCGGCCTCAGCAGTGAACAACACGTTATTGATCCAGTGAGTTTCACCAACAAGCTCACGCAGTAGGCTCAATACAAAAAACCGATCTGATCCGTCTCTTGAGATCCAATCCGTGCAATATATCCACAATGGAGGGAGACGTCACAGTAATGGGAGTCGTGCCTCCATGTCGTTGCACTCTGCCCGCAGTCCATGCAACCAATCCAAGCGCCGATCATATCCAAGTTTCAACAACATAAATGGGTAGTAGCCTTTGGAGTATCCACGCACGCAAACATAAACACAACACCATTCTCTCTTACACAGTGGATCACTCCTCCACGAATATGCTCACATTGCAGCTATGTCCAGTTAACCACGCTGCAAAGAAATCCATTCTTCAACCAATTGTGTCCACCACATGCAGAGTGTTAACATTCATTTGCCACCAATCCAATCCACACAGGGTTCTTCTATCTCTAGGCTCGGCCTTCTCTGCGATGGGATGCTCCACCGATTCAAATGCCACTCCCTCTCGGCCTTCGTATGGACATAATGAAAACCGTGGCCTAAGTGCTCTACGCACACCACAAGTTGTCTCTCCAATCGCTCACTATCTCTCTATTGAAAAAATAATACGACATCCTATCCCATGCTACAGATCTCAACTGATCTCTGATATGGCAGAAAATATCTATGCCTAGTTCAACACAGTATTAACCACACACACATCGACATAAGACGCAACGCACTCAGATCCTTACACACACAATGCAATTTCTCTCAGCTTCGACCTAAAGCTCCGATACCATGTTAAAAACTGTAAATCTAATAGTTAAATGAAATGTCTCTCCATGTGAGAACCTCGAGAGTGTACACACACTCATACAAACACTGACTATTGAGTCAGATGAGCCTTAATTATATAGGCTTTCACAGTAATGGGATTGTTTCAACCACTCCCGAGATATTAGGGTTTGAGATCTAATCTTAACATCTCAATCCTATCATCATCATAACAAGCCTCTAAGTCTAACATTCTCCATTACTTCCAACAAATTTCCCAACTAAGAGATGCGAATATTACATATCATATAAGAAAATATGTATCTTTATTGTAAGAATAAAAAAATTCTTTTTACATTAATTTAATATAGTCATGTCCCTTTAAAATGATAGGACAAACATTGATAAACAAGTCATCTAAATTTGGTGCTTAAATCCCTATATAGTTTTAGTTAACATGATGTTTTGAACATGACCAAAAATGTTTCCACATAGAGCCATGTTACAATAAATATCAAAATTACAAGTATAAAGTTAGAGCCATGTTACAATAAAATATCAAAATTATAAGTATAAAGCTATTTAATAAAAATAAAAAATATATGGCTTAATCTATCAATTTAGTTTTTTTAAATATGGAGTGTGATGAGTAAACATATCCAAAATGAATATTAGTGATTTCAAGAATAAATAAAAAAGAAAAACGTTTTCTTTGCAAACTCTGATTCCTTTTCTCTTTGAATATATTGGTCATTTCTACTTTTAAATGGTATTCCAACATTACACACATATAAAAAAACATTTTCTTGTATTATAAGAAAATTATTCAGTGCTCCTCTATAGTTTCCTCGAAAGCGTGACATGCCCAGAAAATTTTCGAAAATTGTTTTGGAACAAGCATTTGAATTTTCATAGTGCTTCCCTATTGAGAGAGAAACACGGTAATGTTTCTTCGATATTTCATGATTATTTAGATAACATGATAAATTTGTGGCCTTGTAAAACTTCGTTAAATCTACTGAAATATCCCTATACAATATATATGCAATTTCATGGCATTTTCACTATTGTCAGTGTGCTAAATGATCATGACGGTGTGATGCGATGATGATTCTTGTTGTAATGATGACTTATGTATGATGGAAATTAGCTCCAAGTCATAAAAACAATGAAGCATAGAGATACTTTGTGCTTTCTTTACATGTTCCACCATCATACCTATCCTTAGAAGTCTTACCAAGTGTTAATCCATAATTTAATTTCCCTGCCTGCTTAGGTGAGTGTATTGCACAAATAGGGACTGCAATTCTAACATGTAGTTCTTATTGGGCTTAATTCTTGTGTCTCTATATTATTTGGTGTTATTTATTTATCTACCAAAACTTCTTCTAAATAGAAATCAATAGTGCTTTTAAATATCACCAAACAAAATTTTAAAAATATTAAATATCCTATTCCAAACATTATTTTATTTATTATTTTTATTTCCCAAAGTTAGAGAAAGTTCAAAGTATTATTTCACCATTGCACGACTATCTATTCATCATCGTAACAATGGAAACCTAAGAAAACACCACCATTCACATTATTTTATTTATTTCAACATTGCAAGACTATCTATCCATAATCATAACAATGGAAATTAAAAAAACACCATCATTCTTTATTAAAATCTTCATTTTATGTAAATAACTTATTCTCATTCTGAAATAATTTAAAAAAAAATCAATAGTGTAACAATTTGGAAAAACATAAATAAATATATATATTTATATATATAGATATATATATATTTTTGAAAGTTTTATATATATATATATATATATATTTATTAATTAATAAATAAATAAATAAATAGTTGAGTTATATATATATATATATAGATTAAATAAATAAAATTACGAAAAGAACCATTAATATTACTATCCAAGTTTACTAACTGGAAGTTCTACTTTTAGACTCCCTCAATTTCAGTGAGAACGGAAACTACACCAGAAACCTCACTGGAAGGAAAAATTACAGAAGTTTTATAAGGCATATGGAATGTTTCAAGTCTAAAAACAATATTTTCTTCAAAAATAAAAGTAATTTTAAAATTTTTAGTTATGTTAATAGAAATATCTATTTTAAAATTAGGTTTTTAGAAATTTAACTTAATTAACCATAAATATGTTAAATATTAAGTAGATGGAAAGGATTTAATATCTATAAAATAACAAATATTTATTTCGATAATTATTATTTTTTTCTTTATTTTAATTGAATTTATTATTTAAAAATAAAATTATATAAGCAAGAGTCACATATAAAATGAGTTATGGTTTTGGATAATGTCTCATGATATTGTAACAAAGCTTAAAATTTTTATAATAAAATAAGGTGATGAATAATTTTGTTACATATTTTTATTTAATTTACTTATTTTTAACTTGTATATATATATTTTTTAATCAATAATAATAATAATAATAAATCAAATTGTAATTTAATTAATTTTTATAATTTTCACAACTTAAGATTTATTTTGATGTTCTTATTTTGATGTTCATATATTTATTAACCATTTGTTTTTTATATAATATATTACAAATATTTATATATTATTTAATTTAAATGTTATCTAAAAAAGTTGAAATTCTCCCAATTATTTTTTCAAAAAATCTTAAATTTTAAATTTTTTTGAAAATGTTATAAATTTTATTATTATTTTTTAAGTTGCGACCTCATCAAACTATGAATTTAATTTAAAACAATACAATTTCAATAAAAATGATATTTAAAAAAATAACAAAAATACAAGAGCCCTCCTCTTGAACATGTTAAATATCTTGACATTTCCTATGTATTATAGTGTCTAAAACATTTATCCTCCAAAAATAATAGCTTTTTTCTTTGAGGAAGGATACCAGTGAATTTGAGATCCTTGATATGTATATGCGTTAGGTTTTAATTATTTGTATAAGCTTTTTTCTTTGAGGAGGTATATCAGTGAATTTGAGATCCTTGATATGTATATGCGTTACGTTTTAATTATTTGTATAAATTTTAGTTTGAAATAGTAAATTTTTATATAAAAGTGTTTAGAAATATTGTTATAATTTTTAAAACTAATAGGTGTATTTTAATTGAATATTTATTAAGTATTTAGGTGGATTAAATGGTTTAAAATATTTATAGAATTTTGGCTTTGGTTTTTGTGATTCATTGTAAAATTATGAAGAAATTTTTCGGTAATAATCACATTAAAAAAATTGCATTTACAAAAATAATTTTTTTTGGATGTTTAGTAGATTAAGAGTTAAGGTGAATCTATATTTAAACAAATTTCACATTTGTCTAGATAAAAATATTCTTATTTTTAATTATTAAAACCCTAATAATATATATCCTTAGATGTTTTGTAATTTTTATAATTTCATTTTTTGATGTGATATGCATATCATTGATGATATATATAGATAGATTTTTTTTTTTTCAATTATATGTTTATTAGTCCCTCCCTCATAGGGAATATAACATTCACCTCATGTGAAAGTGCATTCAATCACAAATATTTTTCGCATTCTTTGCAATTTTAACCAAAGTTTCAAGAAAAATTATTAATATTCCTATTTTCCCATAAAGCCAAAAATACTTTTCTATTCTTTTGGGAATGCAATTTCTAATTTTCAATTATCTTAATGAGCTCTCATGGGACATAATTCCCCTTGTTGCAGGAAAAAAATTCAAAATCCAAAAAATGTTAATTTTATGACTTGCATTTTCGTGGGTGAATGATATAACACTGATAATGGAACTGTTATGCTATGCTACTGCTCTACCAAATGATGCCAAAAGTGACAACATTGAAGGTGCCCAACCAAATGATGCCAGAACTGACAACATTGAAGGTGATTTACATAGATGGAGAGAGGGCGAGGAATGAGCTAAGCTATTTTCCAATTAATATTGTGTGGAGCTTTCCATGCATAAAAATTTCACTTCACGGAAGAATAATAGAAGAAAATTGATCATAACTACGCTCTATTCATAATTATTGATATTAGTGAATGTAAATTCTTGTGAGGAAATACTTTGATCCGTTTAATTTAATTCTATTCTGATTATGTTATGAAATTCACATGATCATGGGAATTCATCCAATGATTACTTTCAGAAATATCCATTAAAAGTGGAAAGGCCAAATTCGAATGAAACTTAGATATTGAAAACTAGAAGCTCACAAGTGAGCAAGGTACACTTGGAGACTACCCAAGTGCAGTATTCCCAAGAGGCTTGGTGAAGATATGAGATGCATTTTCACAGGTGTTACAATATTGAATAAAAAATTCTTTAGGCTGAACCTCTTCTCCAACAAAATGAAACTAAGAATATATATGTTTTGTTTTTTTATGAAAAACAGGGGTATTTTCCAGATTCATTGAACTTTGGCTGTCACATTTAATCACCATAGCTTCCTTTTGTTCTTCTCCTTCATCATGAGGAAGTCTTCTCAACCAAATTGATTCACAAGTGGCTACACATACATCTTGATATTGTTCTGAAGCTAATGATAAAGATATTGTACTCTACCTTTTACTACTCCAAGAAATGACCCCGGACCTAATATTGAAAGCATACCCTGTTATATATCTTTTATCATCCATATCTGCAGCCCAATCTCAATTTCAATATCTTGTCAGTTTAACATCAAAAGAATAAGTATATTTAATGCCAAAATATATAGTTCCTTGAACATACCTTAGGACACCTTTTGCTGCCACCCAATGATTTTAAAGAGGTTTTATCATGAATTGAATCAACACACTAACTGAATATGTTAAGTCAAGTCTAATTGTAGTCAAATAAATCAAACTTCCAACCATTTTTTTGTGCAATGTAACATCCACCTCTTTAGAACCATCATCACTATGAAATTCAACATTCGGTTGTATAGGTACTGAAGCAGCTTTACACTGATCCATTCTAAATTTCTTCAATAATTCCCTCGCATACTTCCCCTGAGTAACAAAATTCTGGCCAGAGTCCCTTTAGAATTCAAGATCCAAACAATAATGCAGTTCTCCAAGGTATTTTATTTCAAATACGTGTTATATCTGCATTTTAATTTATTCAACCAATTCATTAGAATTTCTAGTAATAATCAAATCATCAACATATAAGGAAATTAACACAATCTTCCAGTTTGAATCAAATCTGGTATACAAATTTGGGTACTTTTTACTTCTCTTATAACCATGTTGTAAGAAGAAAGAGTCTATCTTTTCATACCAAGATCTGGGAGCCTGTTTCAATCGATACAATTCCTTCTTTAATTTACAGACCAATTTTTCCTTCCCCTTTTGAATAAACCCTTCTCGTTGTGTTAAATATACCTTTTCCTTCAATTCTCTATTTAGAAAATTAGATTTCACATCTAGCTGGTGTAAAATCCAATGGTACTTAATAGCTAGAGCTATTAACATTATAATGGTATTTAACTTAGCTAAAGGAGAAAACATCTCCTCATAGTCAATTCCTTCTTTCTGTGAGTACCCTTTGGCCACCAACCTAGCTTATACTTATCTACACTACCATATCCTTTGAACTTAGTTTTAAATAACCATTTACAACCTATGGGTTCTTTTACTTTTGGAAGTTCAACTAATTCCCAAGTTTAATTTTTAATTATCGACACATACTCTTCTTTCATAGTTGACCTCCATTCATCATGCTAATTTTCTTCATTATAATTCATGGGCTCAACAACATTTAAAATACTATTCATAAGAGAATAATATGTGTACCTTGTAGGTAAGTGAGTCTACCTACCTAATATCCTTGGTAGTGAACTTGCCTCAATTATGCCCTATGTGGTTTCCTTCTCACCTCTCAATTGAATTCGACTATTGAATGTATCCACATTACTAGGTTCCTCTTTTTTCTTGTTGCTACTTCTGTAAATTATGGTCTCTGGCTTCATTATTACTGTTAACACTAGAAAATAATACAGCAGAAGATGAAATCAATTAATGTCAAGCCCAAGGATTTACAGGGAAGGAACACATTATGGAATCAATAAGTATTTAAAATCTCTAAGGTTTTGAGAAAATCAGATTTCAGCTAGTCAAAAATGCTGAATTGTGCACTTTATCCTTCGAGAAGAGTGCCTTCTGCATGCCTTTTTGCCCGATAAGCGTGCATTCATGGAAATGGAAAAAAGTCACTTTCTGGGACCACACCAATCAAAGGACAGTTACTCCTTACGTGAAATCCGCCTAATGACAGCCACTAGCGCCTCCTTAGACACTATGTGAGCACACAAAAGAATATTTGAGCACACAATGGAATCATACCTCTCCCTTGGGTCACTAGATCCATAATTTACCAAGGGAGGGAAGGAGGATTTGAAGCTCACCTATATAAATCCACAAGGATATGAAGACATGGTGATCACATTGTTATGCTGGCCAAAGTTTCCCAAGAAAGACCAGTAGTGTGTGACCCGGATCTGGAGCTAAAGAGGACTCGATCGTTGGCCACCCAACATCTTAGTTCACAACAGCAGAGAGAGAGAGGGAAATTACATCATAGGAAAAGATTGGATGGCAACATCCTTGCATCGGGACCTAGAGCCATTGCCTAGGGGCCCTTTGGCAAGTGGGTAAAATTTCTTCTCCATTTCAAACGTTTAATAAGAGGATTCCATTGAGCCATCATTTGCATTATTATCATTTTGACTCTCTTTATAGCTTCTGTATATTTGTGTTTTAGTTTTAGTTTAACCAGAGCATACTTTAGCATACTTTTTTTCCTTAAATGCTATTCTTTTGAGCTCCCCCACTTTCTACCTGTTACCAATAGTTTAAAGAGTAGACCACACTCTTTAAGCTAGTGCAATTTCATACACTCGTGTGAAAAATCCACCACAACAATTACTGTCATTAATCAGTAAAGGAATGTGCCACTCCTCATAACTTTTATCCTTATTCCCTTCATAAAATTGTTCATTAAAGATAACATCTCTACTCACAAACACCTTGTGAGTAGATGAATTAAAAATCTTATATTCTTTGAAATGAGAGCAATACCCTACAAATATGCACTTTATAGCTTTAGCATTGAATTTATTCCTATCTTCCTTAGGAATCTGTGCAAAATATTTAGAGACAAATACTCTCAAGTGATGGACTGTAGGTTTGAAACCATACAAAGCCTCAAATGGAGTCTTGAGATCAAGACACCTAGTTGGAATTTTTTTCTTTAAGTAAACTGTAGTACTAACTTCTTCTTCCCAAAAACCATTGGATGGGTTCTTACCTTTTATCATGTTGTGTGCACACTCCACCATAGTTTTTTTCTTCCTTTCTACAACCCCATTTTGTTGTGGAGTGTGGGGTACTATAAATTGTTGTGCTATCCCATGATCTGTGCAATATTTGATGAATTTTCAAAGCCTGTATTCTCCCCCTTGATCTGAGTGGACAATTTTGATGACATTCTCTATTTTCTTTTCAACCATATTTCTAAACTATTTAAAATATTCAAAAGGATGACTTTGTCTTCTAATAAAGTATACCCAACAATATCATGTGCAGTCATAAACAAATAAAAAGAATTACCAAGCTCCACCTAAGGACCTTCTCTACCTGGGTCCACGTATATTAGTATGCACAAGTTCAATTATATCTTTCTTTATCCTATTTAAGTTAGAGGGAAATTCATCCCTATGTATTTTCCCAAGTGCACAACCTTCACAATCAATATGTTCATTCTTTAAAACGGGATTTCCATCAACCATACCTTGTTTCTATAGCATCAATAAGTCATGAAGGTTGATTTGACCAAACCTTTGATTCATAAGATTATTTTTTCTCATATTCATTGAAGTTAAATCTCGATGTGGCATGCTTGTAACATTCAACTTATAAAGGCCTCCAACTCATACTCTTGATGCAACCAACTTATGATGATAGAAAAAATTCTTTATAACATAGTAAGTTTTGAAAAATTATACCTTTAAATTACGATCTAAAATCATGGAGAGAGAGATAAAATTATTTTTAATACTAGGTACATACATTACATTCTGTATGCCCCTGATATTACCATTAAAAAACATCACAGGAATATCTCCATACCCTCTAATTTTTATATACTCTGTCATCTCCCAAGTAAATGTTCACTCCATTGCTAGTATCCTTCATATTTTCATACTAGTGTTTATTATCTACCATATGAGTGGATGATCTAGAATCCATAAAACAAGTTTCAGCCTCATCAGTCTCAGTAGAAAGAGAAGTATCAAATAGAAATAATTTAATATCATGGTTCTAATTTTGATCATGGTTTCATAAGTATTATTTTTATAATAATCTCTAGCAATATGACAAGTTATTTCACAGTAAAAACAGTTAATTCCTGAATCATTTCTAGTATACGACATAACTTGAAATGGATTTTTCTGGGATGGACCACTGTTTTTTTGTCCTCCTCTTGGTTTGCCTTTGAAGAAAGTTTTCTTCTCCCCCAATGCCAGATATACATTATGAGGCTTCAGATTCATACGCCTCTCTTCTCCTTGCATCAAAATCCCCATCAAATCTTCAAAGGTGGGAGCTTTCTCCCTCGTCGCAAGCCCTCTAATGAACATTTGATAATCCTTTGTCATACCATTTAAGGTAATTGTGATGAGATATGTACTGGACACTTTCTCCCTTATGTTTATGAAATTTTCTCTTAGTTCTTTGATCTGTGAGATGATTGCAACAACAGATTCATTCACATCCATTCTGATGGAGCGAATATTACTCTTCAAAAACAACATGCGATTTTTATTTTTAATTTCATACAAATCCTTGAGTGTCACTAAACTTCATTAGAAGTTTTGAATTTTTCATATATGAGGGATTACACATTCGTTTATGGACATGTTGAACATCACCTTCAATTTATTTTCCCTCTTCTCCCAATCCCGAACTGATGTGGATGTGGCACCACCAGCTGCAGTGGGATTTGCTTCATCCTTGTTTTTAATTGTATGCGCACTAAAACCCTCGAGCAATGTCTACAACTTGAACTTCCAAATGGAATAATTTGACCCATCAAGCTTATTTCTCTCATTAAGGTATGACTCATTTTGATTATTCATTGTGACCAAACTAGTCGATCTACGGATGTAAATCTAGATCCTCCAACAGTCAATATGTTGATCAAACTCTAGATCCTTCAAAAGTTTCAGATCTAGGTGCTACAGATCCAACTCCAGATAGATGGCCTTAAACAAAAACGCTTGAAAAAACCACCAAAAAGATACTTTCGATCTCATCCACTTTACTTTTTTTTTTAATCAATAAAAGAACACCAGTGTGGGTATTCCCTGTCGGATTCAGCTTATGGGCCACACAGGTGGAATATTGTGCACGTTTTTGTGGATCAACATGGGTTTGAACATGAAAAATATTGTTGATCATCATGAGTTTGACCCCAAATACCAGCACTGATCAGCACAGGTTTGACCCCAAAAAACAATGTTAGTCAGGCTTCCTAAAAAATTTCAGTGCTCTGTAACAAAAGAAATTGAACTAGCCACAAAGGCTCTCCACAGACCCAACTCAACCACAAAGGCTCTGATACCATGTTAAAAATGGAAAGACCAAACTGGAATGAAAATTACACACTGAAAAACTAGAAGCTCACACGAGAGAAAGCTACACCTTGAGACTGCCCAAGTGTAGCATGTTCTCCCTCATTAATCATTAAATCCAAAATATTTAATTTTACATTCAATTTAGAGAGATGAAAGCCATCTCCTAGAAAATAGAAACTAACTCTAATATAGGACACACACACAATGATGAAACAAAGTTTCTCCATTATTTTCAACTGTATCTATATAGATAATAGTTACTCAATTATCTCAAAAATTGCATATTCACAACTCAGTTATACACATAAATATATTCTATAGCACGTTTAGAGCTATAGATAAAGATTTTCTATGTGTCTTATATCTTTCATGTTATTTTATTCAGACATTGGTTGGGGAGTGTGGATTAGGAAAAATGGATGACGGTCGATCTCAAAACCTCTGAATATATATGATCTCACTAGCCTTCACCTATGGAGTAGAGTGTACTAGAAACTCCATATTTCATTGCTTCATACATGTATTCACCACACATCCCACAAATACATATTTTTTAGATTCTTTAATCTCCTCTCCCTCAAAACTACGCTACGGTGATAAAAAAATTTAAATCACTACCAAACAAATATAGTCATGAAAAAAAGTCAAAACATCATAACAATGATTTTATTTCATAAAATTCAAGCATTTTGTTCCTCCCCCTATTGATCCACTAATGTAAGAATTGGTCCTAACGAATTCCCCACAACTAGGCGAAGCATTCCTACCAATTCTATATAGAGAGCCATAAGTAGCATCCCAAGTGTAAGTAATTGATCTTGCATTTGAGTAAGAAATGTACTAGAGGCTAAGACACTACACACACCTTGAACGGGAAGCATTATTAGGGCCACAAAGGATAAAAAATCCTAAAGAGTCAACAATAATGTCCATGAAAGAATTTTATTATATTCTACAATGACTGCATAGTAGTGCAAAAAATGGGGTTGTGATGGTTTCCATTGTACATTACTTCTTCAAAATTTGTGGTAATTAATGATGTGGGAAAAAATACAATTCTTTTAATTTATGGGTAACGACATTACGTCCATAGAATATTGAGAAAATTTTGGTCGTTAGCTTTTTTTTATATACATCTAACTATTGGCGCCCATTGGAATGCACATTCGGATTTTTAAATTTTTTCATTAATTAAATAGTATTAACTATTAATAATTCTCAAGTCATTCAACAATGTAGAGTTAAAAAATGATATGTAATTAAAAATGATGTAAATGCTTTTTTTAAGTTTTGAAATACTAAGGCGAAAATTATAATACAATGTCGAAGTTCAAAAAATGAATAAATATTCAGAGGTTGATAAGATGTTGTACAGAGAGTGCTTTCTAAGATCTTATTTCTCAAATATGATCAATTTAGCTCAATCGAGTTCCCAAAAGGCCCCTATACGAAGGTGTCAATTAGGATCAAGGTACTTAGGCCTGAGCAAAGAACTTTAGGCTTCTTTTAAAGATGAATTCTCTCACTCGATCATTGTATTATCATTTGGACCACTTTCCCAAGCCCAAAGTTTCACAATCAGTGTCCGGAGTACCCATTTGTCCTCCAAGACTAGAAAACTTATGACTCCATTCAACTTAAGACCTAGGAATTTACCATCTTCACTAAATTACAACCAAATAGTCACTTCGTTATTGCAGTAGTCTTCTACAATTGTGAGTGTAGGTGTACTTCTAGTGAATAAATTTGTAGTGACCATTACTCTAAGTAAGAGAAATTGATGTTGCAACATTTCCTATTGACTCGAAATTTAGGACAGATTTTTGTTATCTAGAGATCTGGAACTTAAGTGATTGCACATTTTTCTGTTAGTGTATTTTTATTAATGAAAATTTGCGCAATTTCAGGTTTTATAAGAATAGAATTTTGTTAACACTTTTAATTTTCAATTATATCAAATTTAAGAAGTTAAATAGTGAAACAATTTTGCGGGAACCTTTTGATTGTTCATTGATGATGCTCATGTTGACAAATATATAGGGAAATTATTAGAATGATTTCTATTTACTTGATAACTTGTTCTGATGTATTTTTACTTATTATATTTGTTACTTATTATTATATGTGTGAATCATCAAATGACTACAAAAAAAACAAGAACAATAACATAGAATGTAGGATGAAAGTGAGGGCCAAAACCTCTCCTTTTGAGAGGAAAACATAGAAATATCTTCTCTTCTTTCTATATTATTCAATTGACAAATTCCATGGCCTTAATATTGGTACCAATACCCTACACAAGAAATATCAACCTCTTTGTATGATGTGTTATCTTTGATCCAGTCAAACCTAGTCAAATCTCTTTCAGTAGCACTTCTTCGATGTCTTGTTGCAATATTTTTGGCCTCCACTACAAATCTAAAATTTTGGCCTCCATACAGTTGCTGTTGCCACACGGGTGAGATTTGATATCCCTCTTGAACCTTCCTTTTACCTACGTTTTCTTTTCTCTGACTGATGGAGCTCGAGGCTAACCCTTGGCGACCTTTGCTTGACCTCCTTACCCTCTTTTCTCCAAGATCAAACTTGTAGATAGAAACCCTAGATCTGTTTCAGAAACCCTAGATCCGCTACAGAAACCCTAGTTGTCCTTAGCTCGTGTGAGAGAGAAATAACCCCCAAAAAAGTTTCCTTCGTACTCTTCATTAGGGGAGTTTTGAGGTCTAGAATGGACCTCCTAACGAATTTATAAAATAATAGTGGAAATATAAAATAAAATTTGGTTACATCATCAAATTTTAGAGGGAAAAAAGAAAAAACTATTTTTAAAATTTATCTCCCAAAGCTTTTACTCAAATTTTGAGCGGTAGTACTCATTGGATGCACAATTTAATTCATCATCGAAGGAGTACCCATGTTACATACTTTCGATGGATCCCGCTACATGAAAAATGAGAAATACATGAAGAACGTGATTGCAATCACATTTCTCATGTATTTCCCATTTTTCGTATAGAATGATCCATCAAAAGTATGCAAGATGAGTACTTCATGGATGAGGAATTAAATTTTGCATCCAACAAGTACTCCCACTCGAAATTTGAGTACACAATTTGGGAGATAAGCTGAAAATATGAGTTGAAAAAGTAGTTTCATTATTTTATTAATTTTTAATATTTTTACCCTTTTACTTAAATAATGGTGAATCATCCCCCATGGTTGCCATCATCATCTTGAATCCTACTGGTTCTTATAAAGTTTATTTTTGTTGCACGTTTTTCTTATGAAACCCATTTTAGACCTAAAAATTCCCTTAATGCCTTCTTCGTTGCCTCCTTCTTCCTCTTCCTTTGCTAGAATGAGAGATGAATGAGTGTGTCTCAAGGAGGAAGAATTCTCTCCTATATATAGGTTCTTCAAGGTGGAAATGTTTCTTTCTATTAGGCCTACTTTCCACCTGCCAGGACAACTTGGCCTTGGAGGATGTTTTGATACTTTTAAAGACATTTTTTTCCATTACAAGTTATAATGTGCCCGATGGGATCTTCAACCTTCAAAATAACTCTTTTAACTTCTTGAGCTAGGACAAACCCTATAATCACTCATTCGATGCTTGACCAATAAAATAAAATACATTAAGCATGAAACCGATGCTCCAATAATAAAAATAATTTTTTTTCTTTCAATTTATAATTTCAAAGAATCGAAAGTACATTTCATATATATGAAGACCGAGCCTAGTTACACATTTTTCAACACTCCCTCTTAACTAGGGAGGTATTCATAATAGGTACATGGAAGTTGTTATTCTAAATAAATCTCATAAGAATATTATTATTGGTAACTCATTTGTCTAGCATCATATAAAGCAAATTTTTCACATAGAAAGGACTTACCTAACAACTCTATCTCTCTACAAGGTCAGAGAACAATGCTGGAGAGACCAATGATTTATAGACACCATCATCATTGTCTCTCAAGGAAAATACTCCACTCTGGTGTTCAAAGAGTATGACCTTCTTTGTAATATTCATATCTTTAATAGCTAGTCATAAAAGAATACCAGTCCATGACTACTCTTATCTTGGATGCCCCGCCTCTTCCTCAAAGAGTATCAAATACTATATGTTTACCTAATCATCCATTTTGTATTCCCAAGTGAAGAAAAGAATGATGTGCCTATCTCTCCCTCTCAACTAGGGAGGATACATTAACCGAACCAAGCTTCTCTCTCAAATACACAAGCTTCTTATTAGGAAGATATTTTGTCAATATATTAGCTACATATTCATCAGTGGAGACATATTGTAGCTTCAATACACCATATTGTACTAGCTTTCAAATGTAGTGATACTTTTTGTTCATAAGATTTCTATTTCCATGAAATACTGGGTCTTCAGATAATCATAAGCAACTAGTGTTATCAAAATGTATCATTATAGTGTCCATAAGCCCTCGACATAGATTGGATAACATATTCCTTAACAAGATTTCTTCTCTTCTTACTTGACAGAATGAAATACACTTAGCCTCATAATTAATTAAAGCAAAAATATCTTGATTTCTACTCATCCATGAGATCATGGATGATCCCAAACTGAAAAATCCTCCTATAGTGCTCCTTCCATCTTACGCCCTGCCTCCCCAATCGGAATTTGTATATCCCATCAAGTGGACATTATTCCTCCTATCATATTTTAGGAATAATGGATGGTTCCTCAAATATATAACATAATATGTTGTGCTTCTATCCAATGATCATGCTTCAGCTCCACTTGGAATTGACTGAGAATACTTATTGTAAAAGATATGTCTGGTGGAGTATTCACCAAGTACATCAGTGAGACAATTTGTTGTCTATCCTTGGAAGGATCCATAGGGCTTGATTCAAAACTCCTTATTCTCTTCAAGTTAATGATCATCAGAGTGGGAATTAGTTTGCGATCCATCATTTCAAACTTCTTCAACATATTTATCACGTACTTCCCTTGACCCATATAAATTTCATGAGGAACTTGCCAGAATTATAGTCCAAAATTGTAATGCATCAGACCTATATCCTTCATGTCAAATTATGCTTCTAGTTGCTTCTTACATTCTTAAATTCAACCTTATACACCTCTAAAGATAAGGTCATCTAAATATAAAATATTGTTTAATGGTTCTCCCTTCACAATGTTGAAATAAAGCTTCGAATAAACATAAATTTTGTGAATACTAATCTCTATAGGTATGCATCCATCATATCATATCATGCCCTTGGTGTTGCTTGAGGCCATATAATTCTTTCTTTAATATTCAAACATATTCCTTCCTATATTTTACTTCATATCCCAATGGTTTTGATATACATACTTCCTCAGCAATTGTTCAATTCATAAATGTATTCTTGACATCCGTTTGGTGGATGTTTGATCTAGTGGATCACTAAAATGTTCAAAATTCAAAGTGTTCAAAAGTTCTCAAAAATGGTGCCAAAATGAAGATCTCGCCTCCTTGAATCCAACGCAACTTGTTTCACACAAAACCTATATACTATGCTCCTGATATCGTGTTCTGATCGTTTTCTAAAACAACTAAAATTTTAAAGTTGGGATGTAGGTATGTTGAGTCAATAGTCCATATGCTGACTAGGCATGACACTTGGCAAATTGAATCTGTATTTTCGGGCCAATGGTTGGTTGAAAATTTTCACATTTTGGTTCGCTCATGAATGGTGGGTTTTGATTGGTTAAGGATCGACCAATGGTCGAGAGCCACGTGGGCCACTGGCTGGCTATCACGCGGCTTCGTAGCAGTGTGTTAAAATTGAGGGTGGGTGTGCATTATATCACAGTCAACAAATAAATTGTGCTAGAGCATAACTCAGTCATTTCTTGACCTTTTTGAGTGCACAAAGAGCTGAACTAGGGGGTTTTCGACTGCTCTGGAGCCATTAGAGACAACATTTTTTCATTTTGAGCATTATAAGTTCATGTAAACACATATTTTTGAGCATAATGAAAGAGGACAAACATTGGAAGATGTAGCAAGAGATGTAGCCCAGGAGGGGTGAACTCTTTCACCATTTTATTGTTTTTTGTTTCTGTTACAAATTTTTTTTCTCTATTATTTGCTGCAAAATTGAGTTTAAAAATTAATTTATGTACTATAAAAACTTGTCTAATTGCATAAAAAACATAAAATTTCACTTGTAAACTTTGATGAAAAACCTTCGAATTTTCCAATACAGATCAATGTTTTATCCCATCGATGCTGCCAAAGAGACCAATGAATGAATTTTTTTATACCTTGTTGTTAGAGAAAATTTCTATTCATAGTCGATACCTTTCTGTTGAGAGAAGCCCCTAGACACAAAGGTTGCCTTATACTTGTTGAGACATCCCTATTTTGCATGTTTGATTTTATAGATCCATTTGTAAGTTACTACAGATTTGTCTTCAGACCTAGGTATGATCTTCCAAAAACCATTCTTGAGTCATGGAATCCTTCCGTTCTTGATGGTTGACAACTTCTTCAAAGGTGGATGGATTTTCTTTTATCATTTTTGTCATGGATGATGCATATCGAGAATATATTTTTGGTTTCTTTCTTTCTCTGAATGTGCATTGTGCTACTCCATGACCTTTTGCATCAAGTAGTGTAGACATCAATCAGTTTGGTCTCTTTCTTGATTTTGGGATAACCATAGGTTGAATAGGTTCCCTGGGACCTTCATCTTCATCGGGAGATTCTTCTTATTCCCTGTCACATTCTTCTTCAAATACTATAATTTCTTCATCATCAGAGTCCATGTCAATTTCCTTGGATTTCTTGAGTGTAATTCTTTTTTGAAATTTGACATCTCGACTGAATTCTATATGGTTTCCTTCCTTTATGTATATTCTGTAATATTCCTAAAATTTATCTTTTAGCTAAATGGAATATTATAGATTATTTTGTCACTAGATAGGGAATAAATCGGTAGGGAGGCCCATAAATCTCCTTATTAGTAATAAAAACACTTGAAGTATGAAAGGAGACCTTATAAGCAGATAAATAAAGCACCTTTGAGTATGAACATGGGTTGGATCATGTTCAATAGGTCAACATTGACCAAATCAATAACGTTTTTATGGAAGAAGTGACATTAAATGACGAACAACGCAGTTTTGAAGGGAGATTGATTGCATGGAGGTAGTGACCTAATTGAGTGGGGCCAAGGGTAAGAAAACTCATAACTTATATAAGGAAGAGGATGGCAGGAATATTGGTTATGTTTTGGCTTAATATTTTATATATGGTATGTTTATACTTTTTTAATTCTTTAGCTGTTTAGTTGAGTTTGTAGTGTTGTTTAGCACAGGGTGTTCCCGAGCGGGAATCCCATATATTTCTTTGAGAGGCATCTTGGAGGAGCATTGCATTTCATTTCCACACTCAGGCTTAGGTCCAAGCTTTAGTCTTCAGCTACAACACAGTTACCGTAGAATATTGTGATGTGTTGCAGGGTGTTAGCCACCTATAAATTTGTTATAGCAAAAAGGTGGCTAAGACTTTTTGAGCCTTCAAGGAACAAATTTTATTACTAAAAAGTGTTGGCTCTTGAAGACTCTTGGAGGCCTCCCGCCTCTATCCATAATCTTCACTACTGGTTTATTTTACACTAAAAAATCCTACTGATTCCCAAGGAAGAATACTGCTACAAGCACCATTTCCCTTTTCCCCTTCTTCCAAACTTACCCCTTGTTTAGCCTTTTTCCCCCTTTTTCCCTCTATCGTTGCCCATTATTAACCTTGAAAACCATAAAAACCCACATTTTGGACATATAGGGGTCTTAGCCCCTTCCTGCATAAACCCCCCGGTCGTATGATCCTCCATGTAACCCGCGGCCCCACAGACGGGTGCCAGGCCATTTTGAATATTGTATATATCCGCCCAAAGTGTAAAACCTTTGGTTTATATATTATTTTTTACGTTTTTATTATATTATAGTTTTCCATCGGTCTGATTTTTAAATCATTATCCGTCATCGATCTGATCAACAGATCGACGGTGCAGAGTCCCTCACCCTGGTGGTCCCCGCCATCCACTTGTCGTTGCCAAAACCACACGGTATTCATCGTACCGCCTTCGAGCGGAGGGCATTGTTCTTCCGATCGAGAGCGATTCCACTCCCCAATTGATGCGTGGTCTAGGCACTGTTTTCCAAACCGCCTTCCATCGTGCGTTAAACATCGGACGTGGACCCCACATGATATTGGCATCCACCATCCGATCTGAAGCCGCCCATCTGACGACTTTCGCTCACCAAAGATGCCCGAAAATTAACCGGCCCATGGTGCAGCTTTCAATAGATCTCCGTCGTTGATCTGATCTGCAGATCGACAGCCCATATTTCATCTCCCAGATTCATCGCCCGGTCAACGCTTTTCGCTTTGACCTTCCACCTCCTCTCTCGACCGTCGATCTCTGTGCGATCGACGACTCTGATTTAACAGATTCTATTGCCCTCCCTTTGACTCCTCTAATCAAATCCCAACCGTTGGATGATGCCATCCAACAACCACACTCTCTCCACGTGCCTTCTGAAGCAGTAAACCTATATATGCATGGATTTTATAATTTTGTTCATATTTTGTAGGGTTTCAAGTGATTTTTCCGCCACGACTGAAGAAATTTCAAAGGCAAAGGATAATCATCCTCCTGCCTCTAATCCATCAAAGGAAATCAACACAGGGTTTTGACTCCACATTTTCTCAATGATTTGTGAGGCATTGATGCCATTCAACCCTGCGCAGCCCTGCATACCAGCAAAAACCATGAATTGGGCACAGTTAGAGAGTATCAGTGATGAATATCAAAATGAACCTAGACAGAGAATGGAAGACATATTTGCGGGGATGAAGGCTAAGAATGTTATCAAAAGCCTAATCCCAGATTTAAAACACAGTTTAAAGAATATCTTAAAGTGTTTCATCAATAGGAACACCTCCACCGCCACATCTGAGGAAAATTTATTCCTCCCAGCTACTGAAATGCCACCTGTACCTCAAAGTATTCAATCAGAGGCTGAATTTATTGATCAGGACCAGATATATGTCTCACAACACAGCCAAAAGGTAAATTCTGCAGGAAAATTAATGACAAACATTTGCAGAGTTACTTCGATGCCACACTAAGCCTCAAAGGTCAACAAAACTCCCACCGATCTTAAAATATCTATGAAAATCATTTAATACAGAGGATATGTATGAAAGTTTCTTCATTGAGCCCCTCAAAGGCCAAAAATCCATTAAGTCTGTATTAATTTTAATTGAGATATTTTATCAGATCTCACCTCCTCATCCTTCTATATATACTACTGCAGAAGATGAGAGAGGGGTTGGTTGCAGAACTTTGATATACACTTGAGCTTAAATTTCTGATTGTAAATAGTGATTCACTGGCTCTTGGAGCTCTGCTTGTGATAGATAATTTAAGCTGAGATGTGTAGATGGATGCTAAACTAAAGCATTGGACTTAAATTTGTAACTGGTTTGGAGCATCAATACAAGATGATTTATGAGATCCTAGTCTATGTTGACAGTGATGTTTTTCTCATTGTAACTTGTCATTTTCTTTCTGTTTTCACTGTGTTCCAATTTATCTTATAAAAAACAACATGCATAGAGTTAGGTTCTACTGTACATCAGTAACCTTCTCTGACTGAAAATATTTATTTGAATGTTTTCTTCTAAATTGTGTTATTTAGGGATGATTTGTTTCAGTTCAAGCATAGGAGTGTTGGAGCTCCCTCGTATTATTCTCTTATCTAAATGATTATTCTTAAATGTTATTTTTAGTATATGTTTAGTTAAGATGAAATGAGGAAGATATGGTGAGCCCTGGTCCTGGTTTTATCTCCATAGCTGTCTGAATGTTTCCCTTGGAATGTGTTAAAAGCTGGCTAGTTTAAAAGTACTTACCAGATCTTAGACTATTCTGTGTTATCTCTATGTTAGTCTTGAAAGTAACCAAGTAAAGCAGAGCTAGGAGAGGATTTGTGGTGAGCCCGACCCGCTAGTTTCTACTCCAAAAGTTGCCTTCAAGTTTCCCTTGGTTTTAAAATGTTTTCTATCGAAAGTGTATCAAAGGCTAGCTAGTTTAAAAGTACTTACCAGATCCTAGTTTACTTTTATGTTTTTCTTGAGTCTATGTCAAAATTTGGCTAGTTTATAAGTACTTACCAGATTCGCTCCTTCTTATTGTATCATTTCATTCCATAAATCAAACTTCAAAGAGATCCTTAGACATAGATGACTTGCCCCATGGACCACTCTTGCCTCTTACTATTTCAATTAAACCCTATTATGACTCCATAGCCCAATTGACTAAAACCTGCAAGTATCTAACTTTTTGGTTGAAGCTTACTCTCATTGCTTACAACTTCTCACCTTTGAAACTCTTTCCATTTAGTATTTTCCCTAAACAGTAATCATGCTCAACCATACAAAAACAAAACAAACCCTTGGCCTTCATAACTAGCCTAATATTATTACCCTAAAACTTCAAAGACAAATCCATCTTTGCACTTATTGGAGAGATCCCTCTCCAGATTCAAGAGGGCTAGATCCTAGAATCCCAAAGTTGGTTGAAACGATGTTGTTTCTGTGATCGGACTTTTCTGATCTTGCTGATTACAGATTCCCAAAATTTCTGGCGACTCCGTTGGGGAACGAAACTCAGAAACATTTTCATTTGAGGGTAACCATAGGATATCAGGGATTTGGTTCAAGAACATTTGCTATATTAACCAGCTGAGTCACCAGCAACTAACATTTCTGGCGACTCCGTTGGGGAACTTGAATGTTCTTGATACCTTTAAGGACCTCAGAAAACCCTTGATTCAAGAAGATTGTCATGAGTTAAAAGCAGCCTTTTCATGCACTACCTAAGAGAGGTAATCATGGTAAGACTTGTTTGAATCAGTGAAAAACTGGGTAAAACCTAGGATTCTCTTAAGACTTTATCTAACCTTGAAAGACCAACTGGATTAGCCATAAAAGTAGACTATCTTTGTCTCATAACCACATCTAAGTTTTGAAATAGAGTCGGAACATTCTTAGAAACCACACAACTGAAAAATAACTCAAAAAACACCAAAAATATTTTAGATCGATATCCAATAAACATGGTAGTGGACCATAAAACCTTTTACCTCTGAAAAGAGCTAAAAAATTCCACTTGGTGACTCCACAATCCTTGGCAGACCTTAAGACTCCACTGGGAAGAACCCTCAACATTCTAACATTAATCAAACTCAGTTAGAGGACTGTAGGATAGAAATTTTTGTAAACAGGTTAGTTAACCTTTCAAATATTGTCATACATGGTTGAACTTTTCTTGTTCATTTGGGTCTAAAAAACACAACATAGTGGCTCCTAGAAATATTCACACTAGAGCCTATCCTAACCCTGATCCACCTGAGTTAGTTGATAACCTAGAAAGCATCCTTAGGAAGTCTCCTAGGATTAAATTATCAACTGTTTTCAGACCACCCTTGAAGAGCTAATTCAGTCCCTGAAAATCTTTCAGCTCTACAACAATCACAAGTTCACTTAGTAAATCCCTTTAGAACTAGGTCTCTTGATGATTTAGATTAGTTAGATTCTGGGTCTTCACTTTCATCTCCTGAAACAAGTGAACCTCCTGGCGGTAAAGAAACAACACCTCCTGATTTACATTTCCTTCAAACCTAGGTGTATCTCATCCAAAATCAGCTCAGCAATATATTCTTGGTCCATCCACTTCTGCTCATCCTACATCTATTGTTCGAACCACTCCACTTCAGCCCACTTTCCCTTTTGTTAATCCACCTCTTGTAAATCCACCCACACCACATATCATGGCAACACGGTATGCTCCCTTAGTCCTTCCTGCACCATTTGTCAATCTTCCACAGGACTATCAGTCAAAAATTCCATTATATGATGCTAGCAATGCTACAACTGCATCACAACATGTGGATAAAATGAATGACTACTTTGACATAAATGAAATTGATGATGATTCTGTCAAGATTAGATTGTTTGATCAGAGCTTAGGGGGAGAAGTAAGGAAATGGTTCAAAGGTTTAACCCCCCATAGTATCCATGATATCCAAGCCTTCCATCAAAATTTATTAAACAAATGGGAAGTAAAGAAGAATCCTCTCCAAGTCCTTTCCGATTACAAGAACCTCCATAGAAACATTGGGGAAAGTGTGCAAGCTTATTGCACTAGATTTAACAGTGTGTATAATGCACTTTCCACAGAACTAAAACCTCCACAAGGCTCAGCTTTAGACAAGTTTCCCGAAGGATTTGACCCTGAGATGGCCTATCAGCTGAGAGAAAGAGATTTTGCAACTCTTGAAGATATGCAAAGAGGCGCTCTTTATATGGAGGTCAACTTAATGGAAAAGAGAGCAAGAATGAAAAATGAAAAGAGAGTGTCCTTTAGAGAGGAATCTACACCCTCTACTTCCAACTCAAAAATGAAGAAAATGATGGAGGAGATGATGAAAGAGATGAGCATAATTAAGAGAGCACAAGCAAGCCAAAACCAAAATGCTCCTCAAAATAGAAATCAGAACCAAAATTAGAATTTTAGAAGGAACCAACCTCCAAACAGACCTATGGAAGATGATCAATAGATCACTCCTCCCTTTCATCAAAACTATGTAAGTGAGGTTGAGGAAACAGATGAGATAACAAAGGAAGATGATGTCAACATGTTTGGGGTAGAAGATGATGACTTTGAGATTCATTATGATAGAAAACAAGGTCTATACACACCTTATGATGACAGAAGAGATGATGATGAAAATTATTATCAAGACATGGAAAATGTCATCATAGAGTCTCAAAGAGAATATGACCTTAGAAGCAAAACCAATCAGAAAACCCCCAACACCAAGACCTCTGACAATCTTCACAAAATAGCACTACAACCAAGCCTAAAGTTGTCAAACAAAAGGATAAAATAGTGGCTGTAAATTCTGATAACAGGAAAGAGAAAGGCACTCAAAACAATGAAAAATAGAGTGCAGACATTAGTAGTACTAGCACTTCAGCTAGTACTCCTGTGAAAACAATTTTGTCAAGTGTAAATAAAAAAATCAGCAAGCTGATATTGCTGATAGAATGACAGCTAATAAGGCTGAAACCAACACTTTAAAGAGTCAAATTCCTTTCAGCCTAGAGCAGGAAATTTCAAAGATCAAAATCTCTGTTCCCTTGACTGAGTTAGCTGCTCAACATGTATATAGAACCCAAATTTTTAAGGCTTTAAAAATAGAAGAAAATGAGCACACAATCAATCTTAATGATGACCAACCTGAGCTGATTTTTGGGCCTAAGATTGAAGGTAGATATCAAGAGGGACCTGTTCCTCGCTTTTATGTAAGTTTAAACGTTCATGACAAAATTTTGCACAACGCTATGCATGATTATGGGGCTTCTCATAATTTAATGCCAAAAGCTGTAATGGAGAGCCTGGGTCTAGAAATCACCAGACCTTATAAAGACCTTTACTGCTTTGATTCCAACAGAGTAAGATGTTTAGGATTAATCAAAGACCTCTGTGTTAACTTAGCCCAAATTCTAGCCAAATGTTTAGTCATGGATATTGTTGTGGCTGATGTTCCCCCCAAGTATGGAATGTTGTTATCAATATCATGGGGGGCTAAGTTACAGAGGAATATGCAAATGGACATGGCTTATGCGACTATCCCTGTTTTCAATCAGAATAGAACACTTTACAGGGAGTCCCATATGAAATTCATAGTTACAAGTCAAGACAGACCACAAAACTCTCCACTCTATTCTGTAAATAGAGGCCTTGATTCTTTTATTATGTTTAATGATGAAACACTTGGTGAAAAAGTAACTTTAACAGGATTAATGGCCGACAGGGAGGAAGAGGAAAACAACGCAGAAGTGTTGAAACATTTTGCTCCATTTGAAGACGTTAGCAAACTAAACGAAGGTCTTGAGCTACAGGGCAGGTGTCCTTTGCTTTTAAACATTAACAATCAAGAAAACGACCCTCAAACAAACGAAAATCTTGGGGAATCAAAACAAATACAACTAAGTGCCGAGATCCCACAACAATCAGAAAGCATAGTAGGTGAAGAGGACATTCACAAAAAATATGAAATTAAAACCAGTCCTCTGTGGAGTATGTATTTTGATGGATCTTGCACTAGAAATAACGCTGGTGCAGGGGTCTGGATTTCCAACACTGAAAATAACCACACAGAAAACATTTCATGTAAATTAAACTTTCAGTGTTCCAATAACATAGCAGAATATGAATCCCTTCTCTGAGGCTTACATTTATTGAAAAAATTAGGAGCTAGAAGAATTAATGTGTATAGGGATTCAGAGTTTGTCATTAGGCAAGTCAATGGGGAATATAACGCAAATCATCCCAGACTTAGAGCCTACCGAAATGATGTCATGGACATTTTGAAAACCTTCGAGGAGTCAAAATTGATTTTTGTCGCAAGAAAAAGAAATATTGCAGCCCACAACTTAGCCTTTGTAGCTAGGACATGCTTAACGCCATATGACACCAAAGACTGCACAACTCAGGTCAAATTTAGACCAGCTGTGCCTGATAATGAAAAGTATTGGTAGGTGTTTGACAATGACAAACAAATAGAAGACTTCATGCAATTCAGAAATGGATTCGAACTAAACAGTTCGGACTTAGATTATGATATAGACTGCAGTGAACAAAATTTTCATGGTGAAGAAGAGCTGTCTCCTGAGCTTATCAACGTTAATCTTCTAAATAGAAAACTTAAAAACAAGAAGGAAATGACTGCAGAGTTAGAAACAGAGGAGTTAGAAACTCTGCACTCTAAAGATGAAAGTTTTCCAAGAAGTCTAGCGCCTTTAGAAGATTTTTTTGATCTTAACGATGTGGCAAATAAACCAAAACTAGAACCTGTAGAGACTGAAGTGGAAGAGTGCAATATAGGCAGTGAGGAAAAACCGAAAATGATTAAACTGTCTAAGACTTTACCATCTCACGTTAAACTCAAATACATAGAGTTGTTTAGAGAATTTTCTGATGTTTTTGCATGGAGTTACGAAGATCTTAAATCCTATGACACTGAAATAATACAGCACAAAATTCCCCTCAAAGAAAACCAAAAACCATTCAAATAGAAACTGCGCAGAAAAAACCCTGTTCAGCTCCCTTTGGTTCAGAAGGACATCATGAAAATGTATGAAGCTGGTATTATTGTCCCTATTAGATACTCTGAGTGGGTGTCTAATCTGGTGTCTGTTAGGAAGAAAATTGGAGAGATCAGACTTTGTATAGACTTTAGAGACTTAAACAAAGTTTCATTAAAATACAACTACCCTCTACCCAAGATGGATCATATTTTACAAAGGGTAGTAGGGTCTAAAAGAATTTCTTTGCTTGATGGCTATTCAGGGTACAATCAGATTTTAGTTCACCCTGCTGATCAATTAAAGACAGCCTTTACTACACCATGGGGTACTTTCATGTATGTGAATATGCCTTTTGGTCTAATGAATGCTGGAGCAACCTTTCAAAGAGACATGGACATAGCATTATCGGAGGAACTAGGCTTCTTCATCATTATATACCTTGATGATGTTATTGTGTTTTCAAAAACAGATGAAGAGCACTTATAAAATTTGAGAATAGTTTTCGATAAATGAAGAAAGTTTGGAATATATTTAAACCATAAGAAGACACTATTCAGTCTCCAAGAAGGTAAACTTCTTAGGCACATTATTTCCGAGGAGGGTATTAAGATAGATCAAAAGAGGATTGAGGCCATATTGCAAATCTCTCATCCTCGCAACATCAAGGAGTTGCAATATTTCATCGGGAAGATTGACTTCTTGAGAAGGTTCATCCCCAACCTGGCTGAACTCCTTAGGAATATCACAAACATGTTAAAGAAGGAGCAAGGGGTAAAATTGACCTTGGAAGCAAAGAAGTCTTTTGAACTGGTGAAACAAGCGTTAACCAAAACACCAGTTCTTATAAGTCCCGATTTTTCAAAAGATTTTTATATTTTTTCATTTGCATCAGAACATTCCATAGCTGCTGTCCTTTTACAGAAAAATCCACAAGGACAAGAGCAGCCTATTGCATTCTTTAGCAAGGCATTGAGAGATGCCCCTTTGAAGTATAACATTATGGAAAAGCAAGCTTTTTCTTTGGTTAAATCTTTGAAAGAATTCAGAGTGTACATCCTTCATTCACACATCATTGCCTTTGTCCCAAACTCAATTGTTAAAGAAATTCTAACACAGGACCCAGATGGTAAGAGAGGTAAGTGGATTGTTGTTATCCTTGAATATGATTTAGAGATAAAACCCACTAAGCTCATCAAAGGCCAAGGTCTGGCTAGATTAATGGCTGAAACCAATTTTGAAGTTCTTGATATTAATATGCTTAATGCTTTATATGATCAAGAGGAAGTCTCAACTCCCATTGTTGAAAACCATTTTATGAATTCCTCTTGGTATGCTGATATTGTTTATGTTTTGCTTAATTTGAATACGCCTCCTGGTTTGACAAAAACAAAGGCAAGATTCCTAAAATTGAAAGTTGTAAACTATTGCATTATTGATAAATGTCTTTACTGGAAAAATTAAAGTGGTGTATTGCTTAAATGTTTTCCTGAGTTTGATGCAGAAAAGGTTAAATACCAGTTCCATGAAGGAGAGTGTGGAGGTCATTTGTAGTGGAAGACAACTGCCAACAAAATTTTGAGGGCTGGTTTCTATTGGCCTACTCTTTTTCGTGATGTGCACAAGATGATCATAGCCTGTCACAAATGTCAAATCTTTGAAGGAAAAAGAAAACTGTTACCCCTTCCTCTGCATCCAATCACTGTTGAAGCCCCATTTCAACAGTGGGGACTTGACTTCACAGGAGAAATCCATCCTCCATCTTCTGCCCAGCATAGATGGATTCTCACTGCCACAGAGTATTTCACTAAGTGGATAGAAGCCATACCTTGTAGGCAGACCAATGATTCAGTTATCATAAAATTCATGGAGACTAACATTCTCTCCAGATTTGGCTATCCTACCAAGATTATCACTGATAATGTAGCAGCATTCAGATCAAACAAGATGGTTGATTTCTGTCACAAATATTAGATAACATTGGGGCATTCTATGGCATATTACCCCCAAGGTAATGGACTTGCAGAATCCTCAAACAAAATTTTAGTGAACATAATCAAGAAACTGTTGGAGGACAACAAAAAGTCTTGGCACACAAAGCTAGTTCATGCACTGTGGGATGACAGATTGACTTTGAAGAAATCTATTGTTATGTCACCTTTCCAGCTTGTGTATGGTACTGATGCAATTTTTCCAAACAGCCTTGGTGTACCAGTAATGAAGTTGATTCAAGAGTTACAAACTGAATAAAATGACATGATCAGAAGAATAAATCAAACCATTCATCTTCAACAAACCAGAGAGGAAGTTTATAACAAAGCATTGCAGAAACAGATCAGCATTAAAAAGCTTTTTGACAAAAGAACAAAGGCCAACAATTTCAAATTGGGGACAAAGTTTTGAAGTGGGACTCAAGGAGGGAAGAGAAGGGCAAGCATGGAAAATTTGACAACTTATGGCTTGGCCCTTACTCTATTCATTCAGCTGCTGGTAACAATGCATTTTTCTTGGAGGAGTTGAATGGAGCAAAAATATTTTGGGGTCCTATTAATGGCAGGATGCTTAAGCATTACTTCTCTTGATCCATGTTATGCTCCAAAATATTTTTTATCTTTTTTCCATTATAAATATTTCATCCACCATTTCATTCAAAGTTATAAAAATCAGAAATACAAAAACAATGAAAAGAAGGAAAAGAGGGCAGATTGTGAAAACAAGAAAGGTATAGCCCCATACCAAAAAAGAGAAACAAATATGAAAGTTTGCAAGCTCAAATGCCACTCCTAAAGAACACACTTCTAGTTATTCAAACAGCCTAATCTTGACAATTAGCTTTAAATTTTCTGTTGATAGGATAGTGAAATCGATTTGCCAAACTGTTTAATCTTGGCTTATCAGTAGGTAGTTTAGGATAGAAATTAAAGGTTAAAACATGATCAAAATCTGAACCTAAGGTTTAAAAAAAACAAAATGACTCAAATCTGCTTCGAATCCTGAGTGAAGAGATGTAAAAATCTGGTTCCAATCAGCTCAAAACCCGAACCAGTTGATAAAGACAAAACAGCTCAAACAAATTCAAAAATAGAGCTGTAAAGAAAAGAGAAGGCCATGGTGAGAAACTTTCAAATCTTAAGCCTTCCATTTTTTGATTTAATTTTATGCCAAATAAATTTCCATGTGCAACTTGTTTTTATGCCATAGACCATCATCAAGTTAGATTGTTCAATCCTGACTTGAATGCTTTTTAAATTTCTGTTGTAGAATTTAGAGAATAAAGTCTGTTGGACAGTTTAATCCCAGCAGACAGTAGAATAGGTAGAGAATCATATGGGCTCAACTGTTTAATCTGGGTCCATGGAGAAATAAGGAGTAGAAATAGATTATTTTTCCTGCTTTCAAAAGAATAAAATGTTGTAAAAGAGTTTGCCAATCCAAGTGCACTCTAATGAAGAAAAAATGTTAGATATGTAGGATTGGGTAGGTAGAAAGCTTGTTGATGAGAGAACCATTATTTTCATGGCTACCAATATGTTTTCAAAAGAACATCATCTACAGGAAGAAAGGCAGCCCAGTGGATTAGGCGTAGGTCAGCCTCCCAGAGAATGCAAGTCTGAAGTTCTTAATGCCTTCAAAGAAGGCACCATCCCCAAGTGGAGCCACTGTTAGCTACTTATAAATGTGTTATAGCAAAAAGGTGGCTAAGACTTTTTGAGCCTTCAAGGAAGAAATTTTATTACTAAAAATTGTTGGCTCTTGAAAACTCTTGGAGGCCTCCCGCCTCTGTCCATAATCTTCACTAATGGTTTATTTTACACTCAAAAATCCTGCTGATTCCCAAGGAAGAATACTGCTGCAAGCACCATTTCCCTTTTCCCCTTCTTCCAAACTTACCCCTTATTTAGCATTTTCCCCCTTTTCCCCTCTATCGTTTCCCATTATTAACCTTGAAAACCATAAAAACCCACATTTTGGACATATAGGGGTCTTAGCCCCTTCCTGCATAACCCCCCCGGTTGTATGATCCTCCATGTAACCCGCGGCCCTGCAAACGGGTGCTAGGCCATTTTGAATATTATATATATCCGCCCGAAGTGTAAAACCTTTGGTTTATATATTATTTTTGATGTTTTTATTATATTATAGTTTTCCGCCGGTCTGATTTTTAAATCATTATCCATCGTCGATCTGATCAACAGATCGATGATGCGGAGTCCCTCACCCCTGTGGTCCCCTCCATCCACTCGTTGTTGCCAAAACCGCTTGTTATTCATCGCACCACCTTCGAGCGGAGGGCGGTGTTCTTCCGATCGACAGTGATTCCACTCACTAATTGACGCGTGGTCTAGGCACTGTTTGCCAAACCTCCGTCCATCACGCGTTAAACATCGGACGTGGGCCCCGCATGATATTGGCATGCACCGTTCGATCTGAAGCCGCCCATCCGACAGCTTTCGCTCACCAAATATGCTTGAAAATTAACCAGCCCATGGTGCGGCTTTCAATAGATCTCCGCCATCGATCTGATCTGCATATCGACAACCCATATTTCATCTCCCAGATTCATCGCCCGGTCAACACTTTCTGCTTTGACCTTCTGCCTCCTCTCCCGACCGTCGATCTCTGCATGATCGACGGCTCTGATTTAACAGATTCTACCACCCTCCCTTTGACTCCTCTAATCAAATCCCGACCGTTGGATGATGCCATCCAATGGCCGTGCTCTCTCCAAGTGCCTTCTGAAGCAGTAAACCTATATATGCATGGATTTTATAATTTTCTTCGTATTTTGCAGGGTTTCAAGTGATTTTTCCGCCACGACTGAAGAAATTTCAAAAGCAAAGGATAATCATCCTCCTGCCTCTGATCCATCAAAGGAAATCAACACAGGGTTTTGAATCCACGTTTTATCAATGATTTGTAAGGCATTGATGCCATTCAACCCTGCGCAGCCCTGCATACCGGAAAAAACCATGAATCGGGCATAGTTAGAGAGTATCAGTGACGAAGATCAAAATGAACGAGGACAGAGAATGGAAGACATATTTGCGGGGATCACAACTAAGAATGTTTATCAAAAGCTTAATCCCCGATTTAAAGCATAGTTTAAAGAAGATCTTAAAGTGTTTTTTCAACAGGAACACCTCCACCACCACATCTGAGGTAAATTGATTCCTCCCAGCTACTGAAATGCCACCTGTACCTCAAATTATTCAATCAGAGGCTGAATTTATTGATCAAGACCAGATATCTACCTCACAACGCAGCCAAAAGGTAAATTCTGCGGGCAAATTAATGACCAACATTTTCAGAGTTACTTCGACGCCACACTGAGCCTCAAAGGTCAAAAAACTTCCCACCGAGCTTAAAATCTTTATGAAAATCATTTAATATAGAGGATATGTATGAAATTTTCTCTTTGAGCCCCTCAAAGGCCAAAAAGCCATTAAGTTTGTATTAATTGTAATTGAGATCTTTTATCAGATCTCACCTCCTCTCCTTCTATATATACTATTGCAGAAGAAGAGAGAGGGGTTGGTTGCAAAACTTTGATATACACTTGAGCTTAAATTTCTGATTGTAAATAGTGATTCACTGGCTCTTGGAGCTCTGCTTGTGATAGATAAGTTAAGTTGAGATGTGTAGATGGATGCTAAACTAAAGCATTGGACTTAAAGCTGTAACTGTTTTGGAGCATCAATACAAGCTGATTTATGGGATCCTGGTCTATGTTGACGGTGATGTTTTTCTCATTGTAACTTGTCATTTTGTTTTTGTTTTCACTGTGTTCCAATTTCTCTTATAAAGAACAACATGCATAGAGTTAGGATCTACTGTACATTAGTAACCTTCTCTGACTGAAATCTGTATCTAAATTTTTTCTTCGAAATTGTGTTATTTAGGGATGATTTGTTTCAGTTCAAGCATAGGAGTGTTGGATTTCCCTCGTCTTATTGTCTTAGCTGAATGATTATTCTTAAATTTTATTTTCAGTATATGTTTAATGAAGATGAACTGAGGAAGATATGGTGAGCCCTGGTCCCGATTTTATCTCCACGGCTGTCTGAATTTTTCCCTTGGAATGTGTTAAAAGCTGGCTAGTTTAAAAGTACTTACCAGATCTTAGACTATTCTGTGTTATCTCTATGTTAGTCTTGAAAGTAACCAAGTAAAGCAGAGCTAGGAGAGGATTTGTGGTGAGCCCAGCCCGCTAGTTTCTACTCCAAAAGTTTCCTTCAAGTTTCCCTTGGTTTTAAAGTGTTTTCTATCGAAAGTGTATCAAAGGCTAGCTAGTTTAAAAGTACTTACCAGATCCTAGTTTACTTTTATGTTTTTCTTCAGTCTATGTCAAAGGCTGGCTAGTCTAGAAGTACTCACCAGATCATGGGCTTCTCTTTGTTCTGCATCTGTTTATTTATCCTTCTTATTGTATCATTTCATTCCATAAATCAAACTTCAAAGAGATCCTTAGACATAGATGACTTGCCCCATGGACCACTCTTGCCTCTTGCTGTTCCAATTAAACCCTATTATGACTCCATAGCCCAATGGACTAAAACCTACAATTATCCATCTTTTTGGTTGAAGCTTACTCTCATTGCTTGCAAATTCTCACCTTTGAAACTCTTTCCATTTAGGATTTTCCCTCAAACAGTAATCATGCTCAACCATCCAAAAACAAAACAAACCCTTGGCCTTCATAACTAGCCTAATATTATTACCCCAAAACTTCAAAGACAAATCCATCTTTGCACTTATTGGAGAGATCCCTCTCCAGATTCAGAAGGGCTAGATCCTAGAATCCCAAAGTTGGTTGAAATGATGTTGTTTCTGTGATCGGACTTTGCCGATATTGCTGATTACAGATTCCCAACATAGGGTGTAGTAGTGGAGGATCATTTTGGTTGTCTCCGGAGCTAGTTTTGTAGTGGAGGAAGGTTTCCATCCATTGGAAGGCCTGTAAAGAATCCCCTTGAGCTTTATTGATACATTTAGTAGTAGGCTAAGGATTATTATCCCCAACAGTACAGTTTCAGTCCATATTTGCATTATTTTATGGAGGAGTTGCAGGGGTACTTGCAGTGGTTGTTTTGGGAGGTGATTTCTTCAGAGGAGGAGCCATTATTTCATCTAGAGGATCTATTGGAGAATATTTGTGCGTTTCTACATCAGCTTCAGCCATATATTCGCATTTTTGTTGTTGTAACATATCTTCATCCCTAGGGATGCAGCTTACATTGGCAAATTGTGTGTATTTTCTGAAAACCCTCTTGGGTTGTCTTGGAGAGCTGATCTAGTGCCCAGATCTGTATGTTTAGACTCTATTTGGGCCTATATCAGTACTTTTACATCATTTTATCATCTCCAACTATAGTTATGCTTAATATGATTGCGCTATAGTTTCTCTCCGTCATTTTGTATTGTATCAACAGATCATATTTGGGAGTGATTGCTTATGAGAGGCTTGTTTCCTCATTGTATATGATTTATGCCTCAATATTTTGTATGGATTTGTTACTCTAATACATAATGTTATGACTCCATATTGGTGTCATGGTTTCGTGTGGTAAATATTTGTTGTTTCTTTTATTTTATGAGCTATATTGCTGCTTTTCCATTTGGTAATATTAGAGTGGTATCGGAGCATAATATTGGCTTAGCATGTGCATTCAACCAATATCTCACCATAAGGAGAATATTCTCACAAGAAGAGGAGATGTATAGAAGAAACAAAGACAAGACTCCATTATTTGGAGAAACGGAGGAAGAGGGGCTTTCAAAGCTTCTTTTCCAAACTATGTAGAGCATTCATGAAGATATCAAGAAGATGAGAAGGGAGATGTATATAGAATCTCCAAATGGGTTTGAATATGAAGTAAACCCTAGATTTTTATGTGATGGGTGTGAGAATTCAACCACACAATCTGATCCACAACTTAGTATTATGCCCATATTTACTGGAAGAGATATGGAGGAAGAAGGTGCACCAAAGGAGGAGACTTTGAGTGGTTATCTTCAGGAGTATGAATCTCAATCTTGGAGATTCAAGGAGCACTTCAACTTCCAAGAGTTTTTCCAACTCAAGGAGGAAAAAAGACCCAGCAATCACAACTGAAGTAGAAGAGGTATATTCTTTCTGCCATATTTTTATGGGTCCTCCACATGCACAACCAAGGATTGGATAGATCAGCTAGACTCATATTTGCATCTACATCAAGTTTCAGAAAAGGAATCCCTTAAGATAGCAGCACTGCATCTTAAAGTTAAGGATTATACATGGTGTTTTTACGAATATTATTCATTTATTCATGAAAATATAGCTACATATGCAGGATTCACTAAGAGATTAGTGAAGAGATTTGATGGAAAATAATTTGAAACATCTTTGATGGAGCTAGCCAAACCAAAACACTCAAAACATTTGCATGACTTGGAAAGATCTATTACACCAACTCCACTCCAAATTTCTATTGAGGGGGATAAAAACTTGTATGATACCTTGCCAAGGGCAAGATCCCCATTGCATGAAGAGCTTTCTTCTCAAAAGAAAGACATGGATATTCCTCCTTCAAAGGAAGACCAAGATCTACGGTCTCTCATTGTTGACGAGGTATTTTCAAAAATTGACGAGCAAGAAGAACATATAGGAAGTAACAAAGTTGTCACTTCATAAGAAGAACCATCACCAAATGGGGATGGGCATGAAGCTATTGCTTCAAGTGGATGAGATTCTGTAGCTTTGTAAAATTTTCCCAAGGAGCATCATGTGACAGTAGTAATGGGCAGTAACACCTTGATCAAAGGAGGAGAAGAAAAGGTGGATCAACATCAAAGGATAAGGAGAATGCACCCATATTTATTTCAATGGGTTTATATATAAAATAAGGAGAGTAATTTATGCAGTGAAGGGAGGGACAAATCATTCCACTCATCTATAGATTCTACTTCAGACTTTGATGTCTCTTTACATGGAGGTGTTCCACTAGGGAGACCCCTTGATTGGAAGATTAATGAAGAGTTCCCTCAACATGGTGCAACATTGATATATTTGGCTAGGGAAGGAGCCTTGGGAGGAGCTAGCACAATGCAAAGAACCTTTGATGGGTTCAAAGGAGGAGTGAGAAATTTTCTGATATGGACATTCCTATCTATCACTCATCTATTTGCGTTGAAAGATGATTCAGGGATCTATAATGACATAAGAATGGTGTCAAATTACCACTCCATAGCCGTGGAGCAGCAAATGATACTTCCACACATGAGAAAGATTTATGAATATGACAAGAGGCTGTTAACACTCTTGCATGCATTGGCAAAAATATGGAAGTTTTGGATGGGAAATGCCTTCCAAGAGGAATTTGACCTCCATTTACTTCAATCTTGTCCTAGGCAAGATCAGCTACAAAGGCGGTAGCAAAAGTGGGGTAACAATCCTCTAACATGTGGCTTTGGCATTGATCATGTCAAAGAGGAGAGTTATGATGTGATAGGAGCTTCATTTCAGATTTCTACAGCGCTGTCATTGTTGGGAAGCCTAGATCCATATTGGGAGTTCCAACTATTGGTGGAATATTCCAAGAACCTCTTCACATGTAAGGTTATTGATGGGAAAGTGATAGATGGGAGGTATAGAGTGGTTGATGGAGTCATTTATCTCCATGATCATATCTAATTGACTAGAGACTCCATGCTCAAAAAGGAGATTCTACATGCAACATATGAGGCACTCTCTTCAGGACATGTAAACTTCATTGAGTCTTATCACACCATCATGGAGGGATTCTATTGGGAGGATCTCAAAGAAGATGTGCATCAACATATTAGGAGATATGTAGCTTGCTTGGTGTATGAGGAGGAAAGAAACCACCTTGCAAGGTTGTTTCAATTACTTCCCCTTTTTATGAAGAGATGGGAAGGCTAATATACAGACCTCTTCACCAAATTGTCTACAATATATGGTAAAGATTATGTTTTGATGCTTATTTATCAACTAAAAATGTATATGCATTCCTTTACCATGCATTTGCAACACATTGCTCCACAAGAGAGCAAACTTATTTGTGGATTTCATGGTCCTTTTGGGACTACATTCAGTGATGTGGATGACCACTTTATGGAGGACCTTGGGGAAGATAGGTTTTTCTTGGATCATATTCAGCCAACACCTAATGTCTTATAGCATTTTCAAGCTTTTCAGAAGCTTATGACAACAAGAAGGTGGTTGGATGGCCACTTATCATATCATATTTTGAGGCAGCAAGAAGAAGAAAAACGTTGGTCTCAATGGAGGGACTATTGTCACCATCGAATATGTCATATCAAACTTAGTCCATGTTTCTTTTTGATCCCATATGGTGATGACACTCTATTCACTACATGAATGAAGAATTGGGAAAGAAGACTTCCTAGAACCAATGAGAGGAAGCATGAGATTGCAAGCATCTTTTGGCTTCACGAGGACTATATTATTGCAACCTAGCATCAACAACTCCAAGTTTGTCATAAATGGAGAGAGAGGTAGCATAATTTGAACAAACTTACCTCTCAATTTCATTCATGAAACCCCTACACATTGCATATGCAGGGGATTGGTGATTGTTTCTATGAGTTACCAAGAAAGGCTCACTTTATTTCGATGATAGCATGGAGATGGAAGTTTCTCATTGGGAATGATATCCCTTATGCTTTTCATCAATCCTACCTTAAAGAGGCCATGAGACAGCAAGAAGGTTTCCATATAGACCTTCCATTTTCTCATGATGAGAACCATTTGGTTTATCCACCAAAGGAAAACTTGCACATGTGGGAGGAACCATTGGGAGACAAAATTATTGTAGAATACATGAAGCAATGGTGGGGACTATTGATGAGGAGGCCACAAGATGAGGAGGGGAGGAATTTCTCTCCACGTTTACAGTTGCTCGAGGACAAGCAACATTTTGGAGGGGAGGATTGTAATATTCCTAAAATTTAGCTTTTATCTAAATGGAATCTTATAGATTATTTTCTCATTAGGTAGGTGAATAAATTGGTAGGGAGGCCCATAAATCTTCTTAGCAGCAGTAAAACACTTCAAGTGTCAAATGAGACCTTCTCAGCAGATAAATAAAGAACCTTTTAGTATGAACATGGGTTGGATCATGTTGAATAGGTCAACTTTGACCAAATCAACAACGTTGTTATGGAACAGTGGATATTAAATGAGGAATAACTTAGTTTTGGAGGGAGATTGATTGCATGGAGGTAGTGACCTAATTGAGTGGGGGCAAAGGGTAATAAAGCTCATAACTTATATAAGGAAGAGGATGGCATCCATATTGGCTATGTTTTGGCTTATTATTTTATATATGGTATATTTAGACTTTTATCATTCTTCAGTTGTTTACTTGAGTTTGTAGTTTTGTTTAGCACAGGGTGTTCCCAAGCAGGAATCCAATTTATTTCCTTGAGAGGCCTCTTGGAGGAGCATTGCATGTCATTTCCACACTCAGGCTAAGGGCCAAGCTTCATTATTCAGCTACAATGCAGTTTCTGTAGAATATTGTGTTGTGTTGTAGGGTGTAGTAGTGGAGGATCATTTTGGGTGTCTTCGCAGCTAGTTTTGCAGTGGAGGAAGGTTTCAATCCTTTGGACAGCCTGTAAAGAATCCCCTTGAGCTTTACAGATACATTAGTAGTATTCTAAGGAGTATTTCTCCCCTACAACGAATTTTCAGTCCAAATCTAGGTTATTTTAGGGAGGAGTTGCAGGGGTAGTTGTAGTGGTTTTTTTGGGAGGTTATTGCTCCAGAGGAGGAGCCATTATTTCATCTGGAGGATCTATTGGAGAAGAGATATAGGTTTCTACATCAACTTCAGCCATATCTTCTCATTTCTGTTGTTGTAGCATATCTTCAGCCCTAGGGTTGTAGCTTACATTGGCACATTGTGTGCATTTTCCTGAAACCCTCTTGAGTTGTTTTGGAGAGATGATCTAGTTCCCATATATGTATGTTTAGACTCTATTGGGGCCTATATCATTACTTTTACATCATTGTATCATGTCTGATGGATCTAGATTCTTTATTTTTTCCTTAGGTATATGAATATACATAAGACACTCAAAGATGCAGAGATTTTGTAAAATTGGTTTCTTCCCAGTGAGTACTTATTTAAGATTTTTGTTGTTCAGTGACCTTTGGGGAATTCTATTTTGAATATATACATATATTTTCTCAGCTTCACCCCACAAAAACTTTGGTAGATATTAATCATATAACATTTATTTAGAATTTCTTCAATGGACTGATTCTTTCGTTCTGCAACTCCATTTTGTTCGCGATTTTCTAGGACTACCAGCACCCTCTTAATCCCAAATTCCTTATAGAAGGGTACAATTTCCTTGGATGCATACTCTCCTCCATTATCACATTTTAGTATCTTGATTCTTCCTTCTGTATGGTTCTCTACTTCGGCTCTGAATTCTTGAAATTTTGTAACTACTTTGTCCTTGGATATCATGAAGTAAACCTAGTTTTTTCTTGAACGATCATCTATAAAAGTGACATAATATAGATGACCTCCAAGTTATTTAGGATTCATAGGGTGACGATTCATTTTGACCATGAAGCACTTCTTCCAAATTGTCACTTGGTGTTCTTATGCAGTTCCCATCCTGTAAATAATCCTTCATGATCTCCTTTCAATGCAAAGATTCCATCTACTTTGGTACTTTGTTAGGTCCTTATAATACTAGTGGAACCCCTTATTATTATTTTTGAACCCATGTTTTCCCCATATTATTATTATTGTGCCTCATAGAAGCTCACTATTGTTACTGGTGTTCCCTTACATTATTATTGTTATGTAGGCTTTGATTTTATCGTGACCCCTTCGACTACTATATATAGAAAATAGGTTTTGTCATATCATCCAAAATTTTCTCATGTATGTAATGTAAAGTATGTTTCCCCCTAGAAGAGGATGATTTCTAGGTCGTTGATCTATCTTTTGTTCCAAGTTGAGAGTTGGTTGCATAACATTTTGTATGAGAGGTTGTGATTATAGGGTTTCCCTTCTTCAAACCACTCATCTTGCCATTTTCTCTCTAAATTTTTTTATACGAGACTTCATAAGCTGAAATTTTTACGATGTACAGAAAAAATATTTATGAACTTCATGTAAACATTTGATATATTGATTCACTATATTTTCAAATATCTGATCTTTGGAAGTTAGGGTTTTTGCAGGATCCAAAATTTCACTACAATTAGGTGACTGAGGGAAACTTGTCATAAATTTTGTTTCAAGTATCGGTTATGAATTCTGTAAAAGGTAGCCGAAATTTCACAAATTTTACTTTATTTTTTATATATTTGAGAGCCAAAGGTCGAAAGAGTGGCACATGACATGCCATACAAGTTGACTCTACTGAACCAATCGATAATAGGGTCATTGTGGGAGAACGAGGATAAAATTATCTTCAAGTATCCAAATTAGGTTTGAAATGTGGCATTGGAAAGAAGACTCAGAGGGTACTACAGCAGAAAAGTTCAAATTTTGGAGATGGAAGCTAATATAGATTGTATGGAAGCTAATATGGAAGCAAACATGGAAGATTTGAAGGAAGGTCTGAGAAATTTTATACAAGAAATGATTCGTAATAACGAAAAGGTATTAGATGAAACTCGTAATGAGAACAAAAAAAATGTTAATGATGATTCCATAGCCTCTAGCATTGGATTGAATACCCACAATATTCCAAATATCAATATGAGGAATTTTGATGGCAATTATTTGATAACATGGATACTACAAATGTAGCAATATGTTTATTTCCATAATGTGAAACACACATAAAATGTACGCATTGCAACTTTGTATTTAGAAAAAAATTAGTATGTATGGTATCCATGACTTTGTTCTCATAAACCACTTGTCACTTGGTCATTTTTTATGAAGGAAATGATAACACATTATGACGACACAAATAGAACACCTTTTTTAGCCAATTGATAAATTGCAAACAAAAGGGTTCAATGATGGAGCACATCGAGGACTTCCTAAAATTGAATACAAGGGTAAATGATATTACAAATAAAAAAAGGATTGATGTCTTCATTAGGACTTCAAAAGATAAAATTCAACATAAGGTTTTCCTTTGGGAACGTGATACATTGGAGAAGGCATTCAGGTTGGAAAGAAAAATTGAAAGAAAAACCTACTACTGACAACTATAAAGATAGAAGTTACTCTTAGCCTTCCACAACATACAAGTTTGACACCATAAAATTTGGAGGAAATAATAGCAAAAGGGAAATTTTGTTATATTTGTGATAGAAAATACACTAAATGACATAAGTTTTCTAAGAATAAATTATTTTACATAGATTGTAAAGAGGAGGAAGAAAAGGAACAAGAAACTTCAAAAGGAGAGGATATACATGAGGAACCAACCTTAGAGAAAGAAGAAACGAATCAGACCATATCTTGTAATGCATTGTCGGGAATTAAAACTCCTAATACTCTCAAGATATAAGGACATATCAAAAATAAAAAGGTAATAGTGTTGGTTGATTCGGGTAGTATCCATAATTTTATTCATTGTAAGATATCGAAGGAATTGAATTGCTTCCTATATCGAGCACCATAGTGTCAAGTGGTGGTTGCAAATGGAGGAAGTATAAATTGCACTGGAAATTACCATAATATCAAGCTAACCATGGGGGATTATTTATTTAATCGCCCATTTCTTTCCATTCCAATGGGTGGTGTTGATGTTGTACTAGGAGTTCAATGGTGGCAATCTTTGGGTACGATAAATTTTAATTTTCAAGAACTTGTGTTGATTTTTTTTGGGAATTAAAGGAAGTTGAATTAAGGGGTATTTCAAGGAAATTTAGAAAGCTAATTAGCTCTAATGGAATGAAAAATCTTCTAAATAAATAACAACGAGGCATAATTGCATAATTGTGCTCACTACAGTTTCAAATATTGAAATCATTTATCTCTCCATATCTCCAAAGTCCTGGAGAATAATTCCAAGGTATTTTAGACTCACAAATTCCTCCCACCTATTCATGATCATGATCATGCTATTCATTTGATTCCACAAATTTTTACTCCAAACATAAGGCCTTACACATATCCCTATTCCCAAAAGAGTGAAATTGAATGTATGATTGCAGAAATTATAGAGGCTAGTATAATTCAACCTACTCAAAGTTCTTTCTCTTTTCCAATAGTATTGGTGCACAAGCAGGATATATCATGGCGTATCTGTCCAGATTATAGGGAGCTCAACAAGATCACTGTTAAAGATAAATTTCACATTCTTGTCATTGATGAATTATTGGATGAATCACATGGAGGAATTTACTTCACCAAGTTGGATCTCCATTCAAGATATCATCAAATTATAATGAAGACTGAAGACATTCTGAAAACATCATTTAGAACTCATGAGGGTCATTATGAATTTTTGGCCATGCATTTTGGCCTTTCCATTGGACCTTCTACATTTCAAGGGTTGATGAATTTCATTTTCAAACCCTTCCTTAGGAATTTTGTGTTAGTATTTTTTGATGATATACTAATCTACAACAAATCTTGAAAGGATCATGTACAACATGTTGAGAGAGTGCTCAAACTATTGGAGGAGAAACAATTATATGAAAAAGCCTCCAAATGTTTCTCTGGAGTAAAAGAGGTGGAATATTTGGGTCATATTGTATCTCATGAGGGTGTTAAGGTAGAGATTAACAAAATTCAATCGATTAAGGAATGGAAAATCCCCACAAACATAGATCATATATAAGTATTTATCGGGTTAAAAACGTATTATCGCGAGTTTGGTAAAAATTATGGAAGAATAGCAGCACATCTAACAACATTACTGAAGAAAGATGCATTTTGTTAGACTCCAGAGGAAACTAAGGTCTTTGAACATCTTAAAGAGGAAATGTGCCAAGCACCAATCTTAGCTATGAAAAACTTCACAAAAACCTTTATTGTGGAATGTGATGCCTTAGGAAATGGAATTGGTGCAATTTTAATGCAAGAAGGAAGACCCATTTCTTTTGAAAGTAGTCAAATCAAAGGAAAGTATTTACAAAAATGTATTTATGAGAAGGAAATGTTGGCAATACTACATGCACTAAATAAATTATGGCCTTACCTAATGGGAAGACACTTCAAGGTAAAAAAAATCACAATAGTCTTAAACACCTTTTGGAACAAAGGCTATCTTCAGAAGAGCAACAAAAATGGGTCACAAAGATGTTGGATTATGACTTTGATATCATCTACAAAAAAGGGAAGGTAAATTTTGTTGCAGATGCACTCTCAAGAAAGAATGAGGATGTGGAAGTATTGGTTTGTACCATTTATATTATCCAACTAGATTGGATATTCGAAGCAAGGGAGGAATGAAAGAATGATTAAGAAGTGTGGACACTCATTCAAAAGTTGCAACAAGATCCCAATACATATAATACATTTAGCTAGAAAAATGATTCATTATGGTACAAAATTCACTTATACCTTTGTAAGAATTCCCAACTAAAACAAAATATTATTTTGGAATTTCACACCTCTCTTAAAAAGACACTTAGCATTTTTTAAAACTTACCACATGGTCAAGAAATATTTTTTTTGGGATGGCCTTAAATATGATATTCAAAAGTTTGTATCCAAATGTTTGGTCTTCCAACAAAATAAAGTTGAGAGAATTAAGACATCGGGTCTACTACAAACTTTATCCATTGCAATTCAACATTGGGAGAAGGTTTCAATGGATTTTATCACATGTTTACCCAAGTCTGAAGGAAAGAGTGTCATCATGGTGGTAGTTCATAGAGTTACCAAGTATGCACACTTTTATGCATTATCTCATCTATTTAAAGACAATACAGTTGCTATTGCATTTATGGAAACAATTCAAAAGATAAATGGAAACCCAAGGCTCATTGTAAGTGAAAGAGATCCCATTTTCACTAGAAATATGTAGATGGAATTATTTTCTTGTTTGGGTACTCAACTAGCTCAGATTTCATCTTATCATCCTCAATCTGATGGGAAAATTGAGATAGTGAACTAATGTTTGGAAGGATATCTTTGTTGCTTTGTATCTGATAAAAAAAAACAATGGATGAAGTGGTTACCTCTAACTAAATGGTGGTATAACACTTCCTTGTATAATGCAACAAAAATGACCCCATTTACAGTACTTTATGGATATCATCCACCGTCCATCACATCATCTTTAAGAGAAAATTATAAGGTTCAAGTAGTGGAAGAAAACATCGAGCATCGAAAACAAGTTCTTCAACTCTTAAAGGATAACCTCACTTTGGTGCAAAATCGAATGAAACAACAGGAAGATCAACATCGCAGCCTAAGAAGTTTTGATGTAGGCAACTTGGTATTTTTACGGCTACAACCATACAAAGAATTGTCCCTCAAGCAAGATAAGAAGGATAATAAATGATCACCAAAGCACTATGGTCCTTACATGGTGGTGCATAAGATTGGTACTATGGCATACAAATTGAAGCTTCCTGCATATTCCTCAGTGCACCTAATTTTCCATGTTTCCTTCTTAAAGAAGGTTATAGGTGACAAGCTCCGAGTTCAAACAATATTTCTAGAACTTCACAAGGAAGGAAAATCATATTGGAACCTCAAGAAGTCAAACAAGAACTTAAAAACTACGTAATCCCTTCAATTTCACAGTCTCGCATTAAGTGGAATAACTTACTCGTTGAAGATTCCACATGGGAGGATGGGAATTTTACATAGAAGAATCTAGAACTACTCAAATGTTGAGGACAACACTTTTTTTAAGGAGAGGGGCATGTTAGGTTCCTATAATGATAGTGTCACCGCTTATTGTTATTGTTGTACCCATGTACTCCCCATATTGTTATTATTGTGCCCCATAGAAGCTCATTTTTGTTATTGTTGTGCCCTTACAATATTATTGTTCTGTATGTTCTGATTATAATGTGACCCATTAGAATCCTATATATAGAAAGTAGGTTTTGTCATTTGAATCATCCAAAAACTTTTCATTTATGTAATGCAATGGAGGTTTCCCCCTCGAAGAGGCCGATTTATAAGTCGTTGATATATCCTTTCTTATACTTTGTGAGTTGGTTTCCTAACATACTTAGAGTTGGAAGGATTCTGAAATGAACATAACCAAATATTCTATGCTAGAGTTCACATGGGCTAATATAAATGTGAACCAAATCTTGTGCAAGAGGAGATATCAACCTGTAAAGTCTTCCTTCATGGACATCAATTACTCTAGAATTTTCTACACTTCAATTATTACTCCATACTACAAATTTTCCATCAATAAATGATATTCTATCACCCTTATCTTCTAGAATTGAAATGGATAGTAAGTTCTTATGAAAACCTGGAACACATAGGGTGTTGCTGAGATGCATGTTGCTTCCATTCTCCATCTCTATAGAGGTTGATCCAATTCCTCTTACAAGATAACTCTTATTATCTCGAGCTTCCACTGGGTATGAATATTTCCCCTTTGATAATATATTCAATTGTTTGCAATGACTATTCATGTGTCTAGATGCACCATTATCTAAATGCTCTTGGAATGTGCCAGTGAGGGCACATAAGGGATATTCATCCTTTTCCTTGATTACTTCCTTCTTTGTATCAAATAAAAGATTCCATGATTCCTTGATCACTCGCTTGAGATAGCTTTCTACCTTTGAGCACATCTTGAGGAACTTCTTCCTTGATCACTCGCTTGAGATAGCTTTCTACCTTTGAGCACATCTTGAGGAACTTCTTTCTACCTTTCCATATGGAGGAGAAATTTTGGCTACATCACTTATGGGAAAGCTCCGAGGAATTGTGTTCTGCTAGGCGGAGCTCTGAGGAACAATGTTCCGCTAATGTGGGATCTAATAAAGGGTGTTTTTTTAGGCGGAGCTCTGAGGAACGATGTTCCTTTAGGTGGGTCAATTAGCACAACAACCACCACAGTTGAGTATAGAGGTTGTTATCTAAGAAACCGAGTATCTATCCAAGCTCGGCTATTATCGACTTCCAATGATCGACTAAAGGGAATGCCCTACTAGCTCCAACTGTCAAGGCTGCATGTTAAAACAGATTGGAATGATTTCTCGTCCCTTTTAGTTTGTACCAAGTTGGTTTCGTTGCAGGGTATCGATGGATCCATTAGTGTCTACCTCTTATTATCATTAGAAAAAACTACCATAAGAAACATTCATACATTATGTTTCTAATGGGCCTCAACAAAACCTCAGTTGGTGGTGAACCTATATCTGGTCTCAACCTCAAGATTGAGAGGGTGAAATGAAATTTGAAGAGAGAAACAATAAACAAAAGAATTCCCTCCTAGCTAATGGGAATACTCTTTTGTGAAAATTACCCAACATTTGCAACCAACCCCAAGCTTTTGTGGTTGAAATAGCTAACAACGGCAAAAACACAAAATTACCCAAGACTGGCATCTGGCCTCAACCTGGAGTGGGAAAAAAGCCTTTGAAGACATAACACTAAACATAAGCACTTCTACATAGCTAATGTGGATACTCTTCTATGAAAAAATACCCAACACTTGCAGTCGACCGCAGGTCTTTGTGGTTGAAAGGGTGCACCGACATCCCACATAAAAAAAATCATTTCAACTAAATTGTGTGGAGGTCCTTCATACACTTATCAACTGAAATGCTTCACACATCACCTTGAAATAGGTGGTTATGAAGAAGTTTTTTGAAAATACATGCATTATGGTGATAGCGTGAAAGGTTGGAAACCAATGTAAAAGCTCATAGGAAAAATATTCCGTTTCGCACAAGATATTGAAACTATTAATATGAAATGTTCAAGTAAGTGTGCATCGTCGTGCATAAATTAATAAAAACTCCGCACAAATGTAAAGGATCCCCACAAGATAAAAAAAATATTAATATGAAATATTCAAGTATTGTTTATTGCAAAGTGTGCCTTGTTTCTCGTGAATTAAATAATAAACACAAGGATTGCTAGTCGAGTTTAATGAAACTTGGATATTGACGCCCTCAAGGTTTTTGAGCGCAGAGGGGTTGGTTGTGCAGAGAAAACATCTAAGGTCATTGTGTGGAGGTCCACAAAATCAGCTTTCTCCTCACAAAACATTAACTGATAATTATATTAACAAAGCATCGTCGCTTATTGTCAAATAAAAAATAAAACAATGCAAAGAGAACGACTAGAAAATCATAGCATGGTTCAATTATTAGTTAATAGTTAGTTGCTTTTGGTGCTCATATTAATAGATTAATTAATGTATTTATTTCACACACCAGTTGATTTCCATTTCAATATTAATTTAATTGTTGAATGGTTAAATCTATTTTATAGTGTTGTTGCTGTTTATTAGTGCGTGTTGAGCTTTATGTTGTTATGTTATGTGTTTTTTTTATGGTTAGTTTTAAGCATGTGGCTTGCCTATTCATATATCGAAAATAAACAAAACAAATACTATGACAAATATTTCAAGGATAGTCAACTTTGTCAAGGTGACAATAACCTCATAGCATAAAAAATGCGTATTCGGATATTAATTATTATACACACGGTTAGAAAGGTATCCCATAAATTACAAACACTATGGGTTTAATTGCACTACTTAAACATAATGAAATTAGTGCTGTGCGAAATTTCATTGCATAAAGGTTCCATATAAGTATCCACAAAATAAACAATAATAATAATAATTTCATTTCATTTAATTTAATTCTAAATTAGTGTTGTGTGGAAATTTATGGTGTGGAGGCTCATTGCGCGGAAACTCTTTACATTTATCTATTTTTTAAATAATGCATATGCTATGTTATCATTGTTATTATTATTTAATTTAATTTAATTTTAAATCAGTGTTGTGCCAAAGTTTATGGTGTGGAGGCTCATTGTGTAAAATCTCTGCATATTTCTTTATTTTTAAATGATGCATATGTTATGTTATCATTATCATATGTATCTTGTTTTTACATAATATGCCTATTCTATCAATTTTGTTGAGGTATTGTAAATTTATTTTAATAACATGCATTAATATTGCAATTAAATTTAATATATCAACTTTAGCGAGGATCAAATGCTTTTATAGGGTTATGGTTTGGTTTGGTTTTGCAGAAATTTTCTGCCAATATCATTTGAATATTAGTTTAGTGCATAAGTGAAGAGTTGAATGCATTGTTATTGAAGGCCCCTCAGGAAACACATGGATTAGCTTTCCCAAGATCAAAGGTCATAAAATGTCGTGTGCAGAATGCAGAGGAGCCCATGTGGAGAGTGAAGAGTTGAATTATAGAACATCCACACAAATATGCATTGTGTTTCACTGGGAGAGGATATTTGTGCGAATACATTTAGTTAATTAATTAACGGTAGAGGCAGGGACTATGCTAAATTGCAACTAATACCCCTCTTAATTATATCTTCTTAATCATAATTCATTACTAATAGTCTTCATAATTTTCCTATTGACCATTGACCAATGCAATTTAAAATGTTTAATTTTGATAAATAAATATATATTTTCAATATTATTCAAAATAAATTGTTTTTGAAACTTTTGATTGGACCATAAATTGGAGGCCTTATTGCAAGATTTTCACAATATAATGTCATGTGAACAATTGTCTCAGATATTTTATGTCGTAATTTATCGATATGTTAGCAATATTGATTTATGATTTTAAGGTATTTCTGTAGTTTTTTTTTACACTGAAATTATGTAGGAAAACCATCAAAAAATGAATTCATTTAAAACTAAATAACATATTTACTTTAAACCATAATTTAAGAAAAGTTTTACATAAAAATTGAATAGGAATAAGATCTAAATATGCATACCTACCATGAGTTTCTCCCCACCTTTAATTATGTTTTACTTAGCACTTATGTAGGATTAAAATTGTACATCTATAAACTTACAATTGGTTACTACCCACCATGTTAGGTAAATTTTCCTTAGTTGTGGAGATGAGGTTGTAAAAAATAATTGTGGTTTTGGGAACCTCGTATTGATGACTCATGTATTAACCTCATGGTATTACATGTATTTTAAGCTATTAAAAGGCATGAGGATACGTCATTGTACTAGGGCGTACTTGAGAAGGAAAAAACTCACTTGGTCGAGGCTAGGATGTTGGCTAGCTTGGTTGTGTTTTAGTCAAGGACAATAATAAATCTATTTTTCGCTAGGTTTTCCATGAATGAGTCTTTTAGGGTGAATCAGTGTGTTCATGGAGATGAAATCTCAGATACACACTATGTTCTATTACTGAAATAGAGTTACATATATACATGAGGTATTGTCTCAAGATAGGGAAGCTATCTTGGACACACAATAAGTTGGTTGGGAGAATATCTCAACCACACACCAAACAAGGAAACTAGATTTAGTTAACACCTATGAAATAGGAGCAGACTCTATCCATATAAAGTCACAACTGAAGACAAGTAGGAATCACATATTCCAACACACCCCCTTAATGACTACTTTTCTCAATATCCATCTGCAAAATTTACAACTAGTCTTGTTTGGTAATTACACTGGTTCTGCATGGTAATTACACTTTGTATCTTGTTTATGCTATTGTCGATGTCCATATAAAGGAAAAAACATCTACCTAAATGCATGGGTTCCCAACCACTGCAACCGCGAGTCTACTAGGAATTCCTTCACATACATGGTTCATCCAACCTCTCGATGAACTCCCCCTAGATATAAAATTTCACCCCGTGGAGTCTAAAACCAATATGGCCCACCCAAGTGTATCCATCCTGCATGACACACTCTTCTAGGGTGTTAAAACTCTCTAACAAAGGGAACACATAATATAGGGGTATGCATGCCTCTCTGGGTCTTACAACACGTACAAACAATAAATGACATGTAGATTTTCTCTAATTACAAATTGTGACTCATACTCTACCATGGTCATGAGTCTATTCCACAAACTCACACAAACTCGATTGTCCATTCTTCCTCCAATCTTTAATATTTTCATCTTCAATGTCATGTCTTCATTACATCTTGTGGTTAATCATTCCTGCAAATAAATTTGTCTATTGTTGGAATGGGCAATTCCAACATTGACTCACACAGGTGACAATAGTTGGCTAGACTGATTGTCAAACATTCAATCCTTTCCACCAAAACTATAACTTGATTTTTACTAGACATTATAACCAAGATGCCCCATCACAAAAATACGAGGCATTAGAGCTTCAATGACCACCAGAGTTAGGCACACGAAATTTGTTCAACACATCCAATATCACGGTCACTCGCCAACCTTGGAACAATTTTCTACCATAAACGAAAGTCTTACATACTCTCCATTTCGTCCCTTTGGTCCAGCCCAGCTTTGGCCTCGCAGGTTCCTCTCAGCAGCGTTGTTGCCTCGTGACAGCGTTCGTCCCAGCAGATACCCCCGATCGTCCGTGTCTCCACGTAGAGGGCAGGTGGCCTCACCCTTCACCAGTCCATGTCAAAAATAGCTAGCACAATGACGTCGGGAGAAGTAGGCAGTAGGCAACATAGATTGATCCTCTAGGTAGGCAGGTAGGTAACGCTCCTCCTCACACATCGGCAATGGTGGCAGCCCAGATAGGTAGGCAGGTAGCGTAGCTCAGCGCTCCTCACACACCAACAATGGTGGCAGTGCAGATAGGTAGGCAGGCACCATAACGCTCCTCCTCAAACAACAACAAAGATGGCAGCATTGATAGGTAGGCAGGCAACGCAAGGCTCCTCCTCACACAACAAAATTTTTGACTTTGTGGTCTCTAAAAATAGAGATATCCTTCTTTGTAACTCCTCCTTAGATGTAGCAACGTTGATGTGACAGACATGCCACTCAACCAAAATCCAAGTAAATTCAGAAAGCTAAAATTGTTTTCTGACCATTATTGGAATGCATGTCCCCATTATCAGTTGTGATCCATACTTTTGTTATGCATCTGTAGAACCAAATAGTTGTAACGCCAAATGGTGCTTGAACGAGCACATTAATCCTTAAACGCCAAATGATCCTTGACCAACACAACAATCGCTTCTAGGACATTTGTTGACATTCGACTTCTCCGATTGGCCTCATTCAAATAGAAATAATTACAAATCGGTCTTGGCAAACTCAAGCTAGACCGAAATTGTTCCTCTATCGGCACTCACCAACAGATATACTGCACCAAGCAGTATACGTTCAACTTGGTCACCCTTATGCCTGCACAGTGGAAATAGTTCCACATTAAGTCCCAACACATGTGCCACTCAAATTTTTGGTCTTTCCATCGACAAAATCACTCAAAGAATCAGATAGACCTATCAGAGGCAGTCTCCAGTGCGTAGGCTCCAACAGGTACTGTTGAACACCTAATCCTCCATGGGTAGGTGTGGAAGACGAAGAGTCACAAATAAGTCCAAGTGACCATGGAAGATGAATCCAAGAGTCACACCATTGTATTATAAATGTACATCTATGTGTAATAAAGATGCAACGAATTGTGTTTATATTTCTCCCTACACCATGTGTGTGTTTAACATGGTATCAGAGCTGATACGTTCATAACCAGCTCAACCGTGAGTGAGCCATTTATTTTTGTGGTCTGTTTATATCTACAAAATTCTGGTCATTTTTGCAGCATTCAGAGATTTTATGCAGCAGTCATCTTTGCAGCATTCAAAAATATTTTGCAGCATTCAGAAATCAATTTTGTGAAGAGCAGTGTTGTGCATCTTAAACTCTGCATGCTTTTCACTTCTCCTGCCATTATGCATTCTGAAAAGAAAAATTTTGAATTTTTCCTGCAGTTTTTTCCTACTTTTATTTCTACACATTGAAGAGCTGCTGGAAAAATATTGTTTAAAGTGGGTTTCTGAAAAAATTCCAAGGTTTTTGCTGAAAATTCTGCAATTTTGCTCCACATTTTGCCTAATTTTTTTTCTGCACGCCATTGTGCAGTTTCTGCTGCTGGAAAAGATATTTTCTACTAGAAAAATTTCTGAGTTTTGATTGACATTTTCCTGCAAATTATTCTGCCGAAAATTCCCTAAAAAATTCTGCTGTTGCCCTCACCCTCTCATTCTTTGTTTTTTTATTGTTAAAAAAAAAAAATTTATGGGCATCTTGGCCCCAACACTCTACTCTACCAACCCTCTGCCCTACACACTCAACCTGACCCCTCGCTCTGCAAACTCCCTTACAGCCCTCCCACCCTTCAACCCCCCCATCCCTATACTCCTCGGGGCCTACCCTGATTCCTCACAACCCACTCTCCCCCTTGGTCCTTCCTACCCACGGCCTCACCTTCCCCCTCCCCCTTACGCCCCCGCCCCCCCCCAACCCTCGACCCCTCCCCCTTACCACTTCATCTACCCTCCCATCACTCGTTGCCCTTCTACCTCTCCCCTTCCCACAGCCCTCCAACTTCCCCACTCGCCCCCCCTTATGCCACTCCCCCACCAGACTCCCCCTCACACACTCCCCACTCGACCCACTCCGCCCTCCCCACGGCCAACACTCCCCAACCCACACCCTTACCTCTCGGCCCAACTCCCCACACCCCTCACCATAACCCTCGCACCTCTCCCTCCCTCCTCTCGGCATCACAGCCTACTCAAACCCCCCCTCCTCACACCCAACCCTCACCTCTCCACTCCCCCCCCGCTTGCACTCACCCGCCCCCTCTCTCCTTAACCCCATCCCCTCCCACATCCCATATGCTCCCTTACCCGTGCCCTCCCCTTCACTGTAATACACTCTCCTCCCATACTCCGCCCTCCCCTCCCCCATACGCTCTCACATCTGCCCCCCCTCTCATCTCTCGGCCCCTCCCAAACCACCCTTCCTCCCATACTCGACCCTCCCCTCTCGCATAGGCACTACATTTTTAAAATAATTCCCCCTCCCTTTTTTAAATTAATCCTCTTCTTTTTTTTCCTGTAAATGATCATTTTTAATTTTTTTTTTACAAATATAACTCCTCTAGATAAACCCTCTCCCAAAAATCACCTTCTCTAATTAAAACCTCCCTTAGGTAATACCTTCCCCAATTTTACTTCCCCCAGGTAAAACCTCCCCTAGTAAAAACCTCTCCTAGTTGAAACCTCCTCCAGTAAATACCTGTGTTTTTTCCCTTTAAAAAAAAGAAGGAAACAACAGAGAGAGAGGAAATGGCATATTCCATATGAGTAAATGGACTGTATACATAGAGGAGAAAGGAGAAGTTTTTCTTTGTATGATTTGTGGCATGGATAGAATGGCGATTCTCTCAAAGAGATTGACATGTGAAGACAAGTTGCAAATTGGTCATCATTTTCAAAACAATAGTGGCATCCTAAATTCACTCATAGTTATCATTTTCAAAACAGTAGTGGCATCCTAAATTCACTCATAGTTTGGCTACTCAGAGTTTCTGGTTTTTTGGAGTTTCTCTTAGTCTTTATTGTGAAGCGGTACAACAAGGTCAAACATCAAAGTTTTTGAATCTCTTTCTTTTGTTGAGTTGAGTTGTTGTTGGTGTAAAACAAATTTTTGAAGAAGAGAGAAACCAGCTGCCTTGAAGAGTTATTGCACAGCAGTTTTTGTTGCACATTCACAAAAATATTTGCTTTATTGTACTCACATTGTAAGTGGATATTGCTTCTTCATTCATAGTTTCAATCAGTGTTAGAAGTGTAACGTTGAGTTGTTGAAAATTTGTTGATGTAAGTCATTGTTGCTTGCCGGTTACACAATGAATTCTATACCTTGAGGTCCTCCATAATCTGAGTAGCTGAGTTTTTATTTTGGGAATTCCATAATTGGAAGTTCATGAAAGAAAAGGGTTTTTGAAGTCATTTGTATTTTTGAAAGTAATTTGAATCACATTGTAAATGGGTGCATTATCGGTTGAAGCTGACACCCTTTATTTCTTAAGCCTAAGTTGTTCAGAAAAATGGCTAAAATCAACGAGGCATTAGAATTATTGAATAACCTCATTCATTCCAGTGTTCATGATATGGTAAAAATGAGCAAGGATGCTCTTTTTAATATTCAAAGTTGTTTGCAATATGCACAAGACAAGATTGAGTTTTTGCAGTTGTAATCTCAACTTGAGCAAGATGAACTTCAGCAAAAGAGTCACCATTGTGAACCTGTTTCTCTTCAAAAAAATGAGAAGGAATCCATCAGCATCAAGAAGATAAATTTATTGTTGATTCACATTTAGTTCCTTATACAAGAGAATATTTACATGCATATGTAGGAGCTCAGCCTGCACTTCCCAAGCCCATCATCAGACCTTGGGAAGAGCTTGTCCATAACAAGCACAAAATTGGCCTTGGATATGATAAGGATGTGTCCTTTCATATTCCAGACTACTCCAAGCCCATCAAATTTTAGAGTGCCAGATTTCTTTATGACAGTTCACCTACAGCTGTTCCAGATCCTGCTCCACTTCCACAACAACAACAACAGATTGTGAAATGCCAACACTGTGATTGGGTTGGCCATATAAAATATAAATTTTTTGATCTTCATGCATGTAATCACTATGGTTGACACACTCATTCTTCACACAAATGCTTCAGAAACAAGCCTCCTACAAGAACAAAGATTCATCTTGGATGGATCGCTTCTTGGAAAGGGGCATCAGCAGCCAAGAAGATGTTTAAGTTGCATGTTAGAACTTGTTCTAGAATATTGAACAAACTTGCAGTTGAGTTATCGCCATCATCTCACCTTGTACCTGACAGGGGGGGAAATGGTGGTCATCTACAAGCTTCAAAGCCACATCAAGTGAGCCTGAGCCACAATCTCTCATTCTAGATTCAGAGTTGTAGCCAGAGACACAGCAGTTCAAGAGAGCCTGCGCCACAATTTGTCATTGCAGATTCAGAGTTGTAGCCGGAGACACGGATGCCCATGAGCGTGCCTTTGGTTGATGGAAAACCTTAAACCATCCATGTGAGGTTGATATTCTTCCTCTTTCGGAGCACTTCCTCTAGTAGAAGACTTCAACTTCTTGCCAGCCTTGGTAGAGTTCCATGAATTGCATCAAGCATTTCAGTGTTGGTGGTCATCCTTAAACCATCATAGGTTGTAGACTTCCCTTCTTTTAGGTTGAAGGTCTCCCTTTTTATGAGGGAAAATTCCTCTAGCAGAAGCCCTTAGCTTCTTGCCAGTTTTGGAAGAGTTCCGGGAACTGCAATAAGCGTTGCATTCCAGTGTTGGTGGTCATCCTTAAACCACCTCTTTTTGACAACATTTCAGAGAGCCGATTTAGCTTATGTGTTGCCATGCATACTTTGCAGATTTTTATTACAACTCTCTTCTTAGACTCACACATACCCCTTCGGATTAAGGGGGGGGGGGGGGGGAATGTTGAACACCTAATCATCTATGGGTAGGTGTGGAAGAGGAAGAGTCATAAAGGAGTCCAAGTGACCTTGGAAGATGAATCCAAGAGTCACACCATTGTATTATAAATGTACATATATGTGTAGTAAATATGCAATGAATGCCTATATTTCTATTGTGTGTGTTGTGTGTGTTTATCTTTCTTCCTAAACCATGTGTGTGTTTAACAGATACCCTGCTACTATGTTGATGCCGGATCTCTCGAGGAGCAATTTCTGCTCACACATACCACTGTGAGCACTTCTCAAAGGAAATATCACAACATTTCGCAACAAATCAGTTTGTGATGCAACATAATGAATTATGGGTAGCTAACACCGCCGACTCAACCTCCTCTGAAAAGCCATAGCCACACCTCAATACACACGTAGGAAAAAAATGTCATTGTAGCAACTCCAAATTCAAACACTGCTCTTCCTCATGCTGGATCTCATAAAAAAAAAAAGCTCCAACTGTCGCCCTTTCAGGTCAGGTTCACCACTTGGAATATGCAGGCATGTCTATCCCACACTGACGATCCATGCAAAACACTTGTGATGTTCAAGTCTAACACAAAGAATGCTGCGACCACATAGACGCACCACCGACTTTGACAAATTTCTAATTATCATGATCTCCAAAGATAGTTGATGCGAGATTTGATCCAAATCCTCACATGCGACAACAACAACTGACCACTGAGGGAGATGGGTACCGTTATTTTATTTTGAGCCTCCATGGAGATCTCTTCACACATATTCGCCGGCACAACCTCATTGAGATGTGAGCTATCCAATTTTTCACCACTGCTTTCGCTATGAATCCAAGGCAAGGAGCAACTCCACTGCTCAACTTACAAAAGACGACACAGACAACAACACCACCATGTCGTAGTCAAATCAAGATACTGAACACGAATAGAGATGGAAGCCACTCGACTTAGGCACACAGGCCACTGACTGCCGATTCGCCATAATCATTGTTATGTGTGATAGGTTCTTGAAGGACTTGTTGAAAGTGGGACCATATGTATCAAAATCGAATCTGCAAAATGGAATAGTAGCAAGGCACCACTGCATCAAGTGCATAGGTCGCTCCAAATGCAAGGCATCCATAGGTTTGAACTGTAGGTCGAACTCTTGGTTACTTCCTTTTTGAACTCGAATACCAACACATAGCAGTTGTTCCACCAATGCACCAATCCACGACAATAATATGGATTCACTGATATCTTGACCACACTTCCATGAAAATCCAAGTGGTCATGCTCCTTGCTTATGGTGAGCTTATACTTGTATTTGATTCACTCCTACACAGGGATATCCTCAACATAGGTATCCTCTGGTGCACGTGTTGGTAGTGGTTCCTTATGGGATCTTCCACAACTACAACCAGGAAAAGCTAATATCTATGCAGTAGATGTTGGACAGATTCCCTTACCTCCTCATGTTCTATGATCAATAAGACTGAGTTTCTTGTCACATTCGGTGAAAATTACCCCCTTTGAATCATAGGTGCAACATAGACCACGAATTCATCGTCGTGGCCGTGGATGCGTCCTACACAAAACCATACTGAATGGTAACTTCAGGCTAGGCCGCAGACATCCTTCTCACCGCCAACAGATCTCAAGGCCAATACTACATGGCTTCCAGAGCATATTCAAGTTCCCTAGCCCCATTCGATAAAACCAACAGAGCTCGGTTCATCACTACGCCACACTTCCATGTTTATTTGACCTCCTGCATGAAGGAAACACTGCCATGCGATCTCTGCAGCCAATGAGTTGCCTCAACATTAGGTATTATAGGACAAACAACATCCAATTCCTTCTCAAGCTATAGCAGATGCTCTGCTGGACGACACATCGAGGATCTAATGTACAAATTTCAATGATCTACAACAATTCAAATCAGCATGTCCATAATAGATTGTTGGGCACTGCGCCACACATAGATCAGGTCACCAATCAACCCGATACTAGCTTTTCTCACTCGAATAAATAGGCTCACAAGCCGATTTGTAGAGATCTCACCCAAGCTCTTCTCCTGGGCATCCAATAGACCTTCAATGCAGTAAGGATGTCACTGGATCAATGCTTTTCTCCCACATATCCATGTTTATTTTGCTGGACACAATCACTGTTTTTGATGTTCACAAATGAAATCCTATTTTTCAAGGGGGAAACTCAGCAGGTCAACCTCCATGTGGCACCCAACTCATCATGCCAAATTATCATGACAACTAATCATGCCATTTCATATTCCAGTTCATCAACCATACAACACCTGAGTAGTTTGTTATATTCGATAAGGATCATTAGAAAAGATTTTAAATATTCTTAAATGGTGATAGACTCCTTTTTTTGTACAAACTATGCAAGATAGATAATATCCATAGAAAGTCTCTATGCTTTGTAATTCAATTATAACTAGGTCTCTTAGCTAAAGCATTGTGTCTAGCCCAGGTGGCAAGCTATTGTAAAAGAGGCCTCACTTATAAATGGGGAACTTTTTCACTTTGAAGGGATTAATGTTACGGGAGCCACTTTTGTAATATTTTCTTCATGAGCTAATATACATTTTGCAACAAATTGTCTTTAAACCTGAGATTGGTTTTTGGCTTATGTGTTTTTTATCTCCATATTTTGTATATTGTTATCAATTTCATGAAAATTTGATCACTTGGAATTCATGTTAGATGCTCCAACTTCCTTCATTTGTTGTGTTTTATTGCAAAAATTTATGTTTAAGCCAATTTTCCTCAACTTCCATGAACACAGTTTATTTGTAATTGAATTTCCTTAGTTGACTACATGCCCAATGGTGGTTGTTGACACATTATTTCACCTACATAATCACATGAAAGGTACAGAGTTATCCATCTGATGTTTTAATATTTATACATATAATTTATAAGTAATTTGAGAGATCCCTCTCAGTCTAGAAGGGCTAACTTCCAGTTAAAAGATGGTTTGAAATAGCTATGCTAGGTTGACGGTTGACACTATTAACCAATTTGTTCTAGCCCAATGATAACATTTTGGTGCATCTATCAGGAGCTGAAAAGCTCCATTTCTCGGATTTTCTTTGAGTCTCTTCATTCTTATTCTCAAGGGTAATAGGTAATCATAGTTTTATTTTGAAGGTTGTGATATTACCCTGGCGACTCAAATCTAAAAAGATACAAAAGATCAATGCTTCATGGTGACTCCACTAATTGAAGGTCAGTAGCTTGAAGTGGTTCCAAGATGATTTATACTGCAACAAGAAATGTTAGTTATGCTCCTATGGATCGGTTTCACATCTACGTTTTTTCAAATCCTATGCCTTACGTTGGTTGGTCAACTCATATTCCCATGTTCAAATATGAAAATAAATATGATGCTTATCTGCATTTGGTTAAATTCCATATACATGTATGTAGACCAAGGGTTTAGTTTCCTGAGGATTGTCTCATGAAGATGATTATGGATACCCTAGAAGAGAAAGCTAGAGTATTGTATGAAGCATTTAAATTAGGAAGCTTATGTTCTCTTAAATATTTCCATGGAATATTTTTTGGACATTATGGGAAGTCTCATCCTTCATCACCATTGTTTCAAGACTGTTGTAATCTTTCGAATTTTTTTATTCAATATATTAAAATTATTAATGATTATGTAGAATGTATGGATGATGAGGAGATATTAGACACTTTATGAATTTTATTCACAAGATAGTTGTCATGACGATCAAGAAATTTTCCAACAAGAAGATGTATCTTCTTTAGTTGAAGATGAAATGGATCAACAATTTGACAGTCAAGTCATATTACATAAAATTTATGAGGATTTTCATCCTTTTCAATCTATATGAAGTCAAAGGTACGAGCCAAATCATTCAAATTATTTTTTAGGCCATTCCTTTTCTGTGATTTTATGTCAAGAAGAAACACTTCAAGATCAGGTTGTTGAAAATACGTGCATGAAAATTCTGAACAATGAGGTAACATGTGATGAAAGTTCACTTTTAGGTAAACCTAAGATACATGAAGAGATTAATATATAGGTTTTACCTATTCTATTTGGGGATCATAAAAATGACATGGATGATACGCATAAAGTTGTTTGTATAGGAGTTGTTACTGTTCAGAATCAAGATGGCAGTCCTCAAGAAAAACTACCAAAGACTATATCTGATTTTTTTTATAAGAAAAAGATTAGTTTTGATAGACACAATATGGATGTCAGGTTTGAATATGTTCAAGGATGCATGGATGTTTTTTTTATTTACACGAAAACGAAGACAAATTTATTGTTTTCTTTTTATTTTATGTTGTTCTTGGAATTGAAGACATAGGAAAAAATAAGCCGTCAATTATGAATGAATTCAACCCTCACGGTTTTCCTCATCAAGAAGAGGTGTTTTTTTCATGATTCTCAAGATCCTTTGGTAAGTCTATTCCAGTCATCATTGAAGGTGGAGTTTCTTTCATTTATAAGTTCAGGTTATGGATTCAATTTTTATTCCAAGTTGGCAATAGATGGTCCACTTAAGAACAATCAAGAAGCCTAGGTGTCAGATAAACTCTTTTACTAGTTATACTGGAGGTTTCATATTTCTTTAGTTAAGCAAGTGGATTTTCAAATGTTAGAGTATGGTTATTGGTACATAAATAATCTTTCTAGGAAAGAAATAAGAAGTCTATTTTTCTATTAATGGTAGGGAAACAATAAGAAAAAATAAAAAAGGTTATTGTCAAAGGTTATTGAGTCATGATTACATCTTCTTTGTCCTTATTTATTGTTCCCAAAAATTGTAGTTGCATACTCATTTCGTTTTCTTTCCACTTTTGAATAGCTTTCTTGTCACAAGCTCGGTCTCATCTCATTATGAGCCACTCTTGTTGTCTATAGTTTTAACCCTGTTATCTTGTGGGTTGGTTAGTTATCTTTAGGAAAGGTTTGTAAGTTTCATAGTTGGTCTAGATGTCCTTAAGATATTTGCAGGTGTCAAGACGTTTCTCACTGTGTATTGAAGCCGTGGAAACTCGAAGGAAACAATATAAAGGAGGGTAAGTGGTGAGGTACAGGCCCATGGATATGAAATTACTGTAATAAGACCCTACATTCACCCAAACATTTGCCAACGTGGGGTGTCTTCTGTTCTGTGAGAAGCTGTATGGATTTCATGGGAAAATTTCTAAATATTTTTTCATTAACTTTATAGGGATAGGGTCTAAAGTAGGCATGCTAAAATTTGTAGTGACCCCTAACAACATTTCTCAAGCTACAAAAATCCCCAAGTCAGGAGAATTGTGGTTCAAGGTTCAGAAGTCAAGTTGCAGAATTGTGATGAGTTCCTGAAGGAAGAGCACAAAGGAATTGATATGGAAATATACATTCCCGAAACTTGCCTTAAATAATATTTTTCTAAATTTGTGATAGTAATCTAGAAGTGCTTCACTTGTGAGGGTACATTCCACATGGTCTACCAATACCATTTCAAATTGTTGTTGCACTTCACAGGTAAACAAATCTTAGATATTCCTTTTTATTTTTTTAAAGGCTTGGAAAATATGGCTCACAAGGTTCAGGCCAAGCATAATGCCAATAACACTTCAATTTTTCATCATGGTATTATTAAATTGCTGGTGGTTGAATATTTGAATACGATGAAGAGATATTAGCTTAGATTTTTATTTTTAAGTGGTTATGAATTGTATGTTTCCAACCCTAGGAGAACTCCAAAGTCCCAACCTATAACTAAAGGGGAAGAGATGTAGTCTGAGGCATAGTTTTTGCTGAGCCTAAAACAGATATAGAGGCTATAGTAGAGCTTGAAATGGAACTTCAAGCTAAACATGTAAAACAACACGTGGTAGAAGACAAAATTTCTATAAGCACCAAGATAAAAACTTATATAAGAAAGATGACTAGAAGCCAAAGGAAAGGGAATGGTAAATTGTCAGATATCCTCGAAGCTATTGACATTGAAGAAAGCCCCATTGTGAATTCTTTAGAGAAAAAAGATATAGAAATAGAAAAGAAGAGAAAAAGAGGCAACAAATTGGATTTTACTCAAGAATATTTAGGTTTTATTTTCAAGCCTATAAATCCTATCACAAGTTCACAACGACTAAAACAAAATATGCGTGAGTTTCCCTTAGAAGAAGAGGTGCCTCCAATAAAGGTAGAACCCGTGAAAAAAAGGAAATTCAAGGGGTTTGTACAAGAGAAAATTGAAGTGGAGATGCTGCAAGAACAATTGAGAGATGCTGGGAATGGGGTAATAGAATCAAAATTATTTTTTGAGGAATTGAAGGAAGATATATCAAAGAAACTTGACTTCTATAACAAGGTTGCAGATTTATTTGGAAGAATGATAAAGAGAACAATTCCTTTACATAGAATGATGAATCATATCTGCAATAGGAACAACTGGTTACAAGCAAATAGGGGAAGGTTTTAGGGGCAAGTCAGAGTCTGAGAGACTCAAATTGAAATGATTAAGGTCGAACTTGCAAAATAGAAATCTCAAAATCATTATTGAGGTAGATGCTCCTTGAACATGATAAAATCCTAAATTTTTCCCTGCTCTATGTTTAATCAATATTTTTAGTGATACACATGTTTTTATAGGCTATTAGAAGTGTTTTGGGGACAAAAAAAATATTGAAAGGAAAAATCTCAGAAACTAGGCAGTTTCATAGAAATTCTCCATATTAAAGGTGAAATTTTGATATGGATTTGTTGTTGCTTTCAATGGATAAAAAGGAAAGTCTAAATATTAGCAATGGAAGTGCTCAAAGCATGTGTTTCACTTATAAACATCAAAGAATACCCTGGAACGGTCAAAAGAATCAGATGTAGGAGAGTCTTTTTGGCACTTGCTACTAAAGTTTGCTACCAAACTGTGTATACTTTATTTTTTCTAGCGTAGTGAAGATTTGATGAATTTTGGTCAATCAAACAGTAAAGAAATGGATAAAAAACATGTCAATGATGTTCACATAAAAGAACTATGAACTCCCATTTTTTAGGGGGACAACTCAACAAGTCAACCTCTATGTGGTAGCCAACTCATCATGCCAACTTATCATGACAGCTCATCATGCCAGTCCATATTCTAGTTCGTCAACCATCGAACACCTCAGCATTTTTTTATATTTGATAAGGATCATTAGCAAAGTTTGTTAAAGTTATTAAATGGCGATAAACTCATTTTTGTGCACACAATGCAAAACAGAAAATATAACTAGAAAGTCTCTATGTTTTGTAATTCAATTAGAACTAGGTCTCTTAGCTAAAGCATCGAGTCTAGCCTAGGTGGCAGATTATTGTAAAAGAGTCCTCTCTCTGTAAATGGGGAAGTTTTTCACTTTTAAGGGATTATTGTTAGGAGAGCCACTTTGTAATATTTTCTTCATGAGCTAATATACATTTTGCAACAGATTATCTTTAAACCTAAGATTCCTTTTGGCTTATGTGTTTTTGTCTCGATATTTTGAATCAGTTTCATGGAAATTTGATCACTTGGAATTAATGTTAGATGCTCTAACTTCCTTCATTTCTTGTGTTTTACTGTAAAAGTTTATGTTTAAGCCAATTTTCCTCAGCTTCCATGAACAGAGTTTGTTTGTAATTGAATTTCCTTAGCTGAATCCATGCCAATGGTGGTTGTCAACACATTCTTTAACCTACATAATCACATGAAAAGTACAGAGTTAGCCATATGATGTTTTAAGCTTTATATAGAAAATTTATAAGTAATTCGAGTGAGCCCTCTCAGACGGGAAGGGCTAACTTCAAGTTAAAAGCTGGTTTGAAATAGTTATGCTAGGTTGATGGTTGACAAAACTCAACTTGTTCCTGCCGAGTGATAAAACCTTGCAACACTGGTTTATCTCTTTCAAATTTATTCTATTGTGATGTAAATTATAAATTTTCCTTGTAAAATAATGTTTATAATTTTATTAATAAAAATAAAATTTCTTTTTACATTATATTTTAGTGGAAATTATGCATTGTTATTATTATTATTTTATCTCATGCTTTATTCTCTCATATTAATTTGAGATTCGACTTTTTACACTCATTTACAACCACTACAACATCTCTCTCATATGGAACAAGCATTTAAATGGTTTCAATCATGTACCTACACTACATCATCTCTCTATAGCAAGCAATAGAACTCCTATGGACACAATAAAATTTGAAATACTGAATTATTGAAACCTAAAAATATTAATATAATTTGGTTTTAAATAAAAAATATTACTATAAACCTTGGATTAATTTTCAGAGCATACATTTCCCTACAAAACAAGAATAGTGGATTACGTATTGTAATGAATTCAACTGATGTTTTCGGAACGTGCAGGCTTCCCCTTGGCGTTGCACGATCTTAACAATGGTTGAATTGATATAGGTCCTTTACGAAGGCTCGGCATAGTTTTGATCCGCTTCTGGTAGTCCAAATGATTCGATGGCAACCACACAAATAGGAAATATCTAGAAGACATAAGCACAAGGCAATTGTTGCATCGGTTACCTTACACATGAGATAATATTTGACAACAATAATCTTCGTTTATTTAGACTTCATGGCCGACACCCTTTGTTTTTTTTTCAGAGGAAAAAAAACATCTGTATTATATTGAATAATAACAGTCCATGGACATTACATTGATCCTCAATAAACAGAGGAGAAACATCAATATGCCATCATTTAAACAAATCAATTCATAGAGATGAAAGGATCCATTCTAAGAGGCACAAAAAATGGGGAGTGATCACTCATACCCATATCAGGCACGCTTGTTGTAACCTGCAAACTTAATCCAGAGTATATAAAAAGACAATATAGGATAGATACATACAAAGATATACAAAAACCCGCAAAATCCATGTGACGGTTCATTGATAGTCCTGTGAGAAATGATCATCTTCGAAGGCATAGAGAATCCGGTCCATCTGAAAATCATTCCAGGCTCGCTTGAATAAAAGGATGAAGGAAGAGTAGAGAAATATCAGGCTCGCTTGATCAAGTATGAACAATTTCTTTTCATCCAGGCTCGCTTGATAGTGTAAATAGCAATAAGTCATCGATCAGCCTATATTAATCCCGTTCCATCATTTAAACAGTAATATGCAGGCTCGCTTGTTATTAGTCACGCTCGCTTGATTAATATCATCCAGGCTCGCTTGTAAATGAAATTGAACTGGTGCGATGTCATGAGAAATGAACCATGTGAATCATTCGCAATTACAACCCTGCATGGTCAAGAAGGGAAGTCTTGGCTGTACTGATATGGGGATATGGAATAGATGTAAAGATAGAATATTATATAGAGGCTAAATGATGCATATATGGACAGCATGTCCGTCTTCATGGTTGAATACTTGGACAAGAACTGGAGCGTATACAAAATCTGAGAAATAAAACAAGAAAACAAAATTCATAACCCTGTTTTAAATATAGAGATCATGGAAAAGGGATGGAGTTCTGCCATATAACAGAACCATTTCGATAATGGATCATATAAATGCTTCCAAAAACAGCCCGAACGCCCTTTTTGGATAACCTATCTGCCCTGCAATTGTTATCTCTGAATATGTGTTGTATAGGAGGATGATTCAACCTGTTCCATAAACTTGAAGCTCTATTTAACCAGCCCTGGATGCCCACATTGGATAGGGAAATTTTACCCATCAAACCATCAATAATCATTTTGGAATCTCCATAAAATGATAGGTGAGGGAGGTTTAAATGACATGCTGCAAGAAGAGCGCCCCAGATGGCCATGATCTCAGCCAGATTGTTTGTACCTGTACCACCATTCCAGTAATAGTGAATGCGCTCCCCCTTGGATAACTTTACCCAAGCCCCACAGCCGATGATCCCGTCAGCACATGCCCCATCAAAAAAGAAAGCAGGAATAGAAATCTCATGGGGTCTCAAGCGAAAAGATCTGTCCACCACCCTATCCTGTAGCTGAGGCAGTCCATCAATCCATTTAACAATAGCGCAGTAGGTGTTAGCAATGATAAAAGGAGCATCATGGAAAATGTGACGATTCCGAGCAAGCCAAACCTCCCATATGAAATAAAAGGGGAGATGCTTGTATTTTACCTTCATATTCCCCCATATATCTGCCTCTGATATGAAATCCAAAGGGGACCAGTCCGGGTCCATAAAGAAACAGCTGAAGAAACGCCACAGTCGAATGATGACAGGGCAACGAAAGAAGATATGAGAGATAGATTCTTCTACCATATGACAAAAAGAGCATCTACTGGGACCATGTAGCCCACGCTTGAGAAGATTATCCCAAGTCAAGATCTTCCCTTTCCATACAAGCCATGCAAATAGAATAATCTTTGTAGGGATCTGATGTCCCCAGTATTTATGGAAAGTGGTGGAGAAATTGTCATAATATTGTGTAATATTAATGCAGCGATACATGTCACGAACAATAACTGCTCCCCCATTGAGAGCATCGTCCCATGTGATGCGATCACCCCCAGCATCATAACAAAGACCAGCCAAATGAAGAGACAGAGATTAATTAGACCATACCTCAGCATCATGATCTGCTAGATGTAGCTGAGTAGCCGATTTATAGACAAGAGCACCAAAGGTCCAATAATGTATAGCCTGCGAGAGAAAGAAAAAACAATTTTGTGCCAATCTGTGGATGGTATCAGGCGGAAGCGATCTGTCAATATGAGCCCCAAGTATCAGATTTGTCCCAAGCGGGATATCCCGCCCATCACCAAAGCGCCAAGTGAGGCGAGACGCTACCAAATCGATAACTTTGCACAAACTTCTCCAAATTGCCGATATGTGAGACGGGATATGAAAAACATGGCTCATGAGCAATCTCAGAGGCTCCCCCGTGATATAATTAGAAAATATGATCTTATTCCATATACCCCGACCTGTCAGCGCCCTCCACATAGTCTTGACCAGGAGCGCAGAGTTAAAGGATCTGAGATCCAATATACCCCAGCCGTCGTGTGATTTGTCTCTGCAAATTAATTTCCATTTTACAAGATGGTATTTGTGGACAGAATGGTCGCCCCCCCATAAGAAGTGCGCGGAGATGCTCTTTATCTCATCAATGATCTGTTGAGGAAAATAGAATATGTGAGCCCAGTATACCATGAGCTGCGTAAGAATAGCCTGGACCATGACAAGTTGACCCCCAAGGGATAAACATCTGTGAGTCCATTTCCCAATCCGCATCCGATATCGGTCCACGAGCCATCTCCAATCACGATTCCTGTACTTGCAGGGTCTGATAAAAACCCCCAGATATTTAAGACCCTTCGTTGCATTTCTGTGATCAACTCCCAGGAACTCAGCAATAAAAACAATCTCCTCCATGTTTCCATATTCATAGATGAGGATAGATTTATGAAGGTTGATGAGGAGACCTGTAGCAGAGCCAAATTTAATGAACATGAAATGAATGTAGAACCATTTATTTCTGTTCAATGTACCAAACAGCAGCAAGTCATCGACAAATAGTGAGTGTGAAGTTTTGATAGAAGGAGAGAACTGAAACCCAGATATAAAACCATTTTTCTCGGCCCTGTGCATCATTCTTCTGAATCCATCCATGATTAAAATAAATAACATTGGAGATAACGCACACCCTTGTCGTAATCCACGACCCGCCTTGAAGAAGTTTGTAGGGAGTCCATTTATTAGCACTGCATAACTGACCAAATTAATACAAGACATAAACCAGCGGATAACAGAGATAGGTAGCCCAATTCGAAGTAGAAGGAGACACACATACGCCCAATCAATAGAATCATAGGCTTTCATCAAATCTATTTTCATGACCAGCGCCTCAATTCTGTCACAGTGCATGGAATGCAGTACCTCCTGAGCCACTGCAATTGCATCATGAATAGATTTTCCTTCCAAGAACCCGTATTGTTCCAGAGAGATATGTTGTTGGAGGGTGACCTTAAATCGAGTTCCTATAATCTTTGAGGATATTTTATAAATCAGATTGCACAATGCAATTGGCTGAAAATCCCCAAATGATGAGGTCTCTGTTGACTTTGGGACAAGTGCAATGAATGTAGAGTTGTAGGAAGCCGGCATATGACCCGTAACGCGCGTATGCTCCACAACCTCAGTAATAAGATTGCCCATGAGATCAAAGAAAAACAAATAAAATTCAGATGGCCAGCCGTCTGGACCCGGGCACCTGTCGGATGCAAAAGATTTAAGAGTGACATATACTTCCTCCCGCGTGATGGGACTATTGAGGGCATCAATAGCGTCTTGATCAAACATCCTTTGGACATGATCCAACACCCAAGACTGATTATCCCTGTTGATGTCCGACTGTATCTGATAGAAGTGGGAAAAGTGACGGTATGCCTCGGCCTGGATATCCGCATTAGAAATAGCATATGTGCCATTCAACTTCATGATCCGCCATATGGCGTTACGATTCCTTCTGTCTGTGGCTGATTTATGGAAAAATTTAGTGTTCTGGTCGCCTTCCCTTAACCATGATATCCTGCTCTTTAATTTCCAAGTTATCTCCTCCATGAGCAAGATTTCTTTTTTCCTGTTCCCCAAATCTTTTAGAAGCGTGAATGTGTCCTCAGAAGGGGGGGTAACAGCCATATCTGAATATATGGCACATATCTTTTGTGATATATTAGTAAGCTCAGCCCTCAATGCCAATTTTTTGGTCGACTCCCATCTCTTAGTTGCGTCCTTAATCCTGGTCATCTTGGCCTGCAGATTGTCCCAAACTGTAAGTTCATTATCGTTAGGGTCCTTCGACCAGATGTCACGGATCAAATTAACATAATACTCCTCTCGTAGCCATGCCCGATTGAACTTGAACGCCACTTCTTTTTTTCTAGAGTCAGACTTCCATGAAAACGAGATCGGCATGTGGTCAGATACCTCACATATGTGAATAGCCGACCTTGGCTCCTTAAAACACTGCATGAGCCCCTCCTTAATCAACGTCCTATCGATCCTTTTGGAAATATAAGAGACGCCAACCCGATTGTTGGACCACGTAGGCATTAATGGCAGAGGTATGATATCCATAATATGTTGATCATAGAACAGGTTTTGCAGATAGGAATCCAGAGAGTCCATCCTGGCATGCGGACCCCAAATTTCATCAGCAAGAAGAGTGAAATTTGTATCTCCCATAATAATCAGATTCTGCAGAGAGAGTATTCCGGAGTCCAGCATGCGTTTCCAGAAATCAGCTCGATTTTGATATGGGATGTATAAATTGATGATATTGAAAATACCTCCAACTCCACGGATCTCCCTGGACAGTAAGATGCCCCGAAAAAAACTATAGGCCCTAAACTTAGCACGGGATGGGTCCCATATGGCAATAGTGCCCCCCGAGAGACCGATTGCATCCACAGCAGAACCATGCCATCCTAGTTTGATGCTAAGACATGTCGATAGGGCTTTCATCCGGTCGCAAAGAGTTTCTTGACAGAAAATGATAAAAGAGTCTACAGATCTAAAAAAATCACGAAGGCAATGAATCTTGGAGGCATTGCCAAACCCCCGTATGTTCCATGATAAAATTTGATTCATGAGGATACCGCATCCGGGTAGCCTGCTCTAAGCGCCCTTGGATTCCTCTTGTCAGCTTCAACCATGGTGATAGGAATATCAGTGAGACTATCATCTCCCCCCGAGAATAATGCAACTGACTTCATTTTCCCTTTGAATGATTTTTCAGTCCTTCGGATGGAGATTTTAGAGACAGATGATGCAGAGCCCGGAATTGAATCGAGTTTTGGGGGTCTTTCAAACACAGTTAGTGCCGCCAGATCCAAATTCGGATTTCTCAAAATGGACTCAATTTCGCTTCGGACAGAATTTCTAGGCGAGTCATGGTCATCATATAGGGAGGGAAGATTGGCATCACCGCAGCTCCCAGCAACCTCATTGGCAGATCTGACAGTGGAAGGTTCCCCTATGACCGAGGTAGTGTCATGATGAAAATCTTGGTCGTTGACTGATAGTGGTATAGGGGCTTCAGATGGACGAGATTGTGCCTTATCAAGGACAATAGATGAGGTGCCCCCCTTTTCATACCTAGGACCAGTAGGAGAGTTGATACCATTTGTAGTTGGGCGCGGTTGCTGAGAGTAAGTGACTGGATTTGGCATATATGGAGACAAATGATATGATTCCGTGGGGGGAGTAGAGATTACTTGTGGCATGACCCGAATATGAGAGTGCTGGACAGAGTGGACGTGAGGTAAGGCATCAGAAACTTGTTCAGGATTTGACAGATCCTCACAATTCGACCTTTCATGTGCTGAAAGAAAAGAATCGACCTCAGAGGGAATGGAATTACCTGGAACATGTCTGCTAGGACCATTAGCGCGAGGATGGTCCCTCCCGTGCGAATTCCGAAGAGCATCCACCTCCCGAATCGAATTACGTCGGAGAGATGATGGTCTGAAAGGGCATTGTTCCTTGAGGTGGCCCGTTTTGTGACAAACCAGGCATCGAAAGGGGACTCCCCAGTAGTCCACTCGCTGAAGGTGTCGCCTCTCGCCCCAACGAAGGTCCACATCCCCAATGAGACCACCCCCATAATCAACTTCAACCAATAACCATGCAATCCTTTTGTCAGGTGCACCCAATATACTTGGGTCGATATATTTAGTGCAACCAATGGAATCCCCGATGGCTGCCAACGCTTTGAGATTCCAAAATTCAAGGGGCAAACCAGGTAATTTGACCCAAATAACCTTACTTCTTGGAGCCTCCATGACTGGATTGAAACCTAGAAACCATGGGATCAACTGGAGAAAGCTTCTGCCCCTTACCCACATCTGGGAAATGATCTTGTACATGTCATTATCGTCCATGAAATGAACACTAAACCATCCATTTAAAAGCATACTAATCTTGGGAGCATATCCTATGATAGGAAACCACTAAGCTTTAATCCATCCAGCCGTGTCCATCTCACCAGCATCAGGAAACATCCAACGCCCAATAATCGCCCTCCGCTCCAGACTAGTCACTCGAACACAGAGGTCTTCATAGTCGAGATTTACAACTCTGATGTCCATGTTATGCTTGAATGGAAGTAGCTTCTTGCCCCTCCGACGACGATTCCTTTTAGCCCGCCTTTTACAGTGATGATAATTTTGTGGAAGAAATACAGAAGCCTGTAATATCTGGTCGTCAATATGGGAGTCCTCCAGCGGACTAATCTTTGAGTCGATGATACATTCCTTGTGCTCCAGGTGTATTGAAACCCTAGTGGGATCGGACTCCGATACAGCCATGGCCAGGAGGCGGTAAGGTGTAAATGAGAGATGATGTGTACAGTGCTGTCAGGGCCAATTCCGTCAGAAACCACCGCCAAAATGTCCTAGAGATATCCAGGGTAGGTACCTAGGGTGGATCGAATAAGACCGTTGATCCTTAGAATAGCCGATTATGGACACAGCCGCAATAAATTTCCGATCTATTGACAATATGAAATAGGATATAAAATACCATCATCAGAATCAAGGAAGATCAGGATCGAATGAAAGGCAATCCCAATATCCATAACTAATGGGAATGTACAATTGCCCATCGATATCTAGTCAGTCCGAAAACTATCATAACTGGTCCATCAAATTTTTTAAATATTTTCCATAATGATCCCGGCCGTTGCATTGAGTATCCATCAGAAAGCTTGACGTCTCACCTAAAGCATTAATTAACCTTGATCCATCGTCGGACAATGCAAATTTACACTAGCAAGCCGACCAGATGACCACCCCTGAGACCAGGGTGAGCAACGACCGCGATCCCCGAAGATTAGTAATGGATCAAGAAGAACCATATAATAACCACATCAGCGACTAGTAGAAATTTCTCCAATCAGGGCGAGCTACCTGACATCAATTTCATTAACTTCTATAGCCATTTCTTTGAAAATCACGTTGTCCATTAGCACCGAGAGAGTAGAAGATAGATCTCAATATAATGAACGCGATAGAAGCCAATATTGATATCATGCAGACCTCCAACCAATCATCAAATGAAAGCACCATAAGAATGCAGGCGTCTCTACAGTCCTAACAAGAGCTAATCCCTCGAGCAAAGTCCGCTGAAAACAAACGCACAGTAATAAGAGTAATAGCCACCAATAGCCAACAAATTGTCATCGAATGGGTTCCAGCTTAGACAATTATACCATAATAGCCACCAAAACCAAACATCAGGATGTCGACTGGGTACCAGCTAGATACATTCATCAGAAGCCACCATAAGAATCAACAACTGTCCCCATTGGGTACCAGCTAATACCACCTAAACGTTGCGCCGAAACAGAAGACACACCCATACTACACTCAGCAGGAGATGAAAACTAAAGCACCCATGGTTCGGAAATAACCTCCAATAGAATGCAGTTACCTCTACAGTCCTAACAAGAACAAATCCCACAAGCATACACCTCTACATACCTAACAGTAGCTAATCCCACGAGCAAAGTCCACTGATAACTACAGCACAGAAATAAGAGTACTAGCCACCAATAGCCAACAAATTGTCATCAAATGGGTACCAGCTTAGACAAACATACAATAATAGCCACCAAAACCAAACATCAAGATGTCGTAAATGGGTACCAACTAAATACATTCATCAGCAGCCACCAAATGCAACAACAACTGTCCCCATTGGGTACCAGCATAAACCACCTTACGTTGCGCCGAGCCAGAAGACCATCTTCCTGAATGTGGAATGTGAGGTTCGATAGGAGCCAAAGTCTGTACAGGAGCAGTAGAAGGCCACCTCATCTACAGTGTAACGAGGGACTTTCTCTCGGGAGCCCTTACCATTTCAATGAATACCGTAAGCCTAAAGCAATTCAAATCTTAATGTAGTTCTCAAGCCTGCATTGAAATTTTATGTCCATCCACATTTAGACTCAGCCGACACCCTTTGTTGTATGGATGCAACATTATGTTGGACTAAATTTGTCTACAGAATGAGGTTTTGTGCACCGTGGAGATCTGAATTTTAGGTAATGGCCACGAACAGGAAGTATGAGAATGGCCTATGAGGTGTTTACTCTACAAGATTGAAGAAATTATACCCTTTGTCTGTATGAAAAGCTTACTGTGATAACCCGGACAATAGTAACACTAGAACTGGGGCAGATCTCTTTAGAGTTGGTGAAAGAAGATGAAGTCAATGTAACAACGAAGGCAAGATGATGGTATGTTAGATGTTGGGATATAAATAATTTTTTAGATATAGAATTTTTTTTAGTATACCTTAATAAGCATATGTGACTGTAAGCATGATTACCTATTAAAATCTAAAATTATAACAAGATTCGGTGAACATGCTTACCTTATTAAAACCTAAAATGGTAAGAACATACCGGTTTGGAAACTAGATAATGAGTTATATGAATTTGATGTACAATGATAATTTTAGGTCAACGATTTTAGTTTCATTATCCATACTATTGTATTGGACACTTATTTTAATGGCATCATACTGTATATGACAAAATTTATAGATAGATTTGGAATGCTCATTGAAAGGATCAAGAAGTGAGCTCGTAGTTGTGTCTGATGTAACGAAAATGGTAATCAGAACTTCATTGCTCATGACTATTTTTCCTAGGATTTTTAGAGATAAATCCCACGGATTATTTATAGGTGTTTTGCTGCATTATAGTTATCTATATTTACACTTTTCCATTTTAGTCCCAAATTCCACAATACTGCTTTCAATTTTCTTTGCATGGGAAACATTCCTCTTTCTAAGGATGACATCTATACTTCACATACAAATTTTGATTGGCTTTGCAAGGGAAACCTTTCTCTTCCCGACGCTCGCAGTCGTACTTCAGGGTGTCACAATATTTCTGCATCGTTTATAAAATGTGCTAGTCACGATTGCATCAAAGATTGAAATAACAATTTTCAGCCACACTAACATAATTATTACGTAAATAGAACAACCCTAAATAATATGAACAATCCAGGTATAAGTTCCTAGTGAGAAATCAGCCATATGTTTCCATGGGGCCATGTGAGTGACATAAATTGGTATGCCGTGCAGTGTACCCTTTTTCAAGTTTTTCTAAATTAGTTTGAGTGAGCTTATTTATCGACTACCAACATTGAGGTAATATCCGTGGAGTTTGGAGGCATTTTAGATCATTTAATTCCCCCAAAAGGGATTTCTATTCTAAGCATTTCTCATGAGGTTTTAGCCATGAAACATGTTAATGATTAATCATTTCTCAAATCAATTGGTTGGCATCTCATGGGTAGGATTTTTCATGTTTACCATGAATAAGTATTCAATGAATACATCTTAAAATGATTTAAGGATATGTTTTATAGCATGCCCACGAGAATTTAAAATTTCTTTTCATAACTATGCTGAGGTTAGGTAGGTGCCAGTATCAATGTAGGATTGAAAAATGATCTGCATCTTGTAAGATGCAATCAATAGGATTTGAAATGCAATAATAATAAAAAACAAGCGTTTTTCTTTTTCTTTTTTCAATTTCATTTTTTTCCTCTTTATAACTATTTGTTAGGAAATGAAAATTGAGGAGTAGATGATTTCTCTTCTCAATATTACGAATTAGTTAAATAATATTATATTGGAGACATCAACAATAAATGATTGTAGTGAGACTGAATTCAACTAAATTTACTAAAAGTGAATTGGGACACATGGATGGACAAATGTGACACCTAGTAGGTGGTTGGAATTAGATTCTCCATCATTCCCCCTTAACTACAACCACAAAAAATTAACTAAGATGTCTACTGGTCTATGTCTCAACTAGGCTTACTATTTAAAATTTTGAGATCATCTTTATTTTATTTTCTTTTTCTTTACTTCCAAATCCTATATCCTCTAAATTGTTTCAACTTTTTCTTTTTGTTGTATGCTTGAAATTTCAAATTCTTCATTTGTTGATGTAAGTCTTCCATCATTCTAGGTTTCCTAAGCATGTCTTAGTATTCTTCAAAAAATGGCTTGTATGTGGGCTATTGCCACATATTATCTTCTATAGTGTGATTTTCATCATCAATTTGTTGCAACATAAGATGAGAGTAAAATTTTATCTCTTCAAAACTCCAATACCTGAACATTTCGTTGATGTGTTCATCATGCATGTTGTTTTAAACATTCATTTCTGTGGCTTCTATGCTAACCTCATATAGACATGGTGTTGCAAATCATGCTTCATTGTAATTTAACTCTTCTTCATAACCATTATGTGTAGCTGCACAATAGAAATAAATTGTAAGTGTAAAAATATCTGCAGAACCACATTGGTTATGTTCCTTCTGCTACGAAAAGAGAATTTCCTTCTCTGCCTCTGCCTCTGTCTTCGTCTCTGTCTAAGTCTTCGTATCTATTTATTTTTCTATGTAGGCTTCATTCTCTACCTTTGCTTCTTCAGCTCCTTCAAAGAGGATTTCTTCCACTTGGTGTGCGAACTTAAGTGGGATTCTCTCACCATATAGCATCATGTCAATATCATGTTTTTGTTGTATCATCTACAACCATTCATCATTAGCCAAAAATTATTTATCAAAGTTTACATCAGCAATATGAATTGTTGGGTTTACCATATCATTGACTGCTCAAATATTAGTTTCACTCTCATCGGTAAGCTTTGTTGTTGGATTTACCAAATCGTCATCATCAATCTCTGTTGTTGGAATCACCAAGTTGTCATCAACAAGCTTTGTTGTTGGAATAAACAAATTTTCATCCACTTGTGGTTGTGCACATTGGGTTTTATGAGCATCTATGTTATTATTCTCTACTTCTACAAATTTACACAATCATCATTCACTTGTAACTGAGCATGGTGGGATTCAACAAAAATTTCATATTGTTGTAGTTACGTTGTTATAGATCTACCTTCATCTTCAACATAAATGCTCCCTTTTACACCATAACTCCTCAAGGGTATCCCAAGCCTCCTTGGTTGCTTGAGCATCTAAAACCAGGGGTAGAATCTACAAATTATTTTATGCATTTCAATGCAAAGGTATTTTTTTGCCTCTTCACTTCCAATTATTTCAAAAAAAATCATGCATCTCTTGTTGATGCTTCGAGTTTCTTAGCCTCTTGGATTTTCCCATTTGTTGAGTGCCCACACAATGTGACTTCAAAAAATAAATCGGGTTGCAGACATAGTGGCTTCCTCCAATAAAAAATACCTCTATGGTGACTTCTATTCTTAGCTTCTGCAAATAGATAGGTCTACAAATTCTCTTCAAAAGCTACCCATTAACAAAAACTTGAACAAAAGCCTTTTCATTTTTAAATTATAATGCCCACGACCAATTTGAACAATGCCCTCTTTTAAAAATATCACTGTTGTTTTTAAAAAAACCTTCCAACACAAACAATGACCTTTAAAAAATAAAACAACCTGTTTGACAACTCACATAAGCTACTATTTGTTTAATTTTTAAGTAACACAACTCCCTTTATTTTAATAAATTAGAACTCATTTTTTTTAAATCCTTGAAATCCAAAAAATTCGAAACTTTTTGAAAAGAAACTAATTTTCAAAATAAGCCAAATAATCTTTATCCTTTGAAAAGAAATAGATAAAGAACTACCGTTGTTGGAGGCCTTTCAAAATATTTAAATAACACTTTTAATGAAAGCTTTGCCCTTTTAAAATCTTTAACTAAAAACTCCATTCTACCCATGTGAATAAAAAAAAGAGGCCTTTAGAAGATTCTTGAAAAAACGTTTGAACCTCTACTTCTTTGTAGTCCCGATTGAATTTCATGCGTTGTGTTTCACCCTTTTGTGCCCCCGTGCTCGCTGTTGAATGTCATGCGGAAACTTGTTTTTATAATATCACTACTACTATTTTATAACAACACATCCTTTTTATGAATAAACATGTTAGCGAAGTTCAATGCATGTGGTCTCTCAGAGGCATGAGTGCGTTGAGAAATACAATTTTGTTTTTTTAATAAAATTTCGGCCATTTTCTTCATAACCGACTTTATATCGGTTGGTCCTTAGCAATGGTTTTTTTTCAAACCACTGCTCTCAAAGGGTGTTATGCAAACTCTCCCTTCTATCTATTCTTATGGATATTCCTTCTTCTCTCTATTTATCTCACCTCATTTATGTTACTGCTCTCTCAGAGAGTTTTATGCAAACTAGCTTTGATACCATGACACAATTTAAAACAAATTGAAAACTGTGAAGCAGAATATTGCTCTTCTCAATAATTTTTTTTTTTTTTTGGTAATTGAGGCTAAACTATATTAATTTGAAAATAAAAAATTACATATGCTACAGGATGAGTTGGTAAGTTGTGGTTAACCAATCTCAGCCTTTGTTGTCCTCATAGTTGCGCATGTATGGGTCAGCGTTCTTGCATGAAACCAACCCAAAAAAAAATCAAACGAAAGATTACAAAATGTGCCATAGCACCAGTGAAAGTAAAGGTTCTGTGGTAATAACTAGCAAAACAAACACTAAGAAGAGCTGAGTTACTGCGCAGTCATGGGTCTTCTGCATCATCCTTGATATCTAGATCTTCCTCAATGACGCGATAGACATACTCCTACGCAATGACTTCCTTTTCAGCAGTAAGTCGCCGTAGAGGCCTAGAAGCAGGAGTGTAAAGGATGGGAGAAACCGGGTACTCAACATCCAGGACTCGCATCTAGGTGTCTTCCGACTCCATTATCCAAACATCGGTATCTTCCCCCTCTTCCTCCTATGCCGGAAGAGGCTCGGTTTTGCGAGGCATGGGGTGCTACAGGTGCACAATTGTGGATTTCCTTGGTCTGCTTCTGCCTCTCTACATTTCATGAGTGGGGGCCTCCTCCCCCTAGTCATGCGCAAGGCTCTAGGGAGCCTCCCTGGCGTGACTACCCAAAGAGGAGCCTAAAAGGACTCCAAATAGTTATCAGGCCCTCGCTGATAGTGTTTAGGGAACACACTTCTCTTGCCTCCTATGATTGTTTCTTGGCGCAGTGTTGGAGCCATAGGACGGTGAAAAAGTGGGTATATGGGGGGATAAGAGGTATGGAGGAGCAGCTCTAACTAGAGACGGGGAGCGCGCAGCGAGGCACACCGGTGGAGGATGTGCCGCAGGGGGAGCTTGCTAATGGGAGCACACAGGATGTTGAAACTAGAAAGGAAAAGGTAGACGAGATGAGGCACGCATACAGGGGGTGTGCAACCAGGGGGATTCTGTGCCGCGCAGCTCTATGGGGGAGGCTCCACAGTGGGTTGGGCATGCAGGAGGACTGAAACTGAAACAGAAAATCCAGAAGGAGAAAACTGTGAGTATCTTTGTGCAGAAGGGCCTCCCCTTTTGTAGGCCTGTGGCACATGCCAAGATGATGAGTATTATTATGACTCGCTGGAAGCTGCATGCTGCAACAGTTTTCATGAGGAAGCATGTACTTCGAGTTATGGCAGAGCATCATATCCATTCGGGAGAGCATTCAAATGATTGCAACTGAGAGCTACCCCCAAACAGAGGTTGCTGGCATTGCGTATCTTCATGATGCCTTACCTCTATCACCTCATGTGAATTATTGCAGGAGTGTGGATCCACTTCAAGTGAAGTCCTGTGTTGCAAATCTTCATCATCTCAAGCGTGGGAAAGATTGTTTTCATACATGCTTTCACTGTCACCCACATTTGGGGATTTCTCTTTTCAATATTACGAATTAGTTAAATAATATTATATTGGAGACATCAGTAATAAATGACTGCAGTGAGACTGCACTAACCTGAACTAACTAAAACTAAATTGGGACAATTGGATGAAAAAATATGACAACTATTAGTTAGCTAGAATTAGATTCTCCAACACTATCTACCTAAAAGCGGGTTTCTATCACTAATAATTGAGATTCTATCATCATGATTTTGATACTATCACTAAGATTTTGGATTCTATAACTAGAACTAAGGGAGGCTGGAGTTCAGAAGCTCCTCTTAATAGTTTCCTATTAACAGCTTAACTTTAGGAGAAGTTACTTCCATCCTAAACCCTTTTTTATAAAATTTAAATCTAAAATCTGAGAAAAACTAAACCTCCTACAAATCAACCAACTGATTTACGTAAAATTAAGAGAAAAATTAAAACTTATTCTATTTTACTTATTTTTGTGTAATTAAATAGGTGTTAGGATATTCATACACATAAGAAATAGTTAAGAATAACTTAGTCTAGTGTAGAGTTAGGTAAAGTGTGTTTCTTTACTATGTACATTTGTAACTTATAATCTGACAGTCACGATTTGTAGTGATTCGATGATTATCTCTCTCCTTGGTATTAACGACACGTGATCCATGGCTTAACACCCGATTGGTCCATGATCTCTATTTAAAGAGCATGAAGGGTCATTTGTTCGATAACAGTGTATGAGAGAAATATATGTAACTTTCCTTTTTATATTAATAAATTTCCTGAAGTGGCCGCGTTGGCTCGGGCCATGGATTGTTTCCCTATTTGAGGGTTTTAACCACATGATAATACTGGTGTACTAATTTGTCATCTGTTTGTAAGCGATGACCTTTGGTTTTTGATCTAAGGAACTTACCCTATAAATTCCTACATGGCATCAGAGCTATTTTTAGGGCCGCATCCATTGTTGATCAAAATCCAAAGCCGGTTTGACTACATGCGACTGTCGTTTTCTAGATATATTATTTCTGAACATTTTTGGGCTTGGGGAACTACTCTGTTGTGTCTGGAGCATCTGTTACAGTGAGGAATGCCTTTCGTTTCATGCCAAAAGGTTTCCTATTGCCAAAGTTATGACAGTTTAGATCTAGAGGTATAAAGTATATGTTTTGTAGTTATATTTGTTAATAGTTCTGTTTATTTCAGTTCCCTTTGTTTATTTTCGGTTTTTAGGTTTTATTTATTTTTTGGTTCTATACCCTCTTCTCCATGTCTGGTCTTTTCTCTGCTCTGTGTGTGATCTCGGCAAATCATAAATAGGAAGAAGGGATATTTTTTGCTACGTATGCTCTTTCTTCGCATCTTTGTGCGTTCTCGGGAAATCAGAAATAGTGAAAAAAATAGATAGTTTTCAGTAAGACTAACTGAAAATCTAACATTCTGTCGTAAGGCTTGCAATTTATTTTTTTTCTCGGTTTTTTGTGTTTTTTTTGTGCAGGAAAAGGCACACACATGGAAGAGTAAAAAAAAAAAAAACCCATCCTCCTTTCAAACAATTACATAATCCTTTTACTATCTCACTTGGTGAGAAGTTAGTTTATGAGAATAGAGATCTTGGGTTCAAGTCTCTTTCTCAAGCTTCTTTTGTAAAAAAAATTTGTTAAAAGGGCGGGATTTTTTTCAAAAGTCGAACTTCATCATCAAATTTCAAACCGTTCTCGTAACTATTCCACATCTTCAACTCGCTTTTTCAAAAAGGCATAACTTCTTCATCTGGAAGACGTTTTTTTTTTTAAACGACCTAATTTTTTGAGATCTTTCCATTCGAGTAGTTAGTTTCATCTTTTCTCAGCTTAAATTTTTTTTTTTTTTAAAATGGAAAGTGCATACCCGGTTATTCTTAACAACACCAATTATTTCCAATGAATACCTCACATGGTAGATATACTTAGAAGTAAAGGTGTTTATAGAATAGCCATAGGCCAAGAAACTAAACCTTCCGATGATGATAAATTCGCTAAATGGGAAAATAAACAAGATCAACCACGAGGGTTAATAGGAATGTCCATTTCTCAAGATCTTCGATTTCATATCCTTGACAGTAACACCCCTCATGAAGCCCTGGACAAGCTAAATACTGTCTTTGGCATTCAAAATCAAATCAGGGCCCACCAGCTTGAAAATGAGTTGCTTACTTTGGACCCCAATAATTTCTCCTCTATTGAAGATTTTTTGTCCAAATTCAAGACCCTTAGACTTCTTTTAGAAGGTTGCAAGCTCAAAAAGGAAGATGGTAGCCTCATCTATTATATTCTCGCTAGTCTTGGCCCTACATACTCTATATTTGTTTCTTCCTTCTATTCCACTAGAGAAGCCATCATTTCTTCAAGAACCACCTACAAGAACCCATTTTTGATGCCTTTTACGATTCTTTGATAGGAGAACAAGAAAAGCTCTTACACCTTGGTCTTATCACTTCTAGAAATGCTTCTAAGAAAGCCTTAGTAGCCCAACAACAATCATATCAAAAGAATCCCAATAAGTAGTATCCTAAAAAGTATGGTCCGAAACCAAACAAGGGTCCTAAGCAATTTTAGCTACAAACTGAAAAAGCAACTGACCAAAATGATAAAGAAAATCAAAACAAAGGGAAGAAGACAAATAGACATTCCAACTTTTGTAATCGTGATGGCCATATAGAGTCCAAATGTTTTAAGAAGATGGAAGCCTTAGAAGCAGCAATGAAGAAACACAACATCAAATTGGAGCACTCTTCACCTTCATCTTCAGGAATGGCACTTTCTGCTTGCGATTTTCAAGCATCAAGATATGGTTGTGCATTAAATGTATCTTCTTCTTCTCATTCTCATGAGTGGTTCATTGATTCTAGAGAATCTTACCACATGGCCAAAAATCAAGCCATGTTTTCTTCTTTAAATGATTTTAACACCAAACATATTTATGTTGGTGATGATAGATCTCTTAGTGTTGTAGGATCTGGAACCATTCATCTAGATAATGGTCAGTTTAATGATGTACTATGTGTTCCTAACTTGTCATGCAACCTTCTCTATGTTTATCAGATAACTCATTCAGGTGAAGGGAAAATAGTAGAATTCTCACCTCATGATGTTGTAATCAAGGACCTCAAAGATCCTAGACATATTTTAGCTACTAGCATTCTTGATGATTCCATAAGGTTGTATAGGTTTGACAACTTTGGGTCATCCTTTCTTCCCTCCGTTTTTGTTGCTCATAATGATGATGTGAGCAAACTTTGGCATGAGCGATTTGGTCACTTAAACTATCGCTCTCTTCAAAATCTATGTAAGGAAAATATGGTGATGGGCCTTCCTATGGTATCTTGCCGAGATGGTGTTTGCTCCATATGTGTACTCGGAAAATATCATCGGGATAATTCTGACAAACGTGCCTCTTGGCACGCTTTAGTCCCTTTATAGCTTGTGCATAGTGATTGATGTGGTCCACTTCATGTTGTTTCTTTCTCTGGTTGCAAGTACTTCTTAAATTCCATTGATGATTTTTCCAAGTGCACTTGGGTATACTTCTTAAAACTCAAGAGTGATTTTTTAACATGTTATTGGCGTTTAAGGGCTTTGTTGAGAAACAATCTGGACTTCAAATTCTCAAGTTAAGATCATACAATGAAGGAGAATATGTGAACAACAAATTTATCAAAATTTTCACTGAGCATGGAAGTCAATTGCAACATACTATTCCATATACTCCACAACAAAATGGTGTAGCTGAAAGGAAGAATCACACCTTAAAAGAAATGGCTAATTGTATGATTCGATCTAAAGGACTTAGTCTCAAATTTTGGGCAGAAGCAATTAGCTGTGCACATTACATAGTAAATCACACTCCTACTAAGGTTTTAAATAATATAACTCCAGAAGAAGCTTGGAGCTCAATCAAACCAGATGTAAGTCACTTTCGTGTTTTTGGAAGTGATGCTTGGGCCCATATTCTAGATGCGAAACATAAAGCCTTAGAACCTAAGAGTGAAAATTGCATTTTTGTTGGATATTCTGAAGATGTCAAAGGTTATATAATTCTTCAACCAAAATCCAAAAATATAATCATTATAAGAGATGTAAAATTTGATGAAAATATATCGGTCTGCGAGCCTGATTCGGCATATGTGCCACCTCTCTCTCTCTCTCTTCTATTTTTAATAGAATTCCTTCTAGTTCAAATGATGAAAACGAGGATGACAATCCTCCACCTCTTGAAATTATTCCTTTTACTCCACAGCTTCCAGTATGGGTCTGCTCTACTCAAGATGTAGCAGGTTCTCTTGCAGTTGACCCTGCAAATCGATGACGTACTCATTCTCAGTTCGAAAGAGCCTCTTCCTTATTGGCTCAAGTTCCAACAAATCCAGATCCAGAAACCTTTGAAGAAGCTTCTGGTCATCTAGATTGGGATGAAGCTATGAATGAAGAATATTGTGTTCCTTATTGGTGAACGATACTTGGGATCTGGTTCCTCTTCCAAAAGAAAGAAAACTTGTCAGATGCAGACGATCTACAAAACAAAGTTTTAACCAGATGGAAAAGTGGATAGACATAAGGCTCGTCTTGTTGCTAAATGATTTTCACAAGTTGAAGGCATTGACTATACTGAAACCTTCTCCCCTGTTTCCAAAATGAATTCTATACACCTTTTTCTTTCCCTTGCTACCTCTTTTAAATGAGAATTTCATCAGATGAATGTTAAATCCGCCTTCTTACATGGAGATTTGCATGAAGAAATCTACATGGAACAACCCCCTGGCTTTATCCAAAATGACTCTAGCCTTGTTTTTAGCCTTAGGAAGTCTCTCTATGGTCTCAAACAAGGTCCTTGGGCTTGGTGTGCCAAAATGAATAGATTTCCTTTAGAAAATTATGGCTTTTCTAGGTGTCATTCTGACAACACTGTCTACACCAAGAAAGTGGGTAATTCCCTCACCATCCTTTTTATTTATGTTGATGATCTTATCCTTACTCTTAGTGATCCCAACCATATAAAACATGTGAATTCTAGCCTCAAAAAGAAGTTTGAAATGACAGGCTTAGGACACTTGCATTATTTCCTTGGTCTTCAAGTCTTTCAATCCAAAGAAGGTATTACCATTTCTTAGTCCAAGTATTCATGTGATATTCTACGCCAATTTCACATGGAAGATTGTAAGCCAACCCCTTCTCCCTTTCATTCCGCAGTCAAGCTTTCAATCACTTGTACTACCCCTGAAGTTGATGCTACCCTATACCGTCAACTTGTTGGTAAATTTCTGTATCTAACCCATACCCATCCTGACCATTCCTTTTTCATTGGTCTTGTCGCTCGGTTTATGCACCAACCTCATGAAAGTCACTAGAAAGTAGCTAAAATAATACTTTGATATATTCAAGGTATAGTTCAGTTCGAGATTCATTACAGTGGAGGAGCATCTCCATTGTTGATTGGTTTCACTGATTCTGATTGGGTTGGTGACCTTGATGATCGAAATTCTATTGCAGGATATGTATTCACTCTTGGTTCAGGGCCTATTACTTGGTCTTGTAAGAAACAAAGTGCCATCTCTCTTTCTTCAGCAGAAGCAGAGTATCATAATGCAATTGAAGGTAGCAAGGAAGCCATGTGGGTTCATTAGATCTTGTCTGAAATTGGTCTTCATCAGAAACACCCAACTACACTTTGGTGTGATAATCAAAGTGACATTCAGCTATGTAAAGATCTAGTTCAGCATCAGTGTATGAAACAAATTTAACTCCACATACACTTCATTATAAATATCATTCATGATCGTGTTCTTCAAGTGAAGTATTGTCCAACCAATGATCAAGTAGCTGATATCTTTATGAAGGCTCTCACAAAAGTGAAGTTTACCAAAATTCAATCCATGCTTGGAGTTTAGGAAAGTTGTCATTAAAGGGGGATAGGCTCTAATGCCTCCTTCATTCTCCTATTGTGTCACTTTTGTAAATCCTTCAATGCTATCCCAATTTTTTCTTAAGGGTGGATGTTAGGATATTTCCACACATAGGAAATAGGCTACTTTTGTGTCACCTTTGTAAATCCTTCAATCCTTTCCCAAGTTGTTCTTAAAGGGGGATGTTAGGATATTCTGACACATAGGAAATAGTTAAGAATAACTTAGTCTAGTGTAGAGTTAGGTAAAGTGTGTTTCTTTACTATGTACATGTAATGTTCCAAAATTTTCATGCAGATAATTGGAACATTAATTTTTGCTAAGGAGGAGAATAAATGGGTAAGGAGACCCATGAATAATGAAAATCACATTGTGGTACAATGCAATAGAGAAGGAGGGAAGATTCCTTGATAAGGAAAACCCTAATGAGTGGGGCCCATGGAGAGGGAGCTCAAAATTTGTATAAGAGGAGGGCAAGACAACCATTTTTGCTCATGAATGGATTATTGATTTCATTGTCTTGAGAGACAAGGAGCATACTCCTGCTGTTCAGAAGAGTTTCTGGGGGAATTCCTATTTAAAATTCCTTCCTCCTCATGAGAGGCCTCTTGAGGAATTTATCTTCAGCTTTCTCCACATCTTGGCTCAAGGCCAAAGAATTCTCTTCCATCACAACGTTATTCTTGCAGCTAGAAGACATTGTGTTTCTGGGGTTGCAGTGGAGGCTTCTACCACATCACTCCGGGACTTGATCTGCGGAGAAAGGAGTCTACATTTAGTGGAGATATCATAGAGGAGTGATCTTGAGCTTATTTGCAGATTTTGGCAGCAGGCAAGCTTTCTCCCATCTTCATCAACACAGTCCCTTCCATAGACTACATTATTTCAGAGTGAGTCTGTAGTGGGGGTTTGCACCATCACATTGGAGGGAGATATTTCCAATGTCGGGATCAGCCTTGCACTCCGGAAATCCTTTGGAGGAGATTGATTCAGATTGTAGAGTAGATTCTACCATCTCCTTCCATTTTGATTATGAGTTGTTGCTGCTACCCAGCAACTCCGACATTTTGGTATTTTTCCATTCTATGCATCTAGTGTAGCCAATCCTCTTGAGGATTGTTGTATTATCATTGTATCATTATTTTCAGGGGTTGACAGCACACTCCCCCTCATTTCTTGAGCCCTATTGTAATATCATTATGTTTCAAATATTGTATGTTGCAGTGTCTCCATAAGACTTCGCAGTCATAGCTAGGGAAGTTTATGTAGCAGTATATTTCATGCTTTCATGTACTTTTTCTTTGAGGTTGATCATTCTCTCTCTTGAGTGCTCTTTCCCTCAATATATTGTACACTTATTTTGCTCCTATGAGCTAATACAATGGCTATGAGTTCTTCTATCATTTTCTAAGATTGAAGCAAGTTTCTCTTCGTGTATTTGTTTGCATATTGCTGTAGCTCACTTTTGAGTGGGATTCTTCAAGAAGCTCTATAGACAGAGTCTAAAAAGGGCCAGATAGCCTCCGGATCTCACACTTCCTTGAGAAGGTGACATATTCGGTAAATGCTTCTTCAGTCAATCTCTGGAATAGATTGTTGATTGCTGACATTCCTGAAAAGGGAACATTATAGTGGTATCAGAGAACCTTTCTTGGCTCAGCCTATGGCCTTCAAGCCCAAGAAAGAAGAAGAAATAAGATGAAGAAGATGAGCTTGATCTTGTCCATTTTTAGAGCAAAGAAGAACCTGTCCAAGGAGGAGAAGCAAGAAGAAGAGGGAGAACCCTGCACTTCCTATTCTCATCAAGGAGACCAAGAAATAAGCAGGAAAAAGACTCCATCTTTTGGAGAAGATAATAAAAGGGCCGAATCAAGGGCCAACACTAGATTTTCCCATGAGGAGTGTGGGCATGTAGCTACACACCATGGGGTGTAGCGCAATCACATGGCCAGCTTTGCCATGAGAAGAAAAGAAGAAGAAGGCATACCAGAGAAGGGAACTCTTAGTAGATTCTTACATGAGTATGAATCAAACTCAGAAGTTTAGATAGCACATCTCTTTCCCAAAGTTTTACAAGGTCATGGTAGGGAGGATCAAGCAGCATAATGTGGATATATTTCTTCTATATATCTTTTATGGGTCCCCTACACTTTCAGCCAAAGTATGGGTAAATGAGCTAGACACCTTTCTGCAGCAACATCAAATTTCCAAAGAGGAAGCTATCAGAGTAGCAGCGCTGCACTTTGGAGGTAAGGTTCATGGATGGTGGTTATTTGAGTATTATGCTCTGAAAAATGAAAATAATTCTTCCTATGCAATGTTCAGTAGGGCTTTGATGGAAAAATTTGCTGGGAAGAAATTTGAAACACATGTGGAGGAAACAAAAATTCCTAGAAAAACAAAACCCTTGCATGTGATGGAGGAATTTATGGGCTCAATATCACTTCAGAAACCCTTAGAGGAGGCTGCTATCTTGCGTGGTGCTTATTTGGAGGTAAGACCTTCATCTTGCATTTTGGCACAAGGAGTCATGGAGGTCTCTCTTTCAAGAGAGGATCTCATTTTGGAGGAGTTGCCCACATATGTTGATGAGGAGAAGGGCAACAACGCTATCAATCATAGAGCTGATCTGGTACCTAATGCAGAGGAAGGAGGAGCACATGCTACAATAATAGGGATTTTTTCATCCTTGCAGGAAGGTCCCCAGGATCTCATGCATGGAGGTCCAAGCACAATCAATGAGCAGCATGATTGTGCCATTTTTCAACTAGAAGAAAGAGGAGGAGAGAGAGAGCAGCAACATCATGTGATGAGAGGCAAACACTATTCTCAATTCTAGAATGTTAAGGCAAAGATGAGAAAGGTTTTACTACACAAGGAGAGCAAGGGCAAGGTTTCCCAACCATATGTACAGTCCACTCTTGGCATTGATGTCTCACTGCATAGGGGCATCCCACAAGGGAGACCATTAGATCCATCATTGATGAGAGGCATCATGTTTTGGGATTCACCGCTCTTGGATTTTGGAGAGGTGAAGAGATTGGAGGAAAAATTTGGCATGAGGGATGTCAAAGTAGTAGACAACAACAAGAAGAGAGCTACACATTCCAGATCACCAGTGCTATCTCTTAGGAGGGTTAATCCTTACTAGAGATCTTCACTGTTAGTGGGGTACTCCAAGGCTCTTGGTGCTTGCAGTATGCTTGATGACCCAGAAAGAGATGATAGATATATGGTAGAGAATATGGTCATCTACTCACATGGCAGAGTGTTCTTGACTAGAGCCTCTAGTCTCAAGGAGAAGATGCTACTTGCAGCACATGGGGACTTCTTTTCCATGCATATTGATGCATATCTTTCCTTGGCAGAGGAGTTCATTTGGGAGGGAATCCAGCAGGATATATATCAGCATATGGAGAGATGCATAGCCCGGATTATGATGATGAGGATGTCACAACCACCTTCCTACTCATTGGGAGTAAGGGAGCACTTTCAGTTGAGCCATTTTAGCTCAATGACCAGAGTACCCAGTAGAGGAGGTATACATCTGTATTATTATTTGCCTTCCTTTACTTTATATGATAAACATATGGTATTGAGGAGGATCATCCTTTCTCATGTTTTATATGATGATTTACATGGAGCCATTTGCAGCATTGAGATTGGCTATTTCATGGGTGGACTGTGGGGGAAGCCACATGATTCTTGGTGGGCACTATTGACAACATATTTTATGTTCATGTTTCCATCTTATGAGATGATTGTGCCAGCAAAAAAGTGGCTGGAAAAGAACTTGTTGTTTTCTGTTTTGATGCAGGCAGTGAGTGCACTACACAGGTTCCATGAGTGGAACTATGATCCAATTTCTGGTTGTCATATGAAAACTTGTTCCTATTTGTCGTTGCTTCCATGTGTTGCTGAGTTTTATTTTTTGCATGGGGAGCTTTGTTTGGAAAGTGGGATATGAGTTGAAGATGCCCATTGGGAGTATGATTCTCCTTAATTTGCATGGTGTAAGTTTTTGGGGAAATAATGGGCAACTCATGATTTCCAATCTTCACCTCTTTCCTTCATGTGGGAGGAGCTATTTAGAGAGTTTGAATTTTTGGAGGCATTTCATGGTTTACATGTTTGATGGGGTGGCTTGGGTCTCTCTTGAATACCATTATGTTTCAGCCATATATCAGCAGCAGCCCCATATGTATCATGAGGAGGGAGAGACTCATTGGGTGGATGTGCCCTTTGGGAGAGAAGACCTCCATTGTTTTTACAGCACATGCTCCAAGGGGAGTATGGGAGATGATATGTTCACCATGTTCAGCCACTTGTTTTTCCATGAGGTGAACCATATGACTGTTTGTATTCCATATGATGATGAATTCCAGCTCATCACATATGAGATGATTTGGGTCAGTTTAATTTGTAGCGTTGGAGGAGAGGTCCTTGGGGATCTAGACTTCATATTGCCTTTTGAAGCCAACATTATTGCAGCCCAAGTTTAGCTTTCACTCCACTTTTATCATGAGTGGAGAAGAGGATAGCGTTCGGTAGGACATGAAACTTACCATGTTCATAATTTCAGCCCACCTATTCTACATGAGCACAAGGTGGAGGACTATTTTTAGGAATTGCCTAGTTGGAAGGTGACTCATTTTTCATGGCTCATAGCTTGGAGATGGAGGATCCACATGAGGAAAATTTTCCTCAAACACTTCAAAGACTCCATGCCTTGAGAGGAGGCTTTCTAGTTCTGTCCTTGCAGTTGCTTGAGGACAAGCAACATTTGGGAGGGGAGGACTGTAATGTTCAAAAATTTTCATGCAAATAACTGGAACAATAATTTTTTCTAAGGAGGAGAATAAATGGGTAAGGAGACCCATGAATAATGAAAAGCACATTGTGGTACAATGAAATAGAGAAGGAGGAAAGATTACTTGAGAAGGAAAACCCTAATGAGTGGGGCCCATGGAGAGGGAGCTCACAATTTGTATAAGAGGAGGGCAAGAAAACCATTTTTTCTCATGAATGGATTATTGATTTCGTTGTCTTGAGAGACAAGGAGCATACTCCTATTGTTCAGCAGAGTTGCTGGGGGAATTCCTGTTTAGGATTCCTTCCTCCTCATGAGAGGCATCTTGAGGAATTTATCTTCAGCTTTCTCCACATCTTGGGTCAAGGCCAAAGCATTCTCTTCCATCACAACATTATTCTTGCAGCAAGAAGATGTTGTGTTGCTGGGGTTGCAGTGGAGGCTTCCACCACATCACTTCGAGACTTGATTTGTAGAGAAAGGAGTCTCCATTTAGTAGATATATCATTGAGGAGTGCTCTTTATCTTATTTGCATATTTTGGTAGCAGGCCAAGCTTTCTCCCATCTTCATCAGTGCAGTCCCTTCCATAGACTAAGTTATTTCAAAGAGAGTCTGCAGTGGGGGTTTGCACGATCACATTGGAGGGAGAGATTTCCAGTGTCGGGATCAGCCTTGCACTCTAGAAATCCTTTGGAGGAGATTGATTCAGATTGTAGAGCAGATTCTACCATCTCCTTCCATTTTGATTATGAGTTTCTACTGCTACCCAACAACTCCGACATTTTGGTATTTTTCCATTCTATGCATCTAGTGTACCCAATCCTCTTGATGATTGTTGTATTATCATTTTATCATTGTTTTCAGGGGTTGAGAGCACACTCCCCCTCATTTCTTGAGCTCTATTGTAATATCATTATGTTTCACATATTATATGTTGCAGTGTCTCCATAAGACTGTGTAGTCATAGCTAGGGTAGTTTATACAGCAGTATATTTCATGCTTTCATGTACTTGTTCTTTAAGGTTGATCATTCCCTCTCTTGAGTGCTCTTTCCCTCAAGATATTACACACTTATTTTTCTGCTATGAGCTAATACAATGGTTATGAGTTCTTCTATTATTTTCTAAGATTGAAGCAAGTTCCTCTTCATGTATTTGTTTGCATATTGCTATAGCTCACTTTTGAGTGGGATTCTTCAAGAAGCTCTATAGACAGAGTCTAAAAAGGGCCAGATAACCTCCAAATCTCACACTTCCTTGAGAAGGTTACATATCTGGTAAATGCCCCTTCAGTCAATCTCTGGAATAGATTTTTGATTGCTGACATTCCTGAAAAAGGAACATTACAGTACATTTGTAACTTATAATCCGACGATCACGATTTGTAGCAATCTGATGGTTATCTCTCTCCTTGGTATTAATGCCACTTGATCTATGGCTCAACACACGATTGTTACATGATCTCTATTTAAAGAGCATGGAGGATCATTTGTTCAGTAACTATTTATGAAAGAAACATATGTAACTTTTCTTTTTATAATAATAAATTGCCTGAGGTGGCCGCATTGGCTCAGGCCATGGACTGTTTCCCTCTTCGAGGGTTTTAACCACGTGATAATACTAGTGTACTAATTTTTGTTCTGTTTGTGAGCAGTTACCTTTGGTTTTTGATCTAAGGAAATTACCCTGTAAATTCCTACAACGGGATTGTGTAGTTATTTTGTTTGTACAACTTCTTGGAAAGGCAGAAGAGTAAAGGCACAAATAACACTAATAGTTCACACACAATAACACACACTATTTGTGGCTCTTATATCTATCACACAAAATTCAATCTATCTAGATACAATGAAGTCTATGAAGGGTGTTTATCCTTTTCGACTAATGACTCGCTTGAAATGCACACACTTACCAAACTCATCTACTACATAACTTCAATTTACTCAACGCTTAGTTAACTAACTCTCCAACTCACTTACCAAATTAATCTATCACACAACTCGACTTACTCAATGCATACTTAACTGACTATCTAACTCTTCAAGAAGGGGTTTATTAGTTAGTTTAACACTCTGCCTTAATTACGAATGCTAAACTAAGACATAACTCATGACAACTAAAACATGCCTGCTTGTCTATGTCTCATCTAGGCTTAGAACACCCAATTTTCTTTTTTGAAACTCAAACACATCTTTTGCTATGGATTTGTAAATATATCAGCCAATTGATCGCTAGATTTACAAGGCTTCAAGTGAACTTCTCCATTTCTCACAAGTTCTCTAATAAAGTGACATATAGTATCAATATGCTTGCTATTTTGATAAAATACAATATTCTTTGATAGTGCAATCGCTGAAGTGTTGTGACAATATATTTTTGTTGATCCTTGTTGTTTCTGCTTGAATCCATCCAATACTCTTAACCATATTTCTTAACATGTTGTTGATGCTGCTGCTACATATTCTACTTCTACTGATGATAGTGTCACAATAGTTTGATTCTTAGATGCTCATGCCATCACACCTTAACCAAGATGGATGATCCGGATTTATGCAGGAACACAATAGAATACACATATAACCATAAATATAAAAATGCAGTGGAAATAACACTTTATTTCATTAATACAAAATAACTGAAATTTTCTTATAGACATAATGGAAATAAACTAGCTAGGGTGTTGGTAGCTTATCTCTGAGAAGAGATGTGGTGGCTACAGGCCTCTGAACTATTTGTTACAATGAGGCTTGAATGACTATATTTTATTGAGAAATAATGTAAAACCCTAAACATCCAAAAACCTAACCCTAGAAGATGAAACTCTAGATTATGGGCCCCATTGGGGTAAATTCGTACATCAATTTCCTGGGGTCGTAACTTTGGAACACTATCTCCTTTTTACGCATATGATACATTGTTAGACAGATCTATCCGAGGAATACAATTGCTAACTACAAATAATGAGTCTGAAACATACTCAAATCATATTTTTTGGAGGTTTGATGCCCCAAAAATGTCGTTTAGGGCCTCAAAATGGCTCTGGAAGTCGAGGACCCAAAAAACTACTAAAAATAGTAAACTGTGCTATAATTAAGGACACTAAAAAACTAAAAGAAACAATGGTGGGGCCCCAAGTGGAATAGGTGGGTGGCCACCAATATCCACCTCGACAATTCTTGCCCCCTTAGGAAGCAATGGTCCCCATTGTGTTGAGTCCCTCCATGAGATGAGGAAAATTTTGTTGAAATTGATCCCTGCTGAACCACTTGCCTTGGTTCAAGAGTTAGCGAGCTTTAAAAACCCTATACAGTTGGATCTTATGCTGGCAAGTTTTCTTTATTTGCATGTATATGATAAAATATGTGGTGGCTTGTTCCATGAAGTCTTGGTTTAACTCTGTTGGTGTGAGTTTTTCTATAATGTTAGAGGTGTCCAATAGAGGTGGGAAATAGGGCCGAAGGCGGTCCACATTGAATATTGGGTGAAGACCAAGGATTGGTGGAATACTAAGCTCAAAGGCATTGTTCCCTACATCCTTGGTGATGGTGTACAACCCATATTGGAGCGGGCGAAGCTTGCGATGGGGTCCAGTGAGATGCTCCTTCTGAAAACTTTGTCGCCCACCTAGAAGTGGTGTGACACCCAATGTTTATCATGTCGTTTCTTGTACTTACCATTGGCTCTGTCGAATATATCATGAACCTGTTGGTGGATGTGCTGAATTTTCTCAATGAATTTGTTCGCTTTGTCAGCTTCAGACTTGACATGAGCCGAATCAGTCGGAGTAGCCACAAATAGCATGGCTACGTCAATGGGACATAGTGGATGGAACCCCATGCCCACTTGAAAGAGGTTGTGGCTGGTTGAGCTGTGGAGAGCTTGGTTATAACTGTGTTGTACATAGGGAAATATCTCATCCCATGTTCATGGATGCTTTGAATTATACATGCGTAGAATGTTTACAATCATCCTGTTGACGACCTTTATCTTGCCATCAGTTTCAGCATGGAAAGCTATGGAATTGGTGAGCTTGGTGTCCAGAATTGACCAGAGGTTGGACCAGAATGTGCAGAGGAACCTGTTGTCTCGATCTAAGATGATACACTATGCGATCCAAAAGTGCACTCACACTCGTTCAAAGAATATTTTAGCAGTGGCTTTTGTTGTGATATTCTTCTTCCAGACTGACATAATGGCCATCTTTGAGAATCTGTCGATTACCAAAAAAACAAAGTCATTTCCATTCTTAGTATAAGGAAGGCCCGACATGTAATCCACAGAGATGGATTCCCAGGGTCGACTAGGGGTAGGTAGCGGAGTATAGAAGCTTTTCTTCTTGATGGTCGGTTTGGAAATGGATCAAGGAGTGCAGGATCTGATGTACTTCCCAATATCCCATCGAAGGTTTGGCCAATAGAAATGCTTTTGCAGTATTGCCACTGTTTTCTTGACCCCAAAATTCCCAGTGACTAGAATATAGTGTGCTTCCCAAATAATATTAACACGCTCACTTGAAGGAACAGAAAGGTGTCTCAGGTGACATAGCAGTCCATGCTGGAGATGAAAATTTGGAACTTGCATACCCTCCAAGAGTGTGTTGTTTGTGTGGCCAAATTGTGGATCGCTCTTGTAGATAAGTGGCCAATCAGAAGTCTCATGCCCACAAGAATTGAGAACGGTGGTTAGCGCTACGATTTGTGGTCGACTGAGGCAATCTGCAACATTATTGGTGTTGCCCTTCTTATACTTGATGGTCAAATGAAATTGTTGTAGATATGTGGACCACTTCTGATGGCAATCATTCAAAAACTTCCCTTGTCTCTACATGAGCTGTAGGATTTGGTGGTTTTTGTGGATGACTGTTTCCTTCCCTAAAATGTAATGCTTTCATTGGTGGCACGCCTGCATAATGGAAGAAATTTATTTGTCATAAGTGGGATACTTGTGGACAGCGTTGGATAGTATCTCACTGTGATATGCCATTGGATGCCCCTCTTGAGTAAGAACTTCCCCCATAGCATAGTCAAAGGCATTTGCATCGATCTCAAATGGTTGTTGCAAGTCTGGTAATGTGAGCACTGAGGCAGAGAAAAGGCAATGTTTCATTTCTACAAATGCCTTCTGTTGAGATTCCGACGGAAATAATTTTTATTTTTCTCCTCCCTTGGTGAATTTACTCAAGGGCCAAGTGATATGAGAGAATCCCAACATGAACCTGCGGTAGAAATGATCAAGACTCAAAAAGTTGCAAATCTCTATTAGAGTGGTTGGAGCCAGCCAATCCTGAATTACTTAGATCTTGGTTGGATCTACATGCACCACCCGTTCATCAATACTGTATCCCATATACTGAACCTGGGTCATGCCAAAAGTGCACTTCTCCATATTATCACACAACTTGTGTTGTCGTAGTGTTTGCAGGATTTGTCAGAGGTGGTGGAGGTGCTCTTCCTAAGTCTGGCTAAAGATTAGGATGTCATCCAAGAAAAATACTACAAATGAGTTGGTGAATTGCCGTAAGATGTCGTCCATCAGCCTCATGAAGGTTGCGGGAGCATTTGTCAGCCCGAAAGGCATGACCAGCCATTTGAAAAGACCCTCCTTGGCTTTGAAGGCAGTTTTCCACAAATTAGAAGGTTCAATTGGTACATGGTGATACCCAGACTTCAAGTCGATCTTGCTGAAATATTTCGCCCCTTTGAGTTGATCTAGAAGGTCATAAATCCATGGGATCAGGTACCTATTCTGGAAATTGATCTTGTTTGATGCCCGATAGTTAATACAGAATCTCCAAGTCCCATCATTCTTCTACAACAACACGATCGGGCTCCCACAGGGCGATGAACTCGACCGGATGTGAACTTTCTATAGAAGCTCTTGAATTTGCCCCTTGATTTCATCGTTCTCCACAACAGAGCATTGATATATCGGTCCATTAGGTAGCGATGCACCTGGGTTCAGGTTGATGGGGTGCTTGACCTGACAGTGTAGAGGCACCCCTGTGGGTGAGGTGAAGATGTCCACGTACTCCTCCACAACCTTGTCCATTTGTTGTTGTCATGTGGAGGAGCCCATTATGGAGGTCATCGCTATAGTATTCCTCTTTCCCTGGGGGTGGATCATTAGGAAAACAAAAATTCCCAGTTTTGGAAATGATCTTACTGCATTGTTTTGCAGTAACCAAAGAGATAGCCACAGGCGGTGGTACCTCTGGTATCTTGTAAAAATTATTTCCCAAAGTAACAATAACAGTGCGAGGCCAAGACTCATTTATAACATGCCACTCCCATAAGTATGGTTTTACTACTAATACATTTTAAACATGAAGAGGAGTAGTGTCACATAATACCTCATCTATGAAGCGCTTGATGCTGTAGGGAAGGTCGCACTACTTTCGGAGGCGGAGATTTCATCCTTGGTGAAGCCACCCAATGGTGTACAACCGTGGGTGTGTTGTGGTCAGAAATCCCAAATTCTTCATGACCTCTGCTGAAATGAGGCTCTTTTTGCTCCCACTGTTGACAATGAACTGTAGCAGGGAACCCTTTACCCACATTTGAGAGTGGGAGAGATGCTCGTCCTACTCTGGATCTTTCAGTTCCTCCTTCTAGATATTTGTAGTGGCAATGGTGGCATTGGGCTCTGCATCAATAATGCGCTTCCCTTTTTCATTCCCCTTGTCGGGTTTTGATTTAGAGTCGAAGCATGCATCTGATTCAGAAGCCCTCATGTCGGCCATCAGTGATTGCTTGGCCTGACACTCACTTGTGTTGTGCATGGAGCTCTTATGGAACTCTAACCACTTTCCCATCTCCTTATTCAGATTCTTGGGGTTTTTCTTTGCTTGCAGCTCTAGTAGGTTATCTTGGACTGCCATGCCTTACCTTTGTCCTTTATTTTTCGGTTTGGGGGAACCTTTCCCTTTCTTTTGATTCGCAGATCCAAAGTCTCGCTTCTTCTGTTTGAATTTCTACTCAATCTTGGTAGCATACTGGTATGTCGTACCAAGTGAGGAGATGTCAAGGAACTCCATTTCCTCCTGAATGTACCTGTGTAGAAAACTGTGGTACTTCAACAAAAAAAATTTCTCTGAATCTTTGATACATAACTTTGTGCGTAGGGTATGGAATATATTTTTCAGCTCATGCACATCTTTATCCCTTTGTTGCCGTAGCGTAGTCCATTGTATGTACTTGTCCTCATAGCTCCCGATGGGATAATATTATTCCTTGATGGTGTCTCAAAAATAATTCCAAGTGGGTACGACCAAGAACAGAGAGGGTTCCCCCTCGTCCTTTTTCTCACAGTAGGTTTCCCACCAGTCCTTGACATGGGGGGTAGCTTTGAGGAGTGAAAAAAGAATCTTCTCCCAGTTGGAAAAGTTATCAACTGAGAAATATACTTCTAATAGATTCAACCATCTATCTATGCCATTTGCATCTATTTGGCATTCAAATATGGGTGTCAAATTTTACTTGTACCTTAAAAGGAGTTGTGCCTCCAGAGTGGCTATTGGATGCATATGCGCCACTAGTGGGAAGTTGTTGAAAAATCAGGGCAAATTTATCCATGATCGCATTCCTTTGTTTATCCAGGGCCTCCTCGAGCAATATTTTGATAGGATCTCTTGCTCCCTCATCTTTCTCTCCGTCTCCCATGGGCGGTCGTCGGGGTTTGCGAGGCTAATCTTGCAAAGGTTCAACTACAACGAGCCCTAACTCCTTATATCCCAACCTCGTTGGGGACATGCAAAGACGAATCAAGAAAGAGCAGACCACTTTGATACCACTGATATGGATTTATGAAAGAATGCAAAAGAATACACATATAACCATAAATATAAAAATGCAGTAGAAATAACACTTCATTTCATTAATATCAAAGAACTGATATTTGTTTACAGATATAATGGAAATAAACTAGATAGGGTGTGGGTAGCTTATCTCTGAGAAGAGATGTGGTGGCTACATGCCTCTGAACTCTATGTTACAATGAGGCTCAAAGGCCTATATATTATTTAGAAATAATGGAAACCCCTAAAAATCCAAAAACCTAACCCTACGAGATGAAGGCACTGGCCATGTGGAGATTCCCGTAACAATGAAAATTCTGCTCCCAAGTGACCAACGCAGTCTTGAATGTCGGGAAGTGCATTGTAGTGCACCCTTGAATGGAGGATGCTTCATATGCAATACAGTTAGTCCCTTTAGAGGAAACATTGTTGAGTCAATAGGTGATATAATATATACTTTAAACCTTGGAAATATCACAGGAAGCCATGAATGAATTTTTCTTCTCTTAGGGAATATAGAAACTAAAATATGAGCGGATGATGGACCCTATTTCGTTGGTCCTGGGGATGATGTCTAGTTTTACTAGGTCATGGGGGATGATGCCCAAATTGACCTATAACAGCTGTCCCCTAAAGCATGAAGTCAAAATAATAATAATATATTTGAATGAGATGCTTTACGATGTGATCAGATGGAACTAAAGTGGAGTGGCGACCTGCATCAATCTTATAATACATTACATCATGACATTTTCATATTGATCACGAATTACTGAAGGAGTCATTCCCATTCTCAACAAATAGATTATCTAATAACATGTACATAGTGCAGAAAGTCATCTACATTGGAATTTTTCCCAATACAGACATGCCTACAAATATAGGTCCATGTTCAGATGACGTTTGTATGTAAGGTCACCATATATAACACTATTACCAATGAAATAGGTAACCTGACCTCAAAACGGGAACTCTAACACAAAAAGACTAAAAAAACATTAAAAAACAACCCAAAAACAAAAAAAGTGTATTCCAGAACGCACTTAGTTTTTTTTTAAGGTCAATTTTCAACATTTTATAAAATTATGCTAAAAACAAAATTGTTTCTTGAAAAAATGATTGAAAAAACACCCTCAAAACAAAACCAGTTAATGCTGGAAAAAAAAAAAAAAAATTGTCATATTTTTGACATTTTTAAAAATAGAAATAACATTTTTTAATTTTTAAAATTCAAACATTAAAAAAAACCTAAAATTTAAGAAAACAAATAAATTTAAAAAATAAAAACATTTTAGAGCTTAAAGTTTAAAAATATATAGGAATAAAAAAATAAAAATAAAAACAAAATAAAAATTTTAATTCAAACATTAAAAAAAACCTAAAATTTAAGAAAAAAAATAAAAAATAAAAAAAAATTAAAGATTAAAATTTCAAAATATATAGAAATAAAAAAATAAAAATAAAAACAAAATAAAAATATTAAATTAAAAAAAAAACAAGTTAAAAAAAGGAAAGAAATTATAAAAAATAAAATATAGAAATTAAATTTAAAAAAGAAAAAGAAAATGTTTATTAAATTAGAAAAAAGAAAAGAAAAGAAATATATTTAATTTTAATAAATTTAAAACTTTAAAATAAAAATTTAAAGAAAAAAAAAAAAAAACATTATTGAAATTAAAAGTAAAAAAATGAAAAATTAATTAAAAATAAAAAATGAAAAATAAAATAAAATACAAATATTAAATTTTAAAAAATATATATTAAAACAACAAATAGATTTTAAAAAATAAATCAAATTTCAATTATAGAAAATAATATATATATATATATATATATATATATATATATATATATATATATATATATCAAATTAAATTAAAAATATATATATTAGATTTTATTAAATTTTAAAAAAATGTCAATATTAAAATAACAAATTAAATTTAAAACAAAATATTAAATTTTAATAAATAAATGAATAAACAAATAAATTTTGAAATAAAAAATAAACTTTAAATATAAAGAAAAAAAAAAAACATTGTTAAAATAAAATGTTAAAAAACTTTAAAAATCAATTAAAATTGAAAAATTGAATATATATATATATATATATATATATATATATATATATATATATAATAATAAAAATAAAAATAAAAACAATTAATTTGAAAAATATTGTTTAATATATATATATATATATATATATATATATATATATATATATATATATATATATATATATATATATATATATATTAATTGAAATAAGTAAAAAATTTATGTAATTAAAAAAATAATAATAAATTTTTTTTTTAAAATGTATTAAATTCAAATAAATTAAAAAAAAATACAAAATTTACTAAATTTTAAAAAATTAAATGAAAAAACTAAACATAAAATTTAACCAAAAAATTAAAAAAATTAAAAAAAAATCAATTAATAAAAAAAATACAAAATTTAATAAAAAAAATTTAACAAAATTTAGAAAAAAAAAATTAAACACAAAAAAATGAATAAAATTAAAAAAAAAATTAAAACAAATTAAATTTAAAATATAAAAATTAAATTAAAAAAAAAATAATAAAAAAAATTAAGAAATTAAAAAAATTGAAAAAAAATAAAAATAAAAAAGAATCAAATTAAAAATATATATATTAAAAATTAGAAAAAAAATTAAAAAAAATAAAAAAAATAAAAGGGAGAATTTTTTGATCGTGGTGGCGCCTCCAATCGTCCTCTCGCCCAGGTGGCGGCGGAGGCCGGCCGTTGGGTGGGAGGCCGATTCCTCAAACGCCTTCCCGTGCCGCGGAGGTCGCACCCGGAATCGCCCCTCCCCGCCGCGGAGGCCGACGGAATCGCCCTTCCGCCCGCAATCGCCCTCCCGCGCCGCAGCAGAGAGATTCCTGGAATCGGCCTCCCGCGCCGCGGGAGTGCGATTCCCGGAATCGGCCTCCCGTCGTGGGAGGGCGATTCCTGGAATTGGCCTCTCGCTGCGGGAGGTGATTCTCGGAATCGGCCTCCCGCCCAGCGGCAAGCCTCCGCCGCCACCTGGGCGGGAGGCCGATTGGCGGCGCCACCACGATCAAAAAAATCTTTTTTTTTTTTATTTTTAATATTTTTTTTTTAATTTGATTTTTTTTTAAATTCAAAAAATTTAAAATTATTTGTTTTTTAATTCAAATTTTTTATTTTAAATTTAAATTCTTTTAATTTTTTTTTGTTTTTGTTTTTAAATTTAGTATTATAGATTAATTATTTTTTAAAATTTAAAATTAATTTATTAAATTTATTAAATTTTAATTTAATTTTTTTTTTTAATGTTTTAGTTTATTTAGTTTTTCATTTTTAAAATTTATAAATTGTTTCATTAAAAAAAAACAGTAAATTTATAGATATTTGTTTTTTAATTATTTGCACGTGGATTTTTTCATTTTTTTTTTTTTTTTAATGATAGTTTTTTTTATTTTAATTCTTTTATTTTAATTTTCTTTTTCAGTTTTAAATTTATTTTATTTTTATTTTTTTTTTTGTTAATTTTAAAATTTGTATTTTTTTTTCTTCTTCTTCTTATTATTTTAATTTAATTTTTTAAATTTAATTTTTTCTTTTTTTGTATTTTATTTTTTTTTATCTAAATTTTAATTTTGTAATTTAAATTATTTTTAAATTTTCTATTTTAATTTTTTTTTTAATTATACGGTTTTTTTAATAACTTAGAAAAAAATGTTTTTGATGTTTTTTTATTTTTATTTTTTTGGTTAATTTTTTTTTTTCTTTAAATTATGCGTTTTTTTTTTCAAATTTTGTCATTTCTTTTGATATAATTTTCGAATATTTTTGTTTTTTTTTTGTTTAAAGTTTTTATTTTTACGAGTTAACTTTGTTTTTTTTTTTACATTTTTATTAGTTTTTTTTATTGTTATATATATATTTTTTTATCCAAGTTTTGTGTTTTATTACCAACATGAAAATCACCACTCTAAAAAAAAAAGGTTGATGTTGCATCAATACGTTTCAAAATTACCATGAAAATCACCGCTCTAAAAAAAAAAAAGTTGATGCTGCATCAATACGTTTCAAAATTAGCATGAAAATCACTAACATTTTAAAACAAATATTCATACTTCATAAATAAAAATATTAGAGTGTCGAAAATGTGTTCCAAAAAAAGAAAGGTGATTCTGCATCACCACTTTTCAAAATCGGGTGCTTTTTATGCTACCAAAAAAAAGTAGGTAACAGTGCGGTTACCTATTTCATCGGTAACACTGTTATATATGATGTGTACAACAATCCTGAAATTGCAGCGCAGATCGATGAAACTCGTGATGAGCTCCACCATTAGACATATTTGGAGGGGTTAATAGTCACCTTTTTTCCTTCTTAGATCATTTTTTCTTGCATTTTAATTATTATTTTGGTTTATGATGTTGGTATAGGTGGTGATTAAGGCTAACATACTATGAGTGCCTAATATAAGGTTGAGTGAAAAAAATCATGATTTATTAAGCACTTTTATAAAGCTTTTATCACAAAGACTTGGATGAGATAGAAAGGAGAAAATATAGGAGTATTGTCCACCCTCAAAGGAAGCTAAAGGATCCCAAAGATTCTCTCTAGAAATTTGAATTCCACAAGAAGCCGAAGGATCCCCAAGGATTCTCTCCAACAATTCGAACTCTAGAGGCAGCCCAGAATATCAAAGAGGAGAGCACTCAATCTATGTTTACTTGGAGTCAAAGTGAACTCAATCACCATTTTCAAGGGAGTTGTTGGTAGATGCCTTGTAGAATAAATAGAGCAGAGCTAGATCTTGGAGGATTTGGTATATTCTAGTCTCAATTCCATTCAGAACTATTGTTATGAGTTGTTGAGATTTTTGTGTTATTTAGGGATCAAACTTTCAGAGATGCATGCAGTTATTTTTTTATGAAATGAGAAGATTGCTTCCATTCAACTTATTTAAGTTTCAGAGGGCTAGGATCGTGGGTTAGGGCCCAATCCACGTGCCTCAACTTCTCTTTTGTTACTATCTTTTCCTTTCTATTATTTAGCTAGTTTTTCTTTTTCCATTTAAGTTAGATATTCTTTTGATAAGTTTCATTGCTATTTAGTTTTTGTGCTTCTGTTGTTTTAATTTCTTATCTATAGTGAAATAGAGGAAAAAATCAAAAATTGTGGTCAAGTCTCCCCCGCTCTCATTGTTGGGCTAGAATTGTGAATTATGGATAAATCACGCTTCCCTAGATAGTTGCTAGTCTAGAATAATATGTGAAAGACTATACATCTAATTTTCCTAACTCAGAATAAATACACAGAGAGGATTGGAGGCTTACTTGATCAGTCACTTCCAAATGGCTCCTTCTCTCGCTTCTGTTGCAACTTCAAATTCAAGCAGTTTTTGTGTTGTATGCTTCCTGCAAGAAGGAACAATGAAACAACATAAGATGCAATAATATAGATATCTATTCAAGCTAGTTAGCTAAATCAGTAAAGCATAAAGCATATACATCAACCAAGATCTTGCAATATGGAAAATCAAAGCCAATACATATGCATATAGGGAAAAATAAGCAGTACTCTTTATTGATGATAGAAGGAGAGGTTACAAACAAATGAATGATTTGAAGTGACCCTTCCAACAATGTCCCCAAGCCTCATCACAGTATAAATCTCTCCAGCAGCAACTATACAAATCTAGCTCTCAATTGAAAATTCTCCATCATTTCTCTACTCAAATTCTTCCTTCTCAAGCACTTAGATCTGTGCTCAATTTATAGATGAACTGTAGGTTGTTTTGCAATCAATGAGTTTCCAATAATAGGAAATACATGTTTCTATTCATGTAGATGTCAAATGGACACTTGGATCCGAAGCTTGACACATGTGAACTCTTCTAGAAGGCACTGGCCAAGTGGAGATTCTGGAACAATGAGAATTTCGCTCCCATTGTGACCAACGCACATGTGAATGTCGGGAAGTGCTTTGCAGAGCAACCTTGCATGGGGCTACCTACATATGCAATGCACTTAGGCCCCTTAGAGCCTGTTTTGGTGAGCTCTCATATGCTATATAATAAGCTTCAAACCTTGGAAACCTTTGCTTGATGAAAGTCTTGCTTGATTTGTCTTGTTCTTTGTGTTAGGGCATGTAGCAACTGAAATGATAGGGAATGATAGACCCTTGATCATTGGTATTGGAGATGATGCCCAGTTAACCAGGTCATTAGGAATGGTGCCCAAATTTACCTATAACAATTGCCCCCTAAAACATGAGATCCAAATAGTAAAAACATTTGATTGAGATGCTTTACACTGTGATGAGCCTGGAAATGAAGCAGAGTGGTCACCTGCATCAATCTTAAAATACATTACATCATGATATATCCTCTTTGATAATAATTTTTGAGGATAGGACATCCCATGTTCAACACATAAACAATCTAATAACATGTACATAAATTAGAAATTCGTCTTCATTGGAATGTTGCCCAGATGCAAACATGCCTAAAGATATAGGCCCATGTTTGGATGAGAATCTATATGTAAGGTCACCGTACAGATGATGTGTACAACAATCCTAAAATCGCAGCCTGGATGGATGAAACTAGATCCGAGTTCTTCTTATCTCGTTCACTCGATCATTCGGGTATAAGTCTAGCCATGCGAATATATGATTTGTAGTCGAACATGGAAAGACATCATTTGATTACCAGCCAATGATTTGAGTTGTTAACAAATGCGAGAGAACCACCATTAATGAAAATGGCCCTCAAGGTACTGCAGTACATTTCGTAAGGCGTGAATAGATGATTTGATGTCTAACGCAAAACAAAATCTTTCAGTCAAAGGTCTGGAAGTGAGGATCTTGTCAATGCTGTAACAAGCCTCATGGTACTGGAATCTGATGTTTCTAAGTGAACTTCCTGGATATTGATTTGTTTTCGACAGGAAGTCACCTTATTACAAAACCATAGATACTGATTTCGGAGACAAGTGTATGACTTGATATAGAAATTTTCAGGGATGACGGTCATGAAAATGAAGGTTTGCGAGTATTGCAGAAGGATGAGTTTTAAATCATTGGATGACTTGCCTTGAACATATTGACGCCACTGTGATGAGTTGGCAGCATTGACCCAAAACTGAAGTGAAGGTATGATGAACCATAGGTGTGAATGGACTGTCAAGATGATTACCCAACCCAAATAGTCATAGACATGGAGTGAAAGAAGTGTCATGTTCAACAGCGACTTGCTATCAAAAAGAAACTTTTCTCACTTTTCCCAAATTTTCCTTGGTCATTTGTCGACCAATACCTCTTTATTTTTTAACAAGCTTTAGGAGGATAACATCTGCTTGATCTATAATTCAACGCTTCAGCCAAATAAAGTATCGCTATTTAATAATTTAACGAGTCTAGCAATGAAAGAAACTCGATTCTTGCCATGATCGACAAGCCCGTTGCTATTTTATGTTTTAACGAGCTTAACAACAGTGATAGCATGGTCCTTTTTCATATTTAGAGAGTTTGAAAAAGAGGACGAAAGGAAAATCCATAAGTACTTTTTCATAAATTTGTCTCTCAGACCCGAAAAAGTGTAAAATAATATCTGAGAGAACCTCTTTGGTAATGTTTAACCAAGGTATTCCTTTTTCGTAAATAATATATCTCAGTTCGTAAAAGGGTTAAACTTATACTGAGTAGATATCAATTCATTTACTTTAACAAGCTTGAAAAGAAAAGTGCTCGGCAATATTTTCACATTATCGGAGTCTAAAAAGAGCTGAAAGAAGACTTAAGGGGTTCCTTTTTCGCTATTATTAAAGCTCGAAAAAGAGATAAAAGTGTGCTTCAAATCCTTTTCGTTTTTATCAAAGCTCGAAAAATAAGGACGAAAAGTATGCTTTGTGGTCAAGTCATGCTTGGAATAAATCTGCACAACTAATCTATTCATCAGTTATATGTCCTACTTCAGAGAAACATCAAATGGATTAAAAAAACCTGTTTCATGATAAAAACATAATAAAACCATAGTCATGGCAATAAATTTAACTTTCAATCAATTAAATGACTATAAAAATTAGTTTCACTATTCATTTTTACCATTCCATAGTTACCATTTTCACTTTGGAGCTCTGAACCTCATTTTTGCCCCGAACTTCAGTCCTCGATTGCGGTCATTTCTGTGGACAGATTTCATCGTCGTTTGTTCCAGGTTAGTACCATGAACCTCCTATTCCCTTTGGTATTCATTTCATCTCCAATTTCTGCAAATTTTTAGGGTTTTAAGGCCCCTAGGGTGAATTCTTCCAAAAATGAGGGCAACGCACCCCTGAAAGTCGAAACTTGCATTGCATAGTAGGTACAGTGAAGGGTACCTACATATGCAATGCATTTTCTCAGCCCAGGGAGTGCGTTGAGTGCAATTCAAGTTTTTGGTTTACATGTTGTGCCCAAAATTTGCCTATTTATTTGCAATGAATGGAATCTAATGGATCTCATGGTTGTATTTCAGGTTTCCATCGGATTATAATGATGATTAGATGGAGGGAAAGAGAACATGAAGAACAAGATATGATTTCCTTGAATGACCCGGGTACTGTAAGAGCCCTAAAATATTGTGGACTACTTAAGTACTTTAAATTATCGGGGATGAGGGAACAAATATAACTCTTGGAGTTCTGATTTCGATCATGGGATCTGGGGATAGATTCATTTCACATTAAAAATGAAGTGGTTCCCATAATAGTTGGGGATGTGTATTTTCTCATAGGTTTGTCGAGGAGAGGTTTGCCCATTTCTCTCACAGGGTCTACCATTGGAGGAGAGATAGTGAGGGATTATGTTATGCAGTATTGCTATCCAGGGGCATAACCTAGAAAAGATGGAAAAATAAAAATCCAAGATGTGCGGGATTTGCCTTTGAGAACCATCCTTTTCACGATCACTAAACTTGTTGGCACCGTTACACTACATGTAGTGAATAGAGCGTATATGTAGTATACCCTAGAGTGTTTAGAGCCAACAGTCTTCAACTGGTATGAAGCTGTTCTATCTCAGATAAAGGAACAACTGAATGAAGCAAAGGGAGGAAGGAAGAAGAATTTCGTTTATGGTTCAATACTTATCTCCTTCACTTTGGAATGTATTCCACTGATGCAGCCAAAACATGTAACATTAGATATATCTATTCCTAGAGATCCCTGAATGCAGAGATGGATATAACTCATGGGTGGACATGCAGGCCAATCGATCGTTGTGTTCTCTACTACATTCTTCACCTGGTTTCGACGGCAAATCGTCACCATTGATGAGTATGCATATGCAGGCGTTGACTTCCGAGGAGATCCAGATTTAGTATTCCTAGAAGGTGCTCAGTGGGGTGCAATGGGTAAGAATGTTTTGACCATGTTTTTTTATTTTTCTAAGGCTTATACAATGTTTTTATGTTTTTATTTCTTTCCAAGACTAAACTAAATTTTTGATTTAATGCAGATATTGATCGTGTTCAACCAGTAGAGGAACCATAGTGCGAAGAAGATGTGTCAGCAGAGAGGGCTATTGGGAGAGCAGTCCTTCAGGACCTTGATATGGCTGAGACTCTGGCTGAGCTTCAACAGCACATAGAGGGTTTGACCTTCGGAATTACGGATTACCAGGTCGAAGGGTTACCCATGCGACTTTAGCGACACACTATTGGGGTTCCTAACCACTGGATGCAGTTGCTCTGTAGCATTGCTAGATCTATAACATTTTACCATGAGCACCACCATTTTAGTTGTGACATTTTTCATACATTTTGAGGTCAGATGACCAATGTGTCTTGGGCCCAAATTTTTTAAAAGCCTATAACTATCTATTTATATGATTTCAGATTTTTTCCTATGTTTATTGTGTAATGGCATTCAATGATGTGAATATTTTCTTTCCATATGTTGCAAATGTTTGTCTAAAACTTGATTAGCTAATGAATCAGTCAATGCGTTAAAATTTCTGGAAATATGTTTATATTGAATGAAATCAAAATGTCTTTCCAAAAGTCGAACTCTTAGGAACAATGTAAGAAGTGTTATATTTCTAACAGTATAAACACTAGTAAGCTGTAATACCACAATTTGTGAGTCTAACCTTATGATTATGTGGTTAATACCAAATGAAATGGCATTAGAGAGAAGATTGATCAACGCGTTACACTTAGCGATAATGTTCGTCGATCTACCAATACAAATCCCTTGAAAACCCACTAACTCGTAGTTCAGAGCGAACTACAGAGGATAGATTCTATGTACTACGACTAGCACCATCAGCATATCCAAAAAATTGTTCCAAATATTCAGACATCTGTGATGAAATTGTAAAGCGGATTACTAGCGTCAAGAAAACTCTAAAAAACAAATTAAGATAGTGAATTCAAATCAACAGCATATATACAATTAATACAAAAAATTACTACGCTCATGATTAAGCATAGTAATGTTTCAAATACAACCCATTTCTAGGCTGTGCCAATGGAATTCCATCATAATAAACTAACTCGTAGGCACCCTTAGCAAGACCTCTTTTGACAATATAGGGGCCATGCCACAATGGATCGAATTTCCATGTACCTATTACATCAGCTTCTTGATCATAAAGAAGGACCAAGTCACCCTCTAAGTAGATGCAAGGCTGGACATTTTTGTCGTATTACACATTTATATGTCTCTTATGCGCTTCGTTAGCCAATTGGGCTTCACGACATGTTTCATCAATATGGATATGGTTAAGAAGGCACGCTTCTTCTTTTGAGGTGTTAGGTAACAAGTCTATCGCTATTTTTAACGATGATATTTCGCATTGGATTGGTAAGATAACTTCTAGACCATACACCAATTGAAAAGGAGTAATTCTGGTTTCATTTCTCACCGAGGTTTGATATGCCCACAAGGCAGAGTACAGGATCAAATGCCAGTTCCTTTTATGGACTCCTACCATTCGTTGAGGCATTCGTTTAATAATTTTGTTAATAGCCTCAACTTTTCCATTTGATTGTGGATAATAAGGAGTAGAATTATCATGTGACAATCCTAACTTAGCAGTCAATTCAGAAATCATGTGGTTGCGAAAATGCTTCCCATGATCTATAACTATGGCTTGTGGGACCCCAAACCGTGCAATAATGTGATTAAAGAAAAACAATGTAGTTGTTTGTCCTGTGTTATTAAATGTAGGCATCGCTTCGGCACATTTGGAAAATAGTCGACTGCAACAATAATATAACCATGCCCCCAAGACGAAGGAGGGTTACAGGTCATGAAGTCAATACCCCATTTCATAAATCATCCCGCAGAGACAACAAGATGCATTGACACTGGCAGTTTGTGGATCTTATGATAAAAAATCTGGCATGCATGAAAACTTCTGATTGCGAGGATGCAATCTCGAAAAATAGTAGGCCAAAAGTAACCAGCACAGAGTATCTTCTACGCACTAGTATATCCAGATAAATTTCCACCACAAGCCCCGGAATGACAATCATTTAACAATTTTTCGTCCTCCTCATGAGTGAGGCACCTCCTTAAAATGGCATCGACACCACAAGAATAAAGTGTATCATCGACGATCAGATAATCTTTGGCTTGGTATCAAATACGTCATTGTTCGGAGTGAGAGGTATTAGGTCGAAAAGTTTGGTTTTGGAGATAAATGATGAAATCCCCATACCAAGGATCAGATGATCCGATCGGAAACAGAGACTCGTGAGGAATTGATGGTTTCGATGCAGGTGTAGTGCTATTAGAGGGAAGGTCACAGAGAAGCTCAGCCAAAAATAAAGACATATTTGACTTGGATTTGATGAATTCCAAATAAAATTCCTAAAAAATGACAATCCATTTTGAATATTTTCCCCTCAGAAATTGACATGATAAGATATAAGTCATGGGGTTGCAATCCGAAACTATCGCTGTTTTTTAGAGTAGGATATAATGATGAAATCTTTGGACATCTTGAACAGCTGCCAAGGAAATCTTTTCCATGTATGAGTACTTAAATTCTATATCATTGAGATTATGACTCAAATAATAGAACGTATTTTCAATTGCATTTTCTACTTGGACCAAAACCATAGCGATGGTTGTTTCACCCGCGATGATATATAGGAAATAATCATTTTGATAATTGGGAAGATACATTAATGATGCTCGAATAAGAGTGTCCTCGACGACATCAAAAGAAGCTTGCACAACTTGGTCCCAATGGAAGGGAGCCCCCTTTTTTAATAATCGAGTAAATCCTTTAAGCATTTCGGCGTAGTTTGGAATGAACCTTCTCAGGAAGTTAGCCTTTCATTGAAGTTTTTGTATCTGAATTAAATTTGATGGTGCAGGAAAATCAAGAATGACTTGTAACTTTAGTGGATCTATTCAAATTCCTTCTTTTGAGAGTACGAATTTGAGAAATCAACCATAACCAACACAAAAAACACATTTATGTGGATTTAGGCGTATTTTGTAGTGTCGGCAGTGTAAGAAAATGGCTCTTAAATGCATCGGGTGATCATTCTGATTTCGTGAATGCACTGGTAAATCATCTAGATATGGTTGAACAATGTTCTTGATGTCGTTGAAATCATAATCCATTGCTCTCTGAAATGTTTCCCCAACATTGTTTAAACCAAATGGAAGCTTCCTATATGTGAATGTGCCCCAGGGATAGATGAATGTTGTCTTATGTTGGTCATCTGGGTGGATATTGATTTGAATGTAGCCAGAAAATCCATCCATGAACGATAATATTTCGCATCCAACACAATTGTCAATAATCTGGTTGATAAAGGGAGCAGGATAGTTGTCTTTTGGACAAGCCATGTTGACATCCCAATAATCGAGCACACTCTAATGGTTCCTTGTTTTTTGATAACAGGAACGATATTGGAAACCTCAGTTAGCGGAATAGGGTAAATGAAACCAGCACACAAAATTTTTTCAACTTCTGCTTTGATGGCAGCGACTTTCTTCGCATGAATAGGACGAAGCCATGGGCGCACCAGTTTGACATCAGGATACATATTAATAGTGTGTTCAACTATACTAGTATCTACATCTAGCATTTCCTCATAAGACCAAGCGAATATGTCACGAAATTCATAAAATAAAGAGCGATATGAATAAAGTTATGATGGGGAACAAGATACACTGTCATGAATATTTTCTACAATTCCCGGTTTGGTCAAAATATCGATTGAAATCGTTTCTTCGATATTTGATAAATTTCACTCAGAATTGATTGCATTAATCAGTAGAGAATTTGAAAATAAAGTTTTGATGGATGGGTGATATAGTTCATTAAGATTATTTTCTTCATAATTAGGAATATGGGAACGATGATGATAATATTCCCATAGTTCTCCTTCTGACATCATAGCTTCCAAAATATTTTCATCTGTCAAAATTTTTGAGGAAAATGGATCAAATGGAGTACCAAAATATAAGGAATGATCAACCCAAACACTCGACGACGCTGATTTCAGATTTTCCACCTAAGCCAAATAGATTGATTGCTATGCCAGCTCAATAGGGCTGGGTGGTAAAAATTCATCCAACATAGAAATATCAGAATCACTCATACTCTCCCTTAAGCCAGATAGAGTGGAAGAGATCATGTAGTAGGTCTATATACTTGCAATTTCTGCGGGCGGCAGTAATGCAAAGGTTCCCAAAAGAGTGGAATCCTTTAAGATTCCTACACCAATGTTCTGAATTTCTAGTTGGGGTAAGTGAACAAACGGAATGCTTCCAGTTACCTGCAAAGCGGAGGAAAAAAAGGATAATTGATTAATGACTTTTATAGTACCTTTATGTGGAAAGGAAATCATTCTAAAGTATGTAGAAACAATGGTAGTCATTGCATATACCCATGGTCTTCCAAGTAAAATATTATATTCAAGGGGTTCGTCAACAACCTCGACATCAATATTCATTGTTTTTCCCCCTAGTTCAACATGTAGGTTATCGATTATACCACAAGGTTTATATGTTCTTCCATCAAAAGCCTTCAACGTCATTTATGATTGTGATAATCACGATGAGCCAAGTGACTTCCAATAGTTTAGAGACATAATGCACGTAGATGCTCCCTCATCAATAATAGTGCGATGAACAAGGTGATTGAGAACATTTACTTGTATAGAGAATACCAATTCTGCTGGTAGCTACGGTACATAGCCCGTATGATTAAAGACGACAAGATTAGAATCAGTAGGATCAATTCCACTAATGGCCGACAATAAAGCTTGCTTCTAGGAGAGACAATTTTGTAATACCTCAAGAGCAGACACAGCTAAAGGGGATTGAGCCAAATATTCAACTATATTATAATTTTGTGCAGCTCTTGCTTGAGGATTATATGTCGATTTATGAATTACTCCCTTAGGTGGCTTAATTGTAAATTCAGGAATAACAGTAGGTGGTACTGATTCCGTAGACGGATTCGTTTTCGAGGTAGTAGGTTGATTAGTGGTCGGACTACCATAGTATTTATTATGCGTTGACACCAAAATATCTAGTGAAATTTTTGTGCTGGATAACATTAACACTTGGGAACTAGGAGATGGATCCGTAGCAACCAAATTAGTGTCTGGATTTGGAAATGGGTGTGTCAACAAAGCTGATGCATGGGAAGTCTTGATGATTTTTGAGACTTCAGCACGGTGAGGACAATCCCTAACAAAGTGTTCCTTGCGACAGTTTATGCAAGGAGAAAAAGGTTTCCGTGGTCCAGAAAGTTGATTAGATGATCTTTTCTATGGATTAGAAGTTTTCTTTTTCTTTGATTTCCCCTTTTTCTTACTTCCTGGTTGCTTGTCAATTTTTCCTTTGTCAAATGACACGGCATTAATTTCGGAAGTAGGAGCAGGATCAGATGTAGTAGCATGGTGTGTGTTTGCAGTGCCTATCAAGCCATCTATGGCATGAGAGTCCTTTATTTGAGGAGGAACATTGAAATTAGATCGCGGTGCATTAGGAATTTTTTCATAGAGCGTGCCCGACTGAGTGTAAATCAAGTTCAAATATTGGGCACGAGCGGTAGCTTTCTCTTCTGTGATGACAGCACCCTTAGCCACATCTTTAGTTATAGATGGTCACAAGGACTTAATGAACCATTCAACAAGGAGTTGATCCAGAATAAATGTCTTAATGATTCGTCGACGACGACGCCACTCATGAATATGAGAAAAAATGTTATTAGCATTAGTCTGTTTGAAGTTGGTCAAGAGTTCCATTCCAGTTTCGTATCTAATCGATAACTGGAAATGGCTAAAAAAGACAGTAGCTAGGGTAGTGAAATTTTCAAAAGAAGCTCTAGGTAACTCAATGTATCGTTTAGCAGCTGGACCTGTAAGCGTACGCTGGAAAAGACGTAGTTGAACAGAATCATCATTCAGGGAATTTGATGAACACCATAAATGATACGTCATGACATGAGTCGACGGATCTTCTCCAAGGTTTCCATTGAATTTAGGAATATTAGAGGGTAATTTATGAGGTATCAGCTACCACCAAGGAGCATAATTTATAGGATCATTGGTTAACCAATTTAAATCTGGTAATTCTGAGGCTGCAACAAAAGGCAAATATCGATTAAGGTCAGGTTGAGCATAGCTAGGGCAAGATGGAATTACTTAAGAAACAGTCCTTTAAGCACCAGCATACGAAATCTGCTCTTGGTAACGCAGATAGGGGTTGTTTTTCATAGCAAACACTTGAGGCTTCTGTTGACCAAAACTTGAATATGATACTTGCTGAAATGAAGTTTGAGGCATTTGGCATGTGGCTTCCAAGGTGTCTGTCCAGCAATGTTATAACCCAAATTAGTATAACTTGGATTCGGTTGATGTGTATAACCAGGTTGTGGTTGTGACATCCCATAAAATGGTACACCAGCTTCTGAATAAATGATGCCTGATATAGGTGGTTGTATATTAACCAAAGGATTTGGATTCTGTGGACCCAAAATTTGATGATATTGAGTCGAAGAACCCACTTGATAACGTTGATGTACAATATTTTGATTCTGTAACAGGGGTATAGATGTATTAAAAAGTGGTAATGAAGTGGGTGTAACAGGTTGAACCAGTTGATACGGATGTACAAACGTTTGTGGTTGGATAGGAAGAGTGGGCTGCCATTGACAAACATTCATGTCAACATTAGTTTGACCAAAAAGTGACGGATTATTGTCATATTGGGTGACCAAATGTTTCCCCCCAGCATAAGGAGGATAATAAGATGGAAAATATTGTTCCCCAAATGCTGGGAGTCCATTTGGTATGGTATTTAAAGGAATTGACCCAAAAGGACCCACTTGGTATTGCCCTGATGTTGTATGTAATGAATCAAGTCGTTCATTACTAACGATAGGACTACCAGTTAAAATACTGGATGATGACATTGGTAAAGACGATGGTCTTGAAGATGCACTAGAGAAAGTGCCAGATAATGATTTGTAACCCATTGGGATCATAGGGCCACCATGCAAATATTTCTCTGGTGAAGTTGTGAGCATCGACGGAGTAGCAAGGGTAGTAGCTGACGTAATTGGAGTAGTAGACCCAACCAAAGATGTTGTTTTAGACATGGTTGTTTGACCAAATGTACACCCTCGAAAATCTATGGGAGATTGAATGGGAACAAGATCAAAAAAAGAAGATGGAAATGATTGAGGAAAAGACTAGTACAGGTAAAGGTCCTCCCCAAAATGGGTTGGAGTTAAAGTTGTATTGTCTTGTGGGATTTATTCAATCACAATTAAACCAGGTGGAAGAACTTCACTGTCAGGCCCAAAATATATTTCAGATGGTTGACTGTGTGATATAGGAGTTTCAATGGCTACATAAGTTTATGGGATGACCAAGGTAGGAACAACTTTTGGTTGTTTGACTTCAAGATTCAGATGTTCTGGCAAAGAAGAGACAAGATATGGATCAATTTGTGATTGAAAAACATCAGGTCCAGGAGGTATGGTCTCATTGATTGAATGGATTGTGACCACAGGTAGCTGTGAAGACTCTATTTCGAAAACAGTAAACAAACTAGGATGTGTGGAAACAAATTGAGCTAACTCTGGATTATTGGAAAATAATGTTTCACTAAAGGTATGAATTGTACTTGATTCAATAGATTGTGATTGCCTTCACCTACCAGAAGTAACTTCTAGAATTAAAGGTGGTTTTAGTGCTAATAAACGTGAATAAAGGGGGATAGGATTTTGTTCTTCCACAATTGCTGATTTATTTTAACCAAAAAAAATAAAAAAAAAGAGGGTAATGCTAGGTGAAAGGGTTTACCAAGAAACTGTGAACTACAGAATACCTCCTGGTGAACCAAGAAGTACGGGCAAGCAATCTCCCCGAATGTTGTGTTCGATGTATCACAATTTCAAGGTGGCCAACTCGGTTCACTATGGATGGATAGCACCTAAAAGTTGTCCTCCCAAATATACCCAAAGGTACGTGGAGGCCCAAGTCCGTATTAGCACTGTCTAATGCAAAATCGCACAGTGAGAGCACCCCTTTATACTTATCGTACTGTAACACCCCCTGATATACCCGAAAGTACATGGATGAGCTACAATATACTTACGTACTATTGGAGAGGTAAATCCCCTCTGCAGATAGAGGCGATCCCTACTAGCCCAGAACAAGTATAGCAACAATCAAGTCACGCTAAGACGCAGGTCTCTAGTTACAAAATGACAAGAAATGATAAGTTGCTTACCTTAGGTCCTATGCGATGGTCATCAAAAGAAGGATGACGCTTCCCGTCCTCCACTTCGGTAGATCACAATCCTTTTTCTTAGCACATCCGAACACCTACACACATGTGAAGAAACACGATGATACACAACATAGAATCTAAATCTTGTAACTATACATCAGTCAGAGAAGATGTAACTCATTGCATCAAAGATAAAGATACACGAATGAAACCATAATCAAAGTCGCTTATCATTAATAAAAAAAAGGAATGATACAACCTTAAGCTCTGATGCTGGATATTCCTTTGGCAGGGTCGATAGTGGAGCATGTCTCAATGAAGCTCATTGGAAATGGGACAAAGCTCTCTCTCTTCGGCTTGGCTCTCAAAGGTTGTCTGGTGATAGTCTCCTTGCTACTGATTCAGCTCTGAGTTCTAGCTTGCTAAGGGAAAATGGAAAGCTTATATAGATGGTGGAAGGGGAGTTGGGATCCCTACAATGGTGGGATTGGCCCTATCCTCAAGGAAGCTTCCATGATAGGTGGAAAACTACTTCCCCTACATGGAGATCCGAAGCCAAACCTCCCAACTCATTTTAGAGACTCGTTCAGGAGTTGGTTGGAATCAAACTTCTTCCATCTATTTTTAAAAAACAATACTTATTAAGCTTGGCGCGAGTAATACACTGGGACATAGCACCAGTTGGCGCGCCCTCTTTGGTGGATTTCCCCCATTGGCGCGAGGGCTGAATTGGCTAGTCACACCAAGGCCAAAAGGTCATTTTTTAGGGTTTTTCACAGGAAATTGTCTTGAGAGGAATGATTTTCATTGTCAAGGGGGATGCCATGAAAGTGATTTTAGGTTATTTTACTGCTCACAGGTCACAGAAAAGGCCCTCCAATGTGCGGGACAATGGATTGTAGGGATGGTGACAAATTACTATGTAAAAGATGCCCCCTAAAGCATGAGGCCTGAGAGAGAGATAGGGGTGAAATGCTTTACGAGAATGTGCGCAACTGAAAACACTATTGTTAGAAAACGTGCGTAGACAAGTACAAATGATATCTAAAATACATGATATGTGGTATGAGTGCAGCCATCCATAATAAAGTATACAATAATCAAGATCCGAGGCATGGACACAACCATCCAGTGAGGATCAATAAATAGACTCAGGTATGGTCACAACTATCCAATCAATGAGTCATGTAGCAAATCATGATAATCCACAAAATCCACATCCTCTATTCCATTAGAGAAAATCCAGGGTCTTACACTCCATCTCGACCAAAACAGAGTACAAGTCCAAGCATGTGAATAAGTGATCTGAAGTCGAACATGAAAGAACATCGTCTGATTACCAGCCAATGATGAAAGTTGTTAACAGACGTGAGAGGAACCACCTATAATGGAAATGGCCCTCAAGGTACTATAGGTACAATCCAAGGAATGTGAATAGTGAGCTCACATCAAACACCCGTAGAATCATCTGATCGAAGGCCAATGATGAAAACCTTGCGTCAGATGCGAAGAACCTGCCATTAAGGCATGCAAGCTCCAAGGTACCGGAAGGGATTCTCTAGATTAGCTTCCTGGAAAATGAGCTAAAGTCGACAGGAAGTGACCTTGATCAAAGGTGGGCCATAGTGTTTCCCACATCATCGACGCGAGACAGAGGAACATAATGTTTGTGAATCAGGATCAGATGAGAATCAGAGGAGGGTTGAAACTACAGAGGTCAACTTCTCTTGAACATATCGATGGCACGACAATGGATTTGGAAGTATTTGACATCAAAATATTTTAGGTCATGATGACAAGGAAAAGAACAGATGAATGGTCAAAAGGGATAACCAAAACCCATGGAGGCAAGCAGAAAACAAGATGAGATGTCCCCAACCTGACACAAATGCAGACAAGTGCCATGTTCAAGAGTGACATACTGCCGACATGACGATGATACTGGTTTCATTTTTCCCCACCATTTCTAGCGAGTACCACAATTATTTTTTAGAATAAGCTTGAAGGGGATAGCATATGCTTGTGATATAAGTTCGTCCTTCGGACAAATCCAACCTAGTACATTTAACGAGCCCTAGGAAAGAGGAACTTGAGTATAATCATTACGACATAATCCGATGTCATCAGGTTTTAACGAGTCTGACAGAGGAAGAACTCAGCATATTTTCATGTTTAGAGAGTTTGAAAACATATGGGTAAGGTAAACTCCAACAGTCCCTTTTCGTAGATAGTTCCTCAGATCCGAAAAGGTAGAAAACTATGTCTAAGAAAACCTCCCAGTCGTGATTGGCTAGGGTATTCATTTTTCATAAATAATCTATCTCAGCCCGAAAAAGGGGTAAACGTATATTGGGTAGATTTCGTTTCGTAGCCAATTTAACGAGATCAAAACGACAAGCGACTCGGTAATATTTTCATGTTTAGAGAGTCAAAAAAGAGCTGAAAGATGACTCCAGTAGTGAATTTTTCGTGTTTTTACCGAGTCCGAAAAAGTATAAAATATAACTCGTACCGTCATTCAAGTTGTGTAAAAACCTATTTCTGCACATGAAAGCGAGCGTAAAACCCATTTTTCGACAAAATATAATAAAATATTGGAAAAATGACTTTCAAATCCTAGTTTTGACTTTGAAAAGTTATAAATATGCCAAAAATAGTAAAAACATATTTACTTTTACTTTTTTACATCTTGTGAGAGAAACAGTGAGCTTTTGCTGTGCAAACTTGCGGTGACGATTATGGTTAATCTAGTACGTCGTTTCGGTCCTCGTTCATTCCAGGTAAGAGGTGCTTCCCTTAGCTCTGTTTTGATTTATTTTTTTATAGATTTCCATTGTGTTTTTGGATCCCTGAGGGGACCTTTGCAAAATTATGGCTCGACCAATTGGCACGAGTATTGGGCACAGACCCGCGCCAATTGGCTCTTTTTTGGCAAAGGGGTCGCAACAGTTGGCACAACTATTAGCAAAATAATCGCGCCAATGGCGCAAGTCAAATGTCCGCTTGAATTTAGCAAAATGTGAACCATAAGCTGAATTTCTGAGTGTTCCAGAGATCTGATGAGGTGTTTATGACCATTTTGGTGCAGATACACGGCCAAAATGTTAATCGAGTGGAAATAAAGAAAGCATGGTGATGAAGATGAAATGGCCATGGGGAATGAAGCATGCATGAATGCTCTCCGAAAATGTGGTCTTAAAAAGTTCTTATTAACACCATGTTTGAGAGCACAACCTGAGTTACTGCAGTATTTGATCAGAATTTGGGACGAGAAGGAAGAAAAATTCAGGCTCCGAGACCAAGTGTTCGAACTTGAAGTATCCGACGTCTATTTCATAACTGGACTTTCCCGCGGGGGTCCAGTGCCGATCATGATAGGCACTAGAACTTCTGGTAAGAAAATGGCAATGGTGATGGAGATAGTGTGCCCAGGGGCACAAATAGGATTAGGCAGTGGGAAGGTTGATATCCACACGGTCCCCGATTTGGTACTCCGAGTAGTACTCCACACCATTATGCGGGCTGTGGGGTCGCACGCACCGCATGAGGCAACTACATCACAACTCCTATTAGCATCTGAATGCATGAACCTAACACTTTTTTATTGGGCCACTACCGTAACAATGAACATCAAATGGCAGTTGACGAAGTTTGAGAAGGCCAAACTGAAACAATTTGGGTATGGATCTATCCTGGTATCGTTCATCCTTGAACGGGTACCAATATTTTAGGGCCAGGGGGCGATAGTCGCTGAGCCATCATTAAGGGAGCCAAGGATGGCTCGATGGGTAGCACTCATGCCCAGATTAGGAGGGGGCCAACAAATGTCATGGAGACTCAAGTTTTTTGTATGGCTACGGTGACAGCTGATCATCGTTGAGGATTGGCCCTATGTTGGTACCAACTTCACGGGAGACCCAGATCTTCCACTCCCGGAGGGGGATGACTGGGATGAGGAGCTGGGTAAGAATCTTTTTGATTTTATGTATTTATGATTTTTTTTTGTGATACATGCCTATTCTAACAAAAAATCCTATATGTGTGCAGATGTTGGCCCAGAGAGGCCCGCTAGGATGTCGCCCATCGCACGGAGGACCCCTCTCGCACATGATCCTCAAGCTGAGGTTGGCAAGTGGAGTGAGCTAGTCCAGGACCTAGAGGGTATCGCCTGGGGGATCCTAGATTATGTCCATCTAGCAGACGTCTCGATGGCTTACCAGAGGCACACTGCGGGGGTGCCTAGTCGCCTCCATCGATTACTGAGGCGACTGGTGCGGGTGGTTACATGCTACCATGAGCACCACGCTGATTAGTCATCTAGGGCTTTTCATTTGCACATTTTTGAGAGATATGTTGTCTCCAGCTATTATTAAAACAGACATGTATATTTTTTTATTTTATGTGATGTACACAAACTGCAAACTATTCGACACACACACACACACACACACACACACACACACACATATATATTTCTGGATGGATCTTTTTTACATATGATGATGTTTTTACAAGTTGCGTAAATGTCTATCTAAAACCATATTAGCTACTGCATTTGTTCACACATTCATGTGTCTGGGTATGTGTTGATATGTAATGTAATCAAAATTTCTTTCCAGTAAACAAATACGTAGATATAGTCATAAAATGGATGGGTTTCTAACTGAATAATGACTATTAACTTGTAACACTACAAGCTGTGAGTCCAGATATACAAGTAATGCACAAATACCGAGGTTGACAGCCTTGTTCAATAATTCCAAAATGGCACTATACTCCGCGACATTATTTGTGGTAGGCCCTAGAAAAACACCTTGCAAATTGACCAACTCACCAGCAGGATCATAGATTACCCAGGCTGCTGAGGACAAATTCCTGGTACTGCGGGAGGCACCATCCGCGAAACCGAAAAAAGGAGTAATAGACATCTGCATAATCAGGAAGACCCATTCATCAGAAATATGCTTACAAAGCACACCACACCACACATGCACAAAAAATGAAATCACTCACTTATGTACATACACACCACACAAGAATAACTCAGCCATAGTACTTCTTCAGGTGCAACCCATTCCTAGGTTGTTCCAAAGGAATACCTTCATAGTCGATTAGCTCATAGGCCACATTTTTTAATACTCGCTTAACTATATAGGGCCCATGCCACATGGGTTGGAATTTTCCCACTCCAAGTTTATCGTGTGCTTGGTCATATAGGAGGACGAGGTCCCCTTCAATGAAAGAACGTGGAGAAACCGATTGATCGAAGTGGGCTTTGACCCACTTTTTCTGTTCCTTAATAACTAAGGCAGCCAAACAACGGGTTTCATCTAGTCGTTCGAGATACAAGAGACGTTCTTCCTCCAGAGAACTGTCGGGCAATAGTTCCACAGCCAACTTCAGAGAAGGAATTTCGCATTCAATTAGGAGAGTTGCTTCCAGACCATACAGCAACTGGAAGGTGTGAATCTAGTTGCGCTCTTTACAGAAATTCGATAGGCCCAGAGAGCTGAGAACAATTGGAAATTCCAATTGGATTTGTGGAAACCAATTGTTCATTGAAGCATTGTGACCAATACCTTGTTCACAGCCTCAACCTGGCCATTCGCCTGGGGGTAGTATGGCGTTGAGCTATCATGGTGTAAGCCCAACTTTGATGTTATCTCAGCCATCATGTAATCCCAAAAATGAATGCCATGATCGGTGACAATGGCTTGAGGGACTCCAAAACACGTAATAACATGGTTGAAAATGAATTGAACGGCTGTCTTACTGTCGACAGCGAATGTAGGCATCGCTTCAGCCCACTTAGTGAAGTAGTCTACGGCAATGATTATATAAGCATGCCCCCTGGCCGAGTGATGGTTACATGTCATAAATCTATGCCCCATTTTGCAAAAGGGCCTATAGTAATGACAGGGTGCAAGGGTATGGGTGGCACTTGCATCTTACGCTGAAAGACTTGGCACACGTGGAATTTTTGAACTGCAACAATACAGTTCTTGAATATAGACTGCCAAAAGTAACCCGCACACAGAATCTTGTGGGCAGTGGCATATTCGGACATGTGACCACCACAAGCGCCACTGTGACAGTCATTCAGGACTCTCTCAGCCTCTTCCAGGGTCAAGCTCTGGTGGAGCACAGAATGAACTCTGACATGGTACAAGGTATCTCCTACAATGTGGTAGGGTTGAGATTGATGTCGAACGTGACATCGAGCATCCTTTGTCAACTCAGATTGGAACGTGGATGTTTGAAGATACACGATAATGTCACCATACCATGGATCATGAGTGTTGATAATAAATGTCGTTTCATCTAGGATATGATCCTCGGATTGGGATGGAACGGAGTTTGTCGGGCGAGAGAAAATAAGATCAGCAAAAACCAATGATTTCATCAATTTGGTAGTTGTGAACTCCAAATCAAACTCCTGAAGGATTACAATCCATTTGGAGTACTTGCCCCCCAGAAATTGTCAAGACAGGATGTATGTCATGGGGTTACAGTCATAAACCAAAGTTACCATACACAATAGGATGTAATGGCGAAATCGATCAATGGCCTGAACCACAGCAAGCGCCAACTTCTCAATGTGGGCATAGTGCATTTTCGTGTCGAGAAGATTCCGAGATAGGTAATAAAAAATGTGTTCATTTCCATCGTCATCATCCTGTACTATAACCATAGCTATCGTGCTAAACGCAGTGGCCAAATAAAGGGTAAAATCGTGATGATAGTTGGGAGGACATATCAATAGAGCGTTAACAAGCAATGTTTTAAGCTTATCAAAATACTATTGGGCAATCTCATCCCAATGGAAGGGAACGTCCTGTTTCAAAAGTCGCGTAAACCCCTTGGCTACTTCCGCATAGTTCAGAATAAACCACCGTAAGAAGTTGGCTTTCCCCTGTAGACTCTGCAATTGATGTAACGAGGATTGGGATGGGAGGTTAACGATGGCCTCAAACTTGAGGGGATCAAGGAGAATCCTGTATTTGGAGATGATGAATCCCAAAAGACGACCAGAATCTACGCAGAAGACACACTTGTGAGGATTAAGCCTAATATTGTAACGTCTACAGCGGAGAAAAATCTAGCGGAGGTGTTTAGGATGGTCCTCACGCCGAGATGAATGGGCCAGCAAATCATCCAGATATGGCTGAAAAATATGACGTATGTCATGGAAAGCATAGGACATAGCACATTGGAAAGTGGCGCTAGCATTTTTCAAGCCGAACGAGAGCTTTTTATAAGAAAAATTACCCCACGGATAGATAAAGGCAGTCTTATGTTGATCAGCGGGTAAAATATTAATTTGATTGTAACTTGAGAAACCGTCCATGAGGGAGTAAATCTCACTCCCCACGCATTCATCAATGATTTGGTCTATAAAGGGAGTGGGGTAATTTTCCTTAGGACAGGCCCGATTAATGCCTCGGTAATCAACACAGACTTGTATTGTGCCCTGCTTATTATCTATAGGGAAAATATTATAAACCCATTCTGTGAGGGGAATTGGATAGATAAAGCCCGTGTTGAGAAGTTTTTCAACTTCTACCTTTATGGCTGCGACTTTTCGGGGATGCACTGGGCATAGACACTAACACATGGGTTTCGCACTTGGGTAGGTAGGAATCTCATGCACGACTATACTGGGATCAATCCCACGCATCTGTTCATAGGACCATGCGAAAACATCTTTGAATTTGCGAAAAAGGCTCGTGTATACCAAAATTTCTTCGGGAGAATAGGTAACTCCCACGTGAATGTTCTCGACTACCCCCAGTTTGACGGAGATGTCAATCGGCATGGTTTGAGTGGTATTACTTAGATTTCCCTCCGAAAGAACATCATGAGTCAATATCGGTGTTTGAAGAGGCGGAGTGGGAACCTGAGATGCGAAGCGCTCTAGACAATCAGACATTACCCCCAGGCCGGGCATGAACGAGGAACGATGATGTCCGTCGCTCGACAGAAGATCTCCAATAGACATTGTTTCAACAATAGCTTCATCAGAAGGGAAGACTTCTCTTAAAGGATCAGGCGAATCTGCATCGCCTAGCCAAGGGGATTGAGAATATATATCCAGAGCCATGCTCGAAGGAGCATGTTCAGGAGGAGGAGGATCAGATGCGGCAAGAATTTCACAACAATTAATCTAAACTAGAGTTAAAGGCATCGATTCTCTGAAATAGGTCACTTGTTTAGGCGAAGGGATGAACCAAGGGTCGTCTGACCTAGAGATCATATTAACTTGAACGGTGTGCAGTGGTGGCGTGGGAAAAATACCCATGAGGACGGGGTCCTTGAAAAGACCGAGTCCTACACTATCGGGGGGATTGGGGATTTGATCCACATAAGGAACATTGTTCTCGGAGGATGAGGTGAAGAAAGGCAACTGATCAATAGTAATAATTTTTCCCTCATGAGGGAACTTCAGAAGCCGGAAGAGGGTGGACAGAACGCATAGCATGGCGTGAGTCCAACTGCGACCAAGAAGGAGATTGTAGTTGAGCTTGGCGTCAACCACTTCTACTTCTACATTGACTATCTTACCCTGTAACATGATTGGAAAACTCTCGAGAACACCCAGGGGTTTAGATTCCCAACCATCAAATTCCTCTAGGGCATTGGGAGACGAAGTAAGAGCTGGAGAGCCAATGGCCTTCCAGCAGGCGGATGACATAACACAAGTGGAAGCACCTTTGTCCACAACAGCTCTATGAATGTTGAGGCCATTTATCCCGACTTGTATAACAAGAGCGATTTGATGTGGAAGTCGGGGGACAAAATTTTCTAGGTCAAAGGTGAGAAGACTAGAATCGGTGGGATCAATTCCACCGATTGTGGACAATAGAGCTTTCCATTGCGATGGGAAACTTTGAAGCACTTCCAACGCAGACATTGCGGAAGGTGCCTGTGCCAAATCCTCAACAATGCTGTAGTGTTGAGCGGCACAGGCGTTTGGATTATAGGAAGATTTTCGCAGAACACATTTAGAAGGTGGCCTGACAACAGGTTCAGCGCTGGGCTTCTCAATTTATAAAGGACTAGAGATAGGTGGGGGAGGTGGGCCATCAACAACTTCCTTCTCATCTACCTGGCATGATCCAGCATAATCCTTCGAATGAGTGGCAATTGAGACAGGTGAAACACCATTCATCTTAAAAACTTGTGACCCAAATGGTACAGACGGTGAAGGCTGTTCGACCACCTGGGTCTGTTGAGATGGGAAGGGTTCCTTGAGAACTCCTAGAGTCCCTTTGCAGCCTTTGAGAAGTTGGCTAACTTTAGATCGTCGGGGACAATCTTTGGTATGATGATCTCCTTCACAGATAAGGTAGGGGTACTTTGGTTTACGTTGGGAACCATCGTTAGCATGAGGTTTAGAAGACTCTAGTTTTGGGGCATCGAGTTTGGATTTTCCTTTGCCCTTCTCCTTTCCTTTGGAGGCCTTTTTCGCAGGATTGGCCTGAACGGCATTGACCTCCGCAGTCTTACTAGAATCTAGAGGGGTGGGAAGAGCAGAATTATTGGAAGAATTAGACTTCTGCTTCCCATTAGAGGACTTCCGAGAAGTTTGAGAAATGGAACCAATAAAATTGTCCACCGATGGGGTACCTGGTGCTTTAGAGGTTCCTGGCCACAGGGCATTAGTCAAAATATCATAAAGCGTGCCAGACTGAGAATACACCAAATCAAGGTACTGGGCATGAGCGATTGCTTGTTCTTCAGTCACACGTGCCCCCATAGCAATATCTTGAGTGATCTTGTTAACAAAGGAGGTCGTGAACCAATTATTTAGCAGTTGATTAGGTATATCAAACTTGATCAGTCTACGACAATGTTTCCACTCGTGAATATGATCAGATATGTGGGCGGCTTTATCCTGCTTGAGAGAAGTCAGGAGATGCGTCCTGACTTTGTATCGAAACGGTAACTGAAAGTGCGTCAGAAAAGCCATAGCCAGAGTATTAAAATATTGAAATATGTCACGGGGTAATTCGATATACCACTTAGCAGTAGCGCCAGTAAGCATGCGCTGAAAAAGACGTAGACGAATCGAGTCGTCAACCCAAGAGTTCGAGGATCACCACAATGGTAGGTCATGATGTGAGCTTGGGGGTCCTCTCTAACTTTACCTCCAAATTTAGGATAGTCACCGGGCACCTTGGTTGGAACCATAGGCCAATAAGGATTGTGAAGAATTGGATCATTGGTCAATTTAGAAACATCTGGCAATTCCAATGTAGCAAGGAAAGGGAACTGAGGATTGAAAAGGATACTAGGTCCCCGATAAGGACCCGTACCTGTACTCCCTGGTTGAGCATAACTTTGCCCCCATTGGTTCTGTCCTAGGGGATTCTGACCATAGGGGGTGTAATCCATATAGTTAGGTTGATACAGTTGCTGATAACGACTGTACGGGAGTTGATAACTGGGGTATGGACCCTGATTATATGTCGGCCCCGTTTGAGCAGTATGGGGACTTGACTGCTGAGTATAGGTATAGCCTGGTTATTAAAGGTAATAACCAGAACCTTGGGGCGGGTTGTAAAATGATTGTGATTGACCTTGAAGATAATAACCGCCTTGGGGTTAAGCAGGTTGCTGGTAAGTGGGGCCATGCTGAGCCTGATAAGTTGGGTGCACAGGCGGATTTAGCTGTGGCATAGAGTAAATCGGCTATTAAGTAGGGTTGACTGGATGTGCAAGTTGGCCTGGTTTAATAGGTTGACTTGGCTGAGTGGGCTGCCCTATTTGAATAGGTTGACCTGGGTGAGCAGGTTGTCCCGGTTGGATAGGTTAACTTGGCTGAAGAGGGATACCAGGCTGCCCCAGATGAGCCGGTTGGCCTGGTGGTGGGATAGGGCCAGGTTGTGCTTGATAACCAGTTAGACCTATAACAAGACCATAAGATGGCCTTGGCTATGCAACATTCGGACCAATAGGAAACTGAGGTTGCAGAAGTTGCACCATAGGTTGAGAGGGTTGGATTTTCCCCCCAGGACCATACAACAATCCCAGTTGGTACCCCAATTGAACTGTGGGTCCTTGAGGATGACATGGTTGGACCACAGGTGAGGCTGTACCGGTTGACCTTGAGGGTTGTAGGACTCTCGTTACGGACCGTATAACAACCCCTGCTGACCCGAAGGTTGGCCCTATAAGGGTTTTACTTGCGAGTCATATAGATAACCAGGATGGCCTAAAGGTTGACCCTAGAAGGGTTGTCCTTGCGGGTTGGAAGGTTGCCTAGCCTGGGTAGACAGAAAACCTTGAACATACTGATAAGCCTCTAGAGCAGGAAGACGTAGAGGGTTTCCTTTCTTATCATACTAATATGGAAAAATATAAATGGGTGTACCATCCTGTGCATAATGGGAAAAATAAGGACGGTTGGGATCTTGAGAGGATTGACCAACCTCGGATTTCAACCGCTGTAGAGACAATCGATACTCCTCAGGAGAGATATTCTCCAGAATAGCAGGTGCTATGTAGACGTCTTCAGGAAGTGACGCGGTCCTGATAGACTGAGTAGTAACAATGGGTGTAGATGCGACTATGCAGATGGTAGGCCTAACAGGTACTGATGTGACCTAAGGAGATGACGTGAGGGGTGTCTTTGGGGACATCCCTAACGAAGGAATAACCGGCCTTGAAGACAGAGTTGATACTCCCATAGAGGCGACAACGGCCACAATCTGACTTAAGGATCTATACCCCACTGGAAGCAAAGTGCCAGGAAAAGACATGACAGATAAGTCGGGGTTGTTTTCTAGGAATAGCTGGTAATCCTCACCAGATGTAGGGATTTCCTCACTAGGAGAAGGACTGGATGAGTCCATATCTCACCCTGCTGCTAGATCTTCTAAAAGACGGCGAGGACTAGGAGGAATAACAACAGCTAAAAAAGGCGAACCCAATGTAAGAGGAGGGAAATATTCCCCTACTCGAAATCAAAACAAAGCATTGGATAAGGGCCAATTGAACTCAACTGGTCCTCCAAAGGGAAGCTCAGATAGAACCGGTCCCCTATTGGGAAACTCGAAGACAATGGGCTGCTGAGGTTCAGCAGAGGACTGAGAGACCTCTGATGAATCGTCTGTGTAAGGACCACTAGTAGACGAAATTGAGGTTTCCGCCACTGTGATAGTAATGACAAGAGGAAGAGATCAAAACAAAAGAACACGGGCAAAAACCAAGGAACACAATCAAATTACCAACAAGAAAACTCTAAAAGGGCGTGTGATCGCAGGTGATCTATTTTACCACATTGAAACTTAGAAACTTTACCGTGTCATGTTTTAAGAGTTGAGAAACGGACAAAAGGTGACTCTATATCTTTCAATTTGAAAACAAGCATGAAAGTACAAGCGCTTGATGATCCTTTCAAATTTAATGATTCTGAAAATATCAAAATGACCACTCTGGAACTCTAGGAAAAAGGGTGTACCAGATATCCGTGAACTGTAATATACACCTTGGTTTCAAAATGAAAGAGAAATCAACCAAGGACTTGACGTACGTGCAGGCAATCTCCCCGAATGCTGTGTCCGGTGTATCACGGGTATAAGGAGGCAGACTCGGCTTCCTATGGATAAAGGATAGCAACCTAGTGGGGTCTCCCTTTATATACCCGATGGTATGGGGAGCACAAGTCCGTACTAGTGCTGTCTAAAGCCAAGAGGCGAGCGACAGCTTCTAGGTTTAATGACGTCGGAACACGTCATTAGCCTAGACCTGTAACTATTTAATTAATGTTTCAATGTTGCCTTAAGGTAAATTGAATAAATTTTAGAGTTGATCTTCAATTATGTTTCAATTTTCAGGCTATACTGAATGTTATGTTTCAAAAATCCTCTAAATGCACACTACATGCCACAATATATCACTTTGTTCGATGAATAGCTAACTATGGGAAGGTTGAGAGCTTTCTAAACAATAACAAAATGTTCACAAAACAACCACTAGTGTCTCTAATGCATGATAATGCAACGAAAAGCTTTTCCTTTAGAGTTATATAACACTAATAACGTAAAAAAGTTTTCAAATTACACTAACTAATCAAAAGCACAAGAATTGAATTTCTGTATTTTCAATGTTTTAAGAGCAAGATGCACTAAACAAAATGAAAACTAATAACAAGACCAATTCGGGAAATGATAGCGAAAGAGTGAAAGCAATAAATTTCACTCAATACAAAATACACAATCAGACCTCAAACTAAAGGAGAAATCCCCCAAATGAAAGAGGAATCCCAAAAACTCAAACGAACTGTGTAATCTAGGCTCGAAACGAGACAAAGCGATACTCAAATGAGAAAGAGATAAATCACTCAAATAATGCAATAAAACAATGGAAAACCACCAAATGAATGCAAAGAAGCAACAACCAAGTTGACTGGACAAATGAAAACCAAAAACTCCCACAGGAGGCTCAACACACTATAGCACCTAGATGCCCTAGGGCTAGAATGTAAAACCGATAGTAGAGGGAAAACAACAGGAGGATAGATGTCACACACAGTCAACCAAGGCTTCAGGACACTCAGGTAGTCGAAAAAATGACACCAAAACCACAAATCAAGCTCAAAAACAAGAAAACCCTAGCACCACACAGGATTGGTGCGACTATCTCGTTGCAATTAGTGCCAGAACAGGATTGGCACAGGGGCCTAACCAGCAACAAGCACCAATTGGCACGACTGTCAGGGAAAAACACGCGCCAGTCGAGCTTACCAATGACAAAAATAAAAAAGAGCAAACAGGGAGCAGATAAGGTATGGTGAGGCTAAACAGAGGTTTAACACTAGAAAAAGGCGAACCAGAAGAGCTAATCAAGCAGATAAAGACGAAATCAACCAAAAAAACAAGACAAACTCCAATCAATGTCTCCCGAGTGGGAGTCGCCAGTTTGTTGGAGAGGTAAATCCCCTCTGTGGACAGAGGCGATCCCTACTAGCCCAGATTGGGTCTAGCAACAATCAAATCACGCTAAGACGTAGAGCTCTAGTTACAAAATGACAAGAAATGATAAGTTGCTTACCTCAAGTCATACGTGATGGTCGTTGAAAGAAGGATGATGCTTCTCGTCCTTCGCTTTGGCAGATCAAAATCCTTCCGCTTAGCGTGTACGAACACCTACACAGATGCAAAGAAACATGATGATACACAGCATAGAATCTAAATCTTGTAACTATACATCAATTAGAGAAGATGTAACTCATTGAATCAAAGATAAATATACACAAATGAAACCATAATCAAAGTCACTTATCATTAATAAAACAAAGGAATGATACAACCTTAAGCTCTGACGCTGAATCTTCCTTTGGCGGGGTCGATAGTGGAGCACGTCTCAATGAAGCTCGACGGAAATGGGACAAATATCTCTCTCTTCGGCTTGGCTCTCAAAGGCTATCTGGCGACAGTCTCCTTGCTACTAATTCAGCTCTAAGTTCTAACTTGCTAAGGGAAAATGGCAAGCTTATATAGATGGTGTAAGGGGAGTTGGGATCCCTACAATGGTGGGATTGGCCCTAACCTCAAGGAAGCTTCCATGATAGATGGAAAACTACTTCCCCTACATGGAGATCCGGAGCCAAACCTCCCAACTCATTTTAGAGACTCGTTCAGGAGTTGGTTGGAATCAAACTTCTGCCATTTATTTTTAAAAAACAATCCTTATTAAGTTTGGCACCAGTAATACATTGGGACAGAGTGCCAGTTGGCATGCCCTCTTTGGTGGATTTCCCCCATTGGCACGAGGGCTGAATTGGCTGGTCGTACTAAGGCCAAAAGGTCAGTTTTTAGGGTTTTTCACAGGAAAATGTCTGTAGAGGAATGATTTTCGTTGTCAAGGGGGATGCCATGAAAGTAATTTCAGGCTATGTCACTGCTCACAGGTCACGCAAAAGGCCCTCCAATGTGCAAGATGTAGTGACGGTGACAAATTATTGTGTAAGACGTATGTGGAGTGAGGTATCACACTTGGAATGTACCGCAGACAAGTTAACGACAGCTGCTATGTTTTACGAAGTCGGAACATGTCTCTAGCCTAGACCTTCTAATTTTAATCGTTATGGTTCCAATGCTTTGTTAGGTAAATTGAGATTAATTTTATGTTGATCTTGCTTACAATTTTCCCTTCAAAGGTTCACCGCGATGATGTGTATGAAATTCCTAAAATGCAAGCTAAGAATGATAAAAAATCTTTCACTTTCAGTTTTTTCAATGAAAAACCTAGCTACTAAGGGAAGAGAGAAAATAATTTGTGAGAAAACAAATCAATGAACAAAAAAAATCAATGAGCACAAACTAAATGCAGATTTCCTAATGTTCCTTTTGCAAAACACACATTATTCTACATGCAAATGAAATTTTTTCTTTTCATTTTCTTTAATGTTATGAATGCAAAAAAGAAACTAGATGCACTAAATCAACAATTCAAATGCTTTTTACTTTTGAGAAACAAAGAATACAAACAACAATTTCTCTTTTGAAGGAAAAACAAGGGCTTCATCAACAATTTCTCCAATCAAGGAAATGAAGATTTTACGACAATTTCCTATTTCAAAAGCAAATGATTCTTAATGTGACCATCAAAAGTACTTTTATATCAACTTGTAAATGATAAAGAAAAACTTTTTAAACAAACAGTGGACAAATTTTCAGTCAAAGGAGGAAGAAGTATATAGAGTCCCTGGTCAATATGAGAAACAAACTTTTCAAAACACAACAAAAAACAAACTGAAGCAAATTGCAAAGGGAAATTCAATGGAATTTGGGTGTTTTCAGGAGTCAACATAGTCTCCAAAGGGAGATAGTGCTCTACAATGCAGGATAGGAAGGGAGATAGTGCTATGCAAAGAACTATGTCCTGTCTAAGGGTTCATTGGGGGAAGTATAGAAAGAAAAATACTACTGTTTAACTCATGGTCCTTTCTAATTTGGCTTTGAAAATTTTTAATCTTGATGAGTAACAACTACTGGGTGGATAAATAAAGAAAATCAGAGGCTTAAACACCTAGAACTAAGAGAAATTCTCCCCAGTGGAGTCGCCAGTTTGTTGGGCTAGAATTGTGAATTACGGATAAATCACGCTTCCCTAGATAGGTGCTAGTCTAGAACAACAGGTGAAAGACTATATCACTATTTTTCGTAACTCAGAATAGATACACAGAGAGGATTGGAGGCTTACTTTATCAGTCGCTTCCAAATGGCTCCTTCTGTCGCTTCTATTGCAGCTTGAAATTCAAGTGGTTTTTGTGTTGAATGCTTCTTGCAAGAAAGAACACTAAAATAGCAGAATATGCAATAATATAGATATCTATTCTAGCTAGTTAACTAAATCAGTAAAGCATAAACCATATACATCAACCAAGACCTTGCAATATGGAAAATCAAAGCCAATACAGATGCATATAGGGAAAAATAAGTAGTACTCTTTACTGATGATAGAAGGAGAGGTTACAACCAAATGACTGATTTGAAGTGACCCTTCCAGCAACATCGCCAAGCCTCATCACAGTATAAATCTCTCAATCAGCAGCTATAAAAATCTAGCTCTCAATTGAAAATTCTCCAACATTTCTCTACTCAATTTCTTCCTTCTCAAGAACTTAGATCTATGCTCAATTTATAGATGAACTGTAGGTTTTTTTGCAATCAATGAATTTCCAATAATAGGCAAGGCATGTTTCCAGTCATGTAGATGTCAAATGGACACTTGGATCCGAAGCTTGACACATGTGAACTCTTCTAGAAGGCACTGGCCAAGTGGAGATTCGAGAACAATGAGAATTTCGCTCCCAATTTGACCAATGCACCTGTGAATGTCGGGAAGTTCTTTGCAAAGAAGTCTTGCATGGGGCTACCTACATATGCAACGCACTTAGGCCCCTTAGAGCCTACGTTGGTGAGCTCTCATATGCTATACAATAAGCTTCAAACCTAGGAAACCTTTGCATGATGAAAGTCTTTCTTGATTTGTCTTGTTCTTTTTCTTAGGGCATGTAGCAACTGAAATGATAGGGAATGATAGTCCCTTGATCATTGGTCCTACAGATGATGCCCAGTTAGCCAGGTCATTGGGAATGGTGCCAAAATTGACCTATAACACTCATCTCTGTCCATAGAGTTCGAAGTAGGGCAATCCTTCCCACAGGAAAAAATATCTTTATGTTCGAGTTCAGGGAAGAATTTGTAGTTACCAAGTCCAAGCCTTTCCGTCACCATTTCTTCCTAAATTTATGTCTATCTCCTCTGCTTAATCTATAGGTGTTTTTCATTTCTAAGCACTGCTCTTACGCCTCCATTCACCTCCTTCTCTTATCATCTTAACGTTGTACTTGTCTTTTCTTTTCCCAATGCACTTAGCCCTGTAAAGCCTTATTTCTCTGTTTTCTCTATTCATGAACGCCTTATCTTTCCTATGAAAAACGTGTGAAAAACCATTCAAAACCACTGAAACCCAACCTCCACCTTTTCTCCTCAAAATTTCCTCTATTGTACGTCACACTTTGAAAATTGCAACGTTTGTCTTTTACCTTCAACACTTACCGCTTGTTCCTTGCGATTGCAATATTGCGAAATCAGAATTTGCACTTCGCATTGGTTATTATTTCTCCTTTAACACTTCCCGCTCTTCTAGCCGATTTCGATAGTCCAATCTTGCCCTGCTGTTGGTCCCACCACCACGTCACCATCGCAAATCAAACTTTCCCCCCTTTAGCTTGTACCCTCAACCCTTACCGCTCGTTCTTGTGATTGCGGTATTGTGAAATCGCATCCCGCGGAAATTGCCATATCACATATAACACAACAAAATTTTTAGTTTATTCCTGTTAAATCCTTAATGCTATCCACTTAAACTTTCAAATTTGTGATTGTGACATCACACATCGCAACTTTTACCTCGATCGCATCTCCACCATCGTATATTTCCATTCTTTCCACTCCAAAGCCATTTCTTACGCTATACTAAGGTTTTATAAGATCTTAAACCCCCTATTTCTTCTTCTAAGCCTTTTCCAATTCTTTCCACTCCAAAGTCATTTCTCACGTTATCATAAATGTTTCTAAGGTTTTAACCCCCACTTTCCATTTCTAATCCCTGTTTCATGCACTAAGCCCTCAATTTTCTCCTTTAGCCCTCTTTCTTCCTCCAAGATGCACATTACTTCTTTTTAGTTAGAATTAAGTCATGGATATTTTAGTTGCATGGATAAGAGAATTGTAGATAGATCATAGGATAAGTAGAGTTCATTTAGCCGTTTGGAAAAGATAAGTGTGGTTTAGAATTAGTTTCATTTCTTCCAATTACTTTGAGCAAGTTAGCTTAGTTTCTTTTCAGTCATTTCCATTTCTGCCAATTAAATTATTTCCATTCTTCTCATTCCTTTTTAGCACTTCAGTTTAATTTCCTTTCTATCTTTTTCTTCCAACAATTTACTTTACAGTTGTCCTCATCATTTAAGAAATAGCACCCTTTCGTAAATAAGAAGAGGATGACATGAACAGAATGCATCTGTTGTGTACATATCACTGTCACCTCAAAGTTTGTACGAACCCCAGGTTGATAAAGTAAAGTAGGGCAACCCTTGGGAGTTGTAACATTCTTGGTGCAATACTAGGGCTCACCACTTTTTGTTGTCGTTTCCGGGGAGGTGTCTAGTAGATATTTTGATTTTGTTTTAGCATTATTTTCTACTTTCCTTTCTTTTCATGTCACTTCAAAAATATTGAAAAAGTACAACAAAGATATGATTTTCATGCCTCATAGGACTAGGAATATTCAAAGACAAACCTTACCTAAAACGCCCACATCACCTCCTAGCCACCCTTCACTCTTCTTCAGTGGTAGTGAGATTTAACCTCCTTTAGGAGAGCCTTCTGAATATTTTGAGGATCCTATTGGGGAAGAAGAAGAAGACCTTGTTTCAACTGAGGGACCTTATTCACCTATCTTAACCATGGCTGGGACCCAGAGAGACTTTCCCATAAGGGAGGTATATGTGGACAGTAAGATGAAAAACATTAGCCCCTCAGCTCTTCCACACATCCATGGACTTAACTCTAAGGACCCTGACACATTCATGTTTGAATTTATACTTGTCTGTAGGACTTATGACTACACCCCTGATGATCAGAGGTTGAATATATTCCCATCCACCCTTAAGGATTCAGCCTTGCGTCGGTTCATGCATTTTCCTGGGGATAGCATCACTACCTGGACATATATGGAAGAGACCTTCAACAGTAAGTACAAATACTTTTGTAGGTCCAAGGAAACTAAGGATGATATATTTAGGATGAATATAGGGCCTGATGAATCCCCAGAGGATTATGAAGGGAGGTTTTAATTGAACTATAAGAGAGCCAACTGTACTCTTGATCATGAATGACTTAAACTTGTACTTCTTCAAGGGATTAGTGAGGAGATGATAGAAACCTTGAATATGTTATCAGGAGGAGATATCTACCAAAAATATTATGAAACAATAAAACTTTCTTCCGGAACCATTCTAGGGCATTTAGGAAGATGGGAAGAGCTAGCCAAAGCATATCTAATACCCCTTCCTCTTCCACCTTCATAAAACATGAGATTGGAAACATGCTAGAATACTTCAAGAGTGACATGTTTCACACCTTTGCTTTGAAAATGGACACAATGCATGTCAAAAGGAAGCAAGAGGAAGCAAAGAGAGCCCTGGCCATATTTTTTCCTAGATGTACTAGGAAACACCCAAGAAATGAATGTCCATTGAATGTCAGAGAGGTTTACTTAGTCTGTGAAGAGAATCATGCCATAGACAAGTGTCCCTACTTACCTGGACTTAAAGTTGAATATCAAAGTGGGGAAACAATTCTAGAGCAACTCTGTTTCATCAACCATAGAAGGCCTCAGGGCCCTCGACCATACCAATAGGGTATGCAAGGTGCACCTCACTCTTACTATTACAGCAATCAGAGTGCACCCATCCAACCTTGGTACACCCCCACTCCTTCATCCTGTTCTATTTCTCCTACTTGGCCTTCCAACCCTTCATATAATCCTCAACTAGTAAACCAACCATTTCAGCAGTACATTCCACAAAAACCTCAGTGGAAAAATCCATACCAAGGGTGGAGGCCTCAACAAACTCAACTACCTGCTCTAATGCCTCTGCCCCAACCTAAACCTCGGCTTAATAATGCTTCTCCACCTAGGCTACCTATACCTGCACATCCCAACTCGAACTCGAACAATAGACAGGCACAACAGGCTCGTAGTGGAGAAACATCCCATCCAGCTTATGTTGTGGAGATACAGGAGCTTAACCTCAGGTCAGGAAGAGTACTCCCAGACAACCATTCCCCATATACACATGTAGAGGTTGAGGAGGGAAAGGAAGAAGATAACACTAAGATCCAACAACCTCCTTTTCCTGAGCACTTGATCCAACCTAGTCAGCACACCCTACAGGAGACTAAAGTCCTGGGAGAATTTGAAATTTTTTGTGTAAATATACTACTTCTCCAGGCCATTAAGGATGTACCTCTCTACAATATGCTCTTCAAATAAAATTTCTTCAAGAAACCTGAAAGGAGGAAGGGAGATACCCCCACCATTAATGTGGTAGGACACCTGTCTGACCTGATGCTAGGGAAGGTGATATTTCCAAAATACCTGGACTGTGGTAGTCCAGTTGTTGATGTACATATAGATGGTGTCATAGTCCCCAACACTCTGATTGATTCAGGGGCTGCCATTAATATCATGACCAAGGAAAATATGCTGAAACTTAATCTCCAAGGGACTTTGAGGAAAACCACAACAGTTCTAAAACTTACAGATCGGTCCATAGTAACTCCGAAAGGAATTTTTGAGGATGTTATGGTTACGATTGAATCTTGGGAGTATCCTACATATTTCCTAGTCTTGCAGCCAAAAACAAAGTTTAATGGTTATCCTCTCATCTTAGAGATACTTTGGTTAGCCACTATAGATGCTTATATTACTTGTCAGGTTAGAAACATGACTATGAAAAATGGGCCCTTGTCTAAATAGATAGTGTTATATCCTCCAGCCCAGCCTTCCACTAATCATGATCTCCCTATATGGTTGGAGGATGAATAATATGAGTTATATAACAATGCCCCTATGAGTACCATCGATGTTATCCTTAGAGGGGGGAAGCTATATCAAGATGAGCTCATTGACCATGCCATTCAAAACAAGCCCTCCACTAACACTCCTCTCAAAACCCTAGTCAAAGAGTATGAAATCCAACCTTGGATGGAAGTGCAATCAGGTGATAATACCTCTAAAACCTCCAAGGCTATCGATTTTGGTCCATCTAGATCTCTGAAAATAAAACCTAACCTCTCAAACGAAGAAGAGAAGAAACTATGCCATCTTTTGGAAGAAAATCTTGAAGAATTTGCTTGAGATTACAAGGACATGAAAGGGGTGCATCCTTCAATATGCAGACATCACATTTACATCAAAGAAGGATGCAAGCCTATGAGACAACCCCAAAGAAGAATGAACCTGACTCTGAAGGATATAGTCAAAGAAGAGCTGCAGAAACTATTGGATGCAGGGTTCATATATCCTATATCCGACAATGAGTGGGTATCTCCTCTTGTCCTAGTCCCAAAGAAGAATGGGAAGTGGAAAATTTGTGTTGATTATCGATAACTTAACAAGGCCACCAAGAAAGACCATTTCCCTTTTTCCTTTGTAGACCAATTCTTGGATGGCCTTGCAGGGAAGAAGTTCTTTCCCTTCTTAGATGGGTTTAATGGGTACAATCAGTTCAAATTAGCCCTGAAGACCAGGATAAGACTACTTTCACCTACCCTTGGGGTACCTTTTCTTATAGAGTCCTACCCTTTGGGTTATGCAATGCCCCAACCACCTTCTAGAGAGTTGTTTTGAGCATATTTTATGAGTTAGTCCATGACTCTGTCAAAATTTACATGGATGTTTTCACACCATATGGGTATGACTTCCAGGAAGCTCTCTCTAATATGGGTAAATTACTAAGAAGGTGCATTGAGATTCATCTCTCCTTGAGCCTAGAAAAGTGTGAATTCTTGAAGAAAGTAGGGATTGTATTAGGACACTCCATATCGCAAGAAGGAATACAGGTAGACCCAAACAAAATCACTATCATCAAAAGGGTACCTGCTCCTTAAAAAAATAAATATGTCAGGAGTTTCTTAGGCTTAGCTAGTTACTATAGAAGGTTAATCAAATATTTTAGAAAAGTGGCTTCGCCATTATTTGGGTTATTTGGAAAATATTTTTATTTTATTTGGTTTGTTCCTTGTCAAGAGGCTTTTGAGCTCATTAAGAAGCAGTTGACTATCGTCCCCATCCTCCAAGGTCCAAATTGGACTCTTCCTTTCCATGTCCACACTGATGCATCCCACAAAGCTGTAGGGGAAGCATTAGGGAAATTAGAGGAAAAAATACCTTATGCCATTTATTTCATCAGAAATAATTTTTCAAAATCTGAGTTTAATTATATTGTTACTGAGAATGAGATGTTGGGCATTATCCATTCATGGAAAAAATTTAGGCATTACGTCACTGGATATTAGACCTTTTTTCACACTGACCATGCAACCATCAAGTATTTAATGAACAAACTGGATGTTAATGCTAGAATAATTAGATGGTTGTTACTTTTGCAGCAATTTTATTTGACTATTGTTGATAAACCTGGAAAGGAAAATCTTGTTGCAGATTTTTTGTCCAGGTTAGTTCTCCCTGCAGGTGAAGAAGGAATGGTGGAAGACTAGCTTCCAGATGAGAACCTATTTTCCATATCAGCACTCTCACCATGGTTTACTGACATAGCCAACTACTTGGTTGTTGGAAGACTCCCTCCTAATATTTCATTCAGGGAGAGGAGAAGAATCATCAAAAAAAGCACCCCTTTCACATTGATTGGGGGGAATCTCTTCAAGTTAGGCCTTGATCAAATCCTAAGAATATGTGTGAGGAGGAAGAAGTTTTTGATATCCTCTCTTAATTTCATGACAGCCCATGTAATTTCCACTTCGTTGCAAAGATAACTGCTTACAAAATTTTGCAGGAGGGTTACTATTAGTGTACCCTTCACCAAGATTCCAGATAATACACTAGCATGTGTGACTGGTGCCAAAGGATGGGGAAACCCACACAAAGGGATGAAATACCTTTACACCCTCAAGTGGCTCTTGAGCCATTTGATAATTGGGGCATGGAATTTTTTGGACCTATCAATCCACCATCCGGAAAAAAGAAGCATATCATAGTTTGCACTGATTACCTCACAAAGTGGGCTGAAGAAAAAGTAGTGAAGGTAGAAACCAAATAAAAATTAGCTGAATTTCTGAGGGAGAATGTGTTTTACAAATTTGGATATCCTAGATAAATATTCACAAATCAAGGATCACAGTTCACCTCTGACCTCATTGAGAATAATTTTAGGAAGAAAAAGGTTAATCATAGAACTTCTATTGCCTTTCACCCTCAGGCGAATGGCCAAGTAGAAGTAACTAACAAAGGTTTAGAAAGCATCCTCACCAAGGTTGTGAGCAGCAGTAGAAAATATTGGGCAAATAGATTGGTAGAAGCTACTTGGGCCTACAACACCACTTGGAAGACAACAACGAGATTCACTCCTTATGAACTAGTCTATGGTAAGAAAGCTCTACTTTCAGTTGAGTTTGAATTCAATAATTTAAAAATGGTAGCTAAATTAAATCTAGATCTAACAAATTCCCAAAACGAGAGGTTGCTGAAACTAAATGGATTGGATGAGTTCAGAATGCAAGAACTTCTTCATACAGAGGTAGTTCAGCTACAAAGGAAGGTATGGCATGACAAGAACATCAACAAAAAAGACCTTCCAAGAAGGAGAGTGTGCACTGTTGTATAATTCAAGGTTTAAAGAATCCACAGGAATGTTGATGACAAGATGTTTGGGGCCTTACATACTGGAGAAATTCTTTGATAATGGCGCAGTTCAAATCAGGACCATAGATGAGGAAGGGATCCCCTTGCTTGTCAATGGTCACAGAATAAAATTTACAAGAAGCCTTTTTCAAGGGAAAAATTCATCAATTCAATAAGCAAAGAGGTGTATGTGATGGGAAACTCCATAGTTTCCCGCACCTCCTGACAGAAAAAAAAAGAAAAAATAATAAGCTTGTGGGTTGAAAACCTCAATGGATGCAGCTCACTTGCTAAAAAAAAAAAAGAATAAGGATTCATGGGTGAAAACCTCTTTGAGGTGCCCAAGGAAATTTTGTGGGTTGAAAACATCCATGGAGGCAGCCCAATTCCTTTCAAAAAAAGAAAATAGAAAATAACAAAACCGAAAAAATGCATCTACATCACTGTGTTTTTCTATGTTTGTTGTTTTGCAGGTTGTTAATGGTTTCTGGAAAGCACAGGGAAGCATTCATCTTCTTTTCCCTTCTTCTATCTTGTCATCCATCCCATCATCCAGTCCATTCATCTTCATAACTTCCTCCATCACCTCCAGACACCACACTCCTCCATTCCTGATCACAATGTAGCAAGAGAAGAAACACACAAGAAACTGCTACGAGCATCAGGACGTTCCTTCAAAAAAAAAAATTTTCATGGACTACCAAGAAGAACAAAAAGGGAAAATACATAATAGACTACAGGAGAATGATAATTCCACCCATGGAATCTCAAGTGCCCCATGCGACATACACAATGGAGAGAAACAACAGACAAAGATTAGAAGCTCATTCAGGAATTTTCTCCTTCAACAAGTTTCTCACTCAGAGGACAGGAATATGGTGAAGAATGTAGCATCTAAAAAGGCTTTTCTAAAACCTCTAGCTCCTGCAACCACCTTGGAAACAACAGGTAAAATTAGGTATAAGTTCTCACCCCTTGCTATGCATTCATAGTAGCCAAAAATGATTAATTTTCAAACTTAAAGTTTGAGGGGCAGAAAGGTGGTGAGTTAACGTGGCCACCACCGTGAGGTATGACTGGAATAAAACTAGGAGTACACACCACCTGGGCATGAAAAATAAAAAATTTAAATCAATGGAGTAGAGGAGAATGAGGGCAAGAAAACACGCAGTCCATCCTGAATTAACAGGGAGGAGGAACCAATTGTCTATGATAGAACTGGAGTTGAGCAGAGTTATATTAGCACTCCAAATTTAGTTGTGTCATCTAATAAAAGGAGATGTTGTCTCATCCAAACCAGTAAATTGACAATATTTAGAGGGAGAGGACTAATGGAAGCACGCAACGCTTGAAGAAGAAGAAGAAGAACCGGAAAGAAAAATAAGGAAGAAACCAGAGGAAGAAACAACAGAAACAAGAAGAACCAGAAGAAGAGAGAAAGACAAAGGGCCAAAGAAAAATAGAAGAGATGGCCATAGAAGTCATTGAGATACAAGAAAGTGGATGAGACACAAACTCAAAACCCAGTGTCACATCCCCTTAATACAAAAATATAACTACCACCATGGCTCCTCTAAGAATAAAAAGAAAAAGGAAGAGCTCTAGGTATTTCCAAGCTGACAAGAATCAGAGAAAGCAAAAAAATTCTCCCCTAAGCTCGATCATCATTGAAGAATCTCCAAGGGGGGAGGAAAGCATCAAATAAATATCTCTGAAGGAGCAGTTGTAGAATGCACAAGTAGAGAATGTAGCACTAAAAGAGAAATTTGCAACAAAAAGAGGAGCAAGTGGCCACCATGGTAGACTATGCATTGAAGGCGTTCAACACAGATTCCCCTCTAAATCATATGCTATGTACCTCAAAATACAATGGCTTCTATTTTAAATCAACACTCTAGCCTCCCATGGATCACTCCCTGTCCAAGATTGTAGGAAATTCATGAAGTTCTACAAGCAAGCCAACATAGATGATCATGCAAAGATGGCAGAGTTTTATATGCATAACTTGGTGCTAACAAATCTTGAGATTTGGGAACCCAATCCTATAATGGGGGATATGCAGTTAATGGCTCTAGCTTGTTGGATGAAGAATGAGGATAATAGGGCCAAAGAGATATGTAAGGTCATGAGAAGAAGAAACATAGAACCCTTATATCTCAGATTAGAAGTGTTCATCCCAACAGGAGTCATAATTAATCATGGAGAGATTCAAAAGGAACCTGCACTAGTTGAAAGATACCTTTAGACTCAAAACCAAGTGATAGGCCACTTTGATGATGTTTCTAGGCAGATAGAAGAGGAGTGCATTATGGTCAGCTAGAGGAGATGGAACAACCTCCCACATAACCTCAAGAATAGGGAAAATCATACTCCAGAAATATTGAGAGGTGCATTGGAAAGGGAGCCATTATACAAGAGGGCCATGAAGGCCAAAAATATCCAATGGTTGGGACTAAAGCTCAGCCCACCATTTCTAGTGGGGCTTACTGATAAAGAGGACACATATGCACAAGATAGAGAAAGGGAGAATTCAGAAAATAATGGTGGATTTTACCCCCTTGGGGAAACTCCCACACTTCTTCCTCAAGAACTCAAGGGGGCTATAACAACTTTGAAGGAAATGGAGGAGGAATATCAGTTGCTTAGAGTATGAAGAACCATTCAGTACGGGGGTGGTGATGAGCTCCATCATTAGACATATTTGGAGGGGTTAATATTCACCTTTTTGCCTTCTTAGATCTTATTTTCTTGCATTTTTATTATTATTTGGGTTTATGATGCTAGTATAGGTGGTGATTAAGGCTAACATGCTCTGAGTGCCTAATATAAGGTTGAATGCATAAGATCATGATTTATTAAGCACTTTTATAAATATTTTATCACAAAGACTTAGAGGAGACAATAAGGAGAAAATATAGGATGATTTTCCACCCTCAAAGGCAGCCGAAGAATCCCAAATATTCTCTCCAACAATTTGAATTCCAGAAGCAATTGAAGGATCCCCAAGGATTCTCTCTAGCAATTCGAATTCTATAGGCATCTGAGCAACTCAAAGAGGAGAGCACTCATTCTATGTTTACTTGGAGTCAAAGTGGACTCAATCACCATTTTCAAGGGAGTTTTTGGTAGCTTCCCTGTAGCATAAATACAACAGAGCTAGTGCTAGGAGGAGTTAGTCTATTCTAGTCTCGATTCCATTCAGAACTATTGTTATGACATATTGAGAATTTTTTTTTATTCAGGGATCAAACTTTCAGAGATGTATGAAGTTATTCTTTTATGAAATGAAAAAACTAATTCCATTCGACAGATTTAAGTTTTAGAGGGCTAGGCTTGTGGGTTAGGGCCCAATCCATGTGCCTTAGCTTCTCTTTTGTTACTATATTTTCCTTTCTGTCATTTATCTAGTTTTGATTTTTCCATTTAAGTTATATATGCTTATGATAATTCTCATTGCTATTTAGTTTTTATGCTTCTATTTTTTTAATCATAGTGAAATAGAGGAAAAAATCCAAAAATGTGGTCAAGTCTCCCCCCCTGTCATCTCTATCAATAGAGTTCAAAGTAGGGTAGACCTTCCCATAGGCCAAAATTGCTTTCGTGTTCGATTTCGGGGACGAATTTGTAGTTACCAATTCCAAGCCTTTCTGTCACTGTTTCATCCTGCATTTCTGTCTGTCTCCCATGCATAATCTATAGGTGTGTTTCATTTCTGAGCACTGCTCTTACGCCTCCATTCTCCCTCCTTCTCTTCTCATATTAATGTTGTACTTACCTTTTCTTTTCCCAGTGCACTTAGCCCTGCAAAGCCTTATTTCTCTGTTTTCCTCATTCACGACCACATTATATTTCCTATGCAAAATTCATGAAAAGCCATTCAAAACCACTGAAACCCAACTTCACCTTTTCTCCTCGAAATTCCCTCTACCATACATCGCACTTTTCAAATCGCAACATTTGGATTTTACCTTCAACACTTACCACTCGTTCCTTGCAATTGCGATATTGTGAAATTGGAATTCCCACTTCACACCAGTTATCCTTTCTCCTTTAACACTTCCCATTGTTTTGGTCGATTGCGATAGTGCGATATTGTCCCACTGTCGGTCCCACTTCCACGTCGCCATTGCAAATTGCACTTTGCCTCCTTTAGATTTTACCCTCGACGCTTACAACTTGTTCTTGTGATTGCGGTATTGCAAAATCGCATCCCACAAAAATTACCATATCGCACATTTCACAATGGACATTTTAGCTTTATTCCTATTAAATCTTTATCGTTATCCATTCAAACTTCCAAAGTTGCGATTGCAACATCGCACATTGAAAAATTTACCTCCATCGCATCTGCGCCATCACATCTTTTGATTATTTCCTCTACAAAGCCATCTCTTGCGCTATACTAAGGTTTTATAAGGTTTTAAACCCCCTCTTTCTACTTCCAAGCCTTTTCCAATTATTTCCACTCCAAAGTCATTTCTCACGTTATCATAAAGTTTTCTATCGTTTTAACCCCTACTTTCCATTTCTAAGCCCTGTTCCATGCGCTAAGCCCTCAATTCGCTCCTTTAGCCATTTTTCTTCCTCCAAGCTATATATTACTTCTTTTTTGTTATAATTAAGTAATGGATAGTTTTTTTGCATAAATAAGAGCATGGTAGATAGATCATAGCATATGTAGAGTGCATTTAGCTATTTGGCCAAGATAAGTGTGGTTTAGAATTAGTTTCATTTCTGCCATTCACTTTCATCAAGTTAGCTTAGTTTCTTTTCAATCATTTCCCTTTCTTCCAATTAAATTAGTTTCATTCTTGTCATTTATTTTCATCACTTTAGTTTAATTTCCTTTCTGTCTTTTCCTTCCAGAAATTTAATTTACGTTTGTCCTCATCATTTAAGAAATAGCACCCTTTCGAAAAGAAAAATAGGATGACATGAAAAAAAAGCATCTTCTGCGTATATAGCGTTGTCACCTCAAATTTTGTACGAATCCTGGGTTGATAAAGTAAATTAGGGTAGCCGCTGGGAGTTGCAGTAGTCTTGGTGCAATGCTAGGGCTCACCAACTAGATCCCAATTATTCTGATCTTGGTCAGTCAATCGTTCAGGTACAAGTATAGCCTTGCGAATATATGATTTGTAGTCGAAAATGGTAAGACATTGTTTGATTACTAGCCAATGATGTGAGTTGATAACAAACACTAGAGAACCAAAATTGATGTTAATGGACCTAAAGGTACTGCATTATAGTTTGTAAGGTGTGAATAGATGATTTGACATCGAATTTAAAAAAAATATTTTGTTCAAAGGTCCGGAAGTGAGGATCTTGTCGATGCTGTAAAAAGCCTCATGGTATTGGAAGATGATTTTTCTAAGTAAACTTCCTGGATGATGATTTGATGTCGACAGGAAGCCAATTTATCGCGAAATGGGAGTCACTGATTTCAGAGACAAAATGTGACTTGATATAGCAATGTTTAGGGATGAATATCATGAAAATGAAGGTTTATGAGTATTTCAGAAGGATGAATATTCACTAGATGACTTGTCTTGAACATATCGGCGACATTGAGATGAGTTGCCAACATTGACTCAAAATCGAATTGAAGGTATGATGAACCATATGTATGAATGAACCGTAAAGAAGATTACCCAACACAAAATTCACAATGATGGAATGAGGTGTCATGTGCAAGAGCGACCTGCTATCGTAAAAGTGTTATGTTCGCTTTCCCAAAATTTCCTCGATCATTTGTTGACCATTACCTCTTTATTTTTTAACAAGATTGAGGAATATAATATATGATTGATCTATACTTCAACCCTTTGGGTGAATATACATCGCTATTTAATAATTTAATGAGTCTAGCGATAAATGAAACTAGATTCTTTCCATGATCGACAATCCCATCGCTATTTAATGTTTTAACGAGCCTAACAACATATATAGCCTGGTCCTTTTTCATATTTAGAGAGTTTGAAAAACAGGACAAAATAAAACTCCATGAGTCCTTTTCTGTAAATTTGTTGCTCAGATCCAAAAAAGTGTAAAATAATATCTGAGAGAACCTCCTAGCCATGTTCGACCAAGGTTTTCCTTTTTTGTAAATAATCTATCCCAATCCAGAAAAGGGTTAAACTTATACTGAGTATATGCCATTTCATTTAATTCTACGATCTCGAAAAGAGAAGTGCTTAGAAGTATTTTCACATTATCGGAGTCTAAAAAGAGCTAAAAAAAGACTCTAATGGTTCCTTTTTCGTTGTCATTGAAGCTCAAAAATGAGATAAAAGTGTGCTTCAAGTCCTTTTTCGTTTTAATTGAAGCTCGAAAAAACATTCTTGAATAAGTGTGAACGACTAATTTTCTATATCATCTATAAAACCTATTCAGAGCAAGATCGAACGAATTAAACGTACTAGTTTCATGGAAAAAAGTGAATAAAAACCATAGTCACAATAATAAATATGATTTTCAAATAATCAAATGACTAATTAAAAGAGTTTTACCATTCCTTTTCACCATTTGAAAGTTACCATTTGGATTTTGGAGCTCTGAACCATTTTTTTCCCCCGAACTTTAGCAGTTTATTGCGAGAGATTCCATGGACAATTTTCCTCACTGTTTGATCCAGGTTGCAGCTATGAACCTTCTCTTTCCTTTAGTAGAATTTATGTTTCATTTCATTGCATTTTTTTAGGGATTTGGGCCCCTTAGGGTAAATTTATTTTTCACATATGGAAACTCACCCTTGAATGTTGAACGGTGCGTTGAAATGCATTGGAATTTAATTCCAGGTGCACTTAGAATGAACCGTCCCTTGACCTGGGGTGCGTTCGGCACAATTCTCATTTTTTTTCTTTACAGTGTGCCCAAATTTTACCTATTTTTTTGCATGAAATGGATCCTTATGATTCTTATGATTGTGTTTCAGGGATTGAACGGACCAAAATGACAATTACTTGGAGGGAAAGAGAACATGAAGAAAAAAACACGATTGCCCTAAATGATCCAAGTACTATAAGAGCCCTCAGAGACTGTGGGTTGCTAAAGTACTTCAAACTGTCGGGTATGAGGCAACAGATGGAACTATTGTAGTTCCTTGTTTGTTTGGGGGATCCAACGATATAGGCATTTCACATTGGGGACAAAGTGGTCCCAATATTAGTGGAGGATATCTATTTTCTCACAAAATTATCGAGGAGAGGTTTGCCCATTTCTCTTTCAGGGTCTGCTCTCAGAGGAGAGTTGGTGAGAGATTATATATTTCCATATTTCAATCCAGGGACTCAACCTATTAAGGATGGGAAAATAAAAATCCGCGATGTACATGAATTTCCATTGAGAACCATTTTATTCACTATCGCAAAGCAAACTGGTACCACTACACTACACATAGCAAATAGATCTTACATGCATTATGCATTAGAGTGCTTGGAACCAAAAGTTTTCAACTGGTCTGAAGTTGTACTCTCTCAGATCAAAGAACAAATAAGCAAGGCAAAGGGAGGAAGGAAGAAAAATTTCAACTATGGTTTAATCCTCATTTCGTTTTCCTTAGAGTGGATTCCATTAATGTAGCCCCAACATTTGACACTGGATATATCTGGTCCTATATATCCAAGGATTCAGAGATGGGTAGAACTGACGACTAGACATGCTGGTCAATCGACCATCATGTTCTCGACTGCAATCTTCGCCTAGCTCTGATGATAGATGGTCACCATTGATGATTATGTATATGTAGGCGTCGACTTCGGAGGAGATTCAAATTTGGCTTTACTAGAAGGCACTCAATGGGGTTCAATTGTTAAGAATGTTTTGACCATGTTTTCTTATTTTTATAAGGTTTATACATGTTTTTGTATTTTGATGTTTTCCCAAGACTAAACTAAATTTTTGATATATGCAGATGTAGGTCAAGTTCGACCAGTGGGACAATGAGAGGAGGGAGTGGATGAGCTAGAAGAGAGGGCTATCGAGAGAGAATTTATTTAGGATTTGGATATGGATGAGACTCTTGCTGAGCTACAACAACACATAGAAGGGTTTGCCTTCGGTATTTCGGATTGCAAGATTGAAGAGTAGCCCATGCGATTGTAATGCCATACTATTGGCATTCCTAACCGTTAGATGTGGTTATTGCGTAGGATAGCTAGATCAGTAGCATGTTAACATGAGCATCACTAGTTTACTTTTGACATTTTGCATACAATTTGAGGTCATATGACCAATGTGCCTTGGGCAAAATTTTTGTAAAAACCTATAAATATATATCTATTTGTTTTAAATGTTTTCCTATGTTTATTGTACAATCCTATTCAATTATGTGATGTGAATTGAAAATATGTCTTTACATGTGTTGGAAATTTATGTTTATAACATAATTAACTAAGGAATCAGTTAATGTGTTCAATTTTCTGAAAATGTGTTGATATTAAATGAAATGAAAATGTCTTTCCAAAATTCGACCTCTTAGGAACATACGATACAGTGTTGGATTTATGTCAGTATAAACACTAGTAAGTTGTAGTACCAGAAGTTGTGAGTCTAACCTAATGATGATGCGGTTAATACAAATAAAATGGCATCAGAGAGAAGTTCGATCAACACGCTATGCTCAACGATATTGTTTGTAGATCGACTGATACAAATCCCTCGAAAACTTATAAACTCACCATTCGGAGCGAAAATGGCACATGCTATAGAGGATAGATTCTGCGTACTATGACTAGCACCATCAACATACCCAACGAATGGTTCCAAAGTTTCACACACCTGTGATGAAATGTAAAGCCGATTACTAGCTTCAAGAAAACTCTAGAAAAACAAACTAAGACAGTAAATGAAAATCAATAGCATACATACAATATAATACAACAATTTACTATTCTCATGTTTAATCATAGTAATGTTTGAGATACAAACCATTTCGGGGCTGCACCAATGGAATTCCATCATAATATCCCAACTCATAGGCACCCTTAGAAAGAAATCTTTTTACAATATAGGGGCCATGCCATAACAGCTCAAATTTCCTTGTACATATTACATCAACTTCCTGATCATAAAGAAGGACCAGGTCACCCTCTAAGAAGATGCAACGCTAGACATGTTTGTCGTATTGTTCCTTTATATGTCTCGTATGTGCTTTGTTGAACAATGTGGCTTCACGATGCCTTTCATCAAGATGGATGAGGTTAAAAAGACGCACTTCTTCAGAAGAGGTGTGAGGTAACAAGTCGATTGTGAGTTTTAACAACGATATTTCACATTAGATAGGAAAGATAGATTCCAGACCATACACCAATTGAAAGGGGGTAAATCTGGTCACATTTCTCTCTAAGGTTTAGTATGCCTATTATCACTCCATAATTTCGAGGTTGAATACAGAATCTTGGAGTCAACATCAAAACCGCTTCGGGCCTAGGATCTGTTGGTCGCTTTAATTGTTTTCACAATTCAAGCTCCACATAAATTGTCAACCCGAGGAAGTCTTTTTATTCCAAAGACAATCACACACTGTATATGCTCAATTTCAAAAGCAAGAACAATGTTGTAGTAAAAAGCCACACAATTACCAATCATACAAATCTAATTATTCACACTCTGTTTAATCAAAGCTGAAGTCAATTATGCTATAGCAGAAGTAATTCCTATGTTGCAGTTTAGAATTCAAATAGAGGGAAATCAATCTGCAGGAAAGGAAACCAATCAACCATAATAGGAACAGGACCCTATTCCTTAATTAGGAACTTCAGCACCTGCTGCCTGACACTAATCACTCTGTAGCAAAGATAACTCAAGAGACCAAGACCCTATTCCCATGAACAGGAACCTTCAGCACTTGTCTCCTATTTCTAATCACACTGCAGGAAAAGAAAGGCAATTAGTGGGAGCAGGACCCTATTCCTTTGTGCAGGAACCTTCAGCACCTGCTTCCCAGCATTATACATTCAAACATATAACAGGAATAGATTTCCAAACTTCTTAAGAATGAATGTACTAATCACATGCAGCATTAAGGAAACATAATATTCACTAACTACAGAGCTGTGTAACTGGTGTCTCAGCAACGGAATTAAAGTAAAGTGCAAACAGCATAAAGAAATTAAACAAACTACAGGGATAGAAGGGTGAATCTTGTGAGGAAGGTGGGCCCTTTCCCTCACACAAGATTCCCCAGGGAAAGAATTAAATTGGAGCGCTCAAAAGAAGATTTTATTCATCTGTCAAAAGAAATGATACATTATAGATGGAGTCTAGCTCCAGTCTCTTAAATACAATGTTCTCCTGTAGCTTTCAAACTCGAACTCCCTTCTAATGATGATGTCTCCTCTTTTTAAAGAGGAGACATCTCTTACAATTACATGAGAGCAAGTCTACGTTTATCCCAATTCTGTTCTTCTTTCTTAAAACATGACTATTCTGTTCTTCCATAAAAAGATATTGTTACAACAGATACGACAAGGATGCTATCTTCAGAATAATCCGTGTAACCACATCTTCATGTTGTTGCCATTGTTCCATGAAATACTCTTCCAGAATCGCAAATTACGAATGACGCAATTTGCGTGCTTGCTGGCTGTTTCAGCAACGAAGTCAACTGTTTCAGCAACGGAGTCGGCTGTTTCAGCAACGAAGTTTGACTGTTTCAGCAACGGCCGATTGTTCCAGCACAACATATAACTTATCTGCGATCTTTTAGTCTTATGTTAGCAACAATCCACTTCAATTAATGATAAAATATAAGAGTATTATGGAATTATATGTAAACAGATTAAACATATAATAAAGAAGAGGATTTTATATACCTTGGGATAAAGTAAATGAAAATGATAATGGAATCCTTTTTAAACATGGTTATGAAGGTAAGATGGTGTCAAAGTATATAGTAAAAATGCTACATAGTGGAGTCCTAACAGGATCTAGCCCTCCTAATCCCAGAGAGGGATCTCTTTGTTAGATGTATCTGTGTTAGACTGGGAATTTTATGCTAGTTAATGGGTTTAGAGTTTGGATTTTTAAATTGGTTTTGTGGGAAGAGCAAGGGAAAGCCATTGGGAAATGGAGCCAAAGAGGTTCGGGTGATTAAATTGAAGAAATATCAAGCATGAGTGAAACATGGAAAGATAGGTACACTAACATGGATATTTCAAACTTTTAAATGGATTATGAAAAGAATAAATGTAAGGCTAGGTAGAGACTACAGAGTAGTTAATAATTCCTCAATTTGTCCTAGGATGTAAAGTTCAGCAGAAATAGAGGAGAAATTAAGAATTCCTTGATTTGGCATCAGTAGAAAACATAGACTATTGTAAAAACAGCTAGAATAGGGTTTTCTAATCAACAAATCCTATTCATCACACTTTCTGTTTTACAATTAGGTTTACAAAAATACAGAGAAGAGAAACATAAAGGAAAAACACATAAAAACAAAAGGAAAAATCACCATTTCAAACACCACATGAATCATGAACAACTGGTCTTGTATTACTCTTCAAAGAGTCACTTGAAATTCAACGAAAAACATTACAGAATGGGATTGTTCCTCATTGCATGCTTCCCCCACTCCCTAATACTTCAAAAAATGAAGTATTTATGCTAATCCTATCGACTAATTACAATCAATGCAGTCGCTAAGAATTAATTTCCTGTTAACTACGTAACAGAGAATGACTAAGATCATTTTACATGTGCAAATAAAGCAATTGGAGTTGTTAAGGACATCTGGACATATGGCACTATTTTGATTCCCTTTAAACACTCAATTTGATCAAAGCTCCCATCTTCTTTCTAAATACTAATGACACATGTATAACTAATCCACAGACTTGAAGGAAGTGATTTCAACAAGGGTGACATGTGTAAAACTTCCTTCTGTTATTAACAAGATCCTCTTTTCCATTCGAGAGATGGACAACATATATGAATAAATATTTTCCTTCAGTGGTTGATCTCTATGATATCTTGAGGTCAAGTAACTGCTTGGACGATTACTGCAACAAATATTTTGAATTTTCCATTTGTCCCTCATACGTTTCTAATACTGTTGCTTTGGTGCCTGGAACTCTGCTACCTATGCCTTTGAGTTCTGGACTACTGCCACATTGACCTCGCTTGCCTGAATTAAAAATATATTACTAGAATCCGCTCCCTTATTGTCTTCTAACAAAACCATTTGCGTTGAGCTTTGAGGAAACGTACACAGCATGACGCAATGAATAATCAACATGCATAGGGGCAAAATTCTTTTTTACCGATCACACATCCAAATTCGTGACCGGGGCCTCCGCATAAAGATCACATACACGCATAGCAATGGTCACCTGGAGCAGTGGTGGGGAAGATAAAAGGTAGACGTGGAGCTAAGATGGCGCAAGAAAAGTGGTGCAATGGGCTGGGGGATGGTTTCCAGTTGACACCGTGGCGGGAGTGGTTTCAGAGCAGAGGGAAACTAGTTTCAAGGGGGGTAGTGAGCTGGTAGGTGGTTTCGGTAGAAGGGGGTGCAAAATTCCCTGGTGTTTCCATGTAGCGAGGATGGTGGTAAGAAATATTACCTGTTTCAGAACCCCCCCCCCCCTCCCCCCTCCCCCATGGTTAAAGTTCGAAGGCAAAGGGAGGTGTGCGAAAGACATGGAGATTGTTGGATGGAGAGGGGAGGTGTGGAGATGGTGGAAAGGTGCGGTGAGTTTAAAAGGTGGACGTGACATGGTATGTGACGATGGGCCCTACAGATATCATATTTTAGCAATGAAAATGGGAGACATGCCGGATCGCAATATCGCAATTCCGTAGATTTACCTCATCGCATTGGGGGATTTGTGAAATGGAAAATGAATTAACATGGAATATTTGCGATTTGCCAATTGTGAAAAGGTAAGGAAGGGGTCCAGCATATATCACATAGGGAGATTCCATGAAACAACAACATGACACGATGATAATGATGGTGAAATTGCGATGTGATATATCACATATCGCAATCGCAAGCTAGAGCGGGAACACAAATGGAACGGAGCTGTAAAAATGCGATGGTGCAATTTTGCGATAATGCAATTGCAAGGTAGGCGACGTGGTGGAAAGGGTCCCACCATATCACATTGACAGTTTGGGGGAAATGAAAAATGAATGTGGTGAGGGCTAGAAAGAAAAAAGTAGGGGTCCACCATGTAATGTGATAATGCCGTAAAGTCTCAGGTCTCGAGGTTAAAAGGTTGTCTAAGCGCTGAGCCCTGGATTTGGTATAGTTGCCATAAAGGATTTTTTAGTAATTCCATGAGCAGCTTTATCCTATAATGGGGTTTCCAAACCTTAGAATAAGCCTTCTTTTCCCTTTTGACAACAAATTCGTTTTTGGAAATAAATGACAACCATGGAGCATTATTGACAATATGAAATATCTGAAAAGAATAATTAGTCACCTTGTGATACTATGGATTATAGGGTACTAACAGAAGCTCCAGCTCGGGATGGAAACTTCGAAGGAGGTGACAAGAACACCATAGATCAATGGCTTATTCCATTTTGCTGATCTCAAATATGCAACCTGGTCTGTTACCAAAGCTCAACGGCTGGAAATATTTAATCAGTTGTTCTAAACCTCAGACGAGAATTTGATCTGTGTACAACGATATGGAATTAAACTACAACTGAACTTATGCATTGAAAACCATCACACTGAAATCACTGCTACACCCAGAAATTTTGAATACTGAAATCTGAACTATGCTGAAACTGAAAACTGAAAACTGAAAGCAATCTTAGACTAAAACTAAAAGGATTCTCAAATTACTGAGCTTATTGGCACTCCTAGCTACATCTAGTCTAACCAAAATTATCCCATCGAATAATAATCAGTTTTCCAATGTAACCATTCAAGCAAATGATTGCTTAACTGAAAAAGACCTTCCATTTCCTTTAGTATAACAATGGGCTTAAAACATGGCAACTTAAGTTTTCCACTGGGTTCAATAGCTCTATTGATGAACTTGGAAAATTCTTCCTCTACTAATGGCTGAAATACATTGACAAAAGGATCATGGTAAACATGAAACATAAGTTCTTCTAGATGATTGGTAACAAGAAATAAAACCTTATTCCAAATTTCTGCTATTCTTATGTGTTGAAACTGATTCTCTTCGAACAGCAAAGGAGCAAATTATTTTTCCTCATTATCTACTAAAGTTAAGGGCTTTCAGTTCTCTATCATTCTCTTTGTCAAACAGAATATTGCAAGGGAGCTGCAAACTCTCATTAATTTCAGATGGAGGAGCTTGACTGGTAACAATATGTTGTGCTACTTTATTAACATCCAAGGAAGAAATCAATGATTGAGAACTTTTATGATTTTCTTCAAGGGTTGTAAACTGAGATAAGGCACAACATGAAAGAGAATTCAAGAGATGGTATTCATCATGCAAATCTGTTTTGTATTTAATCTCTGAAGGAAACACTGCTTGCTGAAGATGTTCTTCCAGATCAAGACAGTAAAGCTCTTCTCCCTCTTTTTCCTGATCACTAAAATGTTTTTTATTTTCACTGTTGTCCTCTACTTGAACAAGTTTAGAGGTGAATTCTTGAAATTTTCCTGTGGTAATATTTATTCTTTCTTTCCCGGAAAACATACATCTTATTTTTCTTCCTGAGGAGAAGACAATTCAAGCAAGGCTTCTAATGTTTGAAAAGCTCTTTATTCTAAAGCCTCTAGTATTTCATCATCCATGAACTAATCATCATCATAGTAGTATTCTAGATATTGAATAAAACTTTCAAAATTTTCATAGCAGTTTAAAACCAACAGCAAAGATGGAAAATATTCTTTGTATTTTTCATGAAATACCGTATGAAAATGCTTTAAAGAACATATTCTGGTAGCTGGTAGATTTTCATACCAAGATCTAGCCTTTTCCTCCAAAGTTGCCATCAACATTTTCATAAGAGAATCTTCATGAAATTTGATTCTAAGCCTACAAATGTGCATATGAAACTTCAATAAATGTATAGAATCATTATCTCCTTTCTTATATCTAAACATCGGATGATATTTTAACCAATCAATGTTGGGCATGGGATTTGGAAAACATGTAATCTTTGATGTGTCCATAGGAACATACCTGCGGTGTATTCTTGAATCCATATTGACAATCAATCAGTAAGATAATGGAGTCACCATCAGTTCAAAACACTTCTGGATTCTTCTACCATTGGAGCCTTTATATCCACTGAACTTTGTGGAGTCGCCAGGTGGATGATTTCAACCTTCTTGTGTCTAGTTGTTTTTCCACCATTATCAACCATATCTGAACTTCATAATTGTTACTGAGGAACACAAAATGCGCTGCCCAATGGAGTCTCCACTATGTTATCATTCGTAATTCTGAGGATGAAGACATAATCCGGGAGGCAACATCAAAATCGCTTCGGGCCTAGGATCTAGCCCTCCTAGACCTAGTGAGGGATCTATTTGTTAGACATAGATTTTCTAGACTGGGAATTTTAGTCTAGTTAATGGGTTCAGAGTTTGGATTTTTGAATTGTCTTGGTGGGAAGAGCAAGGTAAATCCATTGGGAAATGGAGTCAACAAGGCTCGGGTGATTAAATTGCAGAAATATCAAGCATGAGAGAAATCGGGAAATATAGGTGCACTAGCATGTATGTTTCAAACTTTTAAATGGATTATGAAAAGAAGAAATGTAAGGCTAGGTAGAGACTAAGGAGAATTTAATAATTTCTCAATTTGTCCTAGGATTTAAAGTTCAATAGAAACCGAGGAGAAATTAAGAATTCCTCAGTTTAGCATCAGTAGAAAACATAGAATATTTTAAACACATCCATAATAGGGTGCTCTAATAAAAAAATCCTATTCATCACACTTTCTTTTTTACAATTAGGTTTATAGAAACACAGAGAGAGAAAAATAATGGAAAAACACATAAAAACGGAAGAAAACATCACTATTTTAGACACCATATGAATCTTGAATAGCTGGTCTTGTATTACTCTTCAAAGAGTCACTTTAAATTCAGTGAAAAACATTATAGAATAGGACTGTTCCTCATTGTAGGTCCCTCCCAAATACTTCCAAAAATGAATTATTTATGCTAATCCTACCGAATTATTACAATCAATGCAGTCACTAACAATTACTACATAACAGAGAATGACTAACATCATTTGACATGTGAAAATAAAGAAGTTTGAGTTATTAACAACATCTGGAAATATGACACTATTTTGATTCCGTTTAGACGCTCAATTTGATCGATAAAAACTCCCATATTCTTTCTAAAGACTAATGACACTTGTATAATTAGTCCACATACTTTAAGGAAGTGATTTCATCAGGGGTGACATGTGTAAAACTTCTTGTTGCTACCTAGGATGTTGTTATTGACAAGATCCTCTTTTCCATTTGAGTGATGGACAACATATATGGATATAAATATGCATTTAGTTGTTGATCTTTGTGATATATTGAGGTCGAGTTACTTCTTGGAAGATTACTGCAACAAAGTTTTTGAATTTTCCATTTGCCCCTCATATGTTTCTGATACTACTGCTTTGGTGCTTGAAACTCTGCTACCAATGCATTTGAGTTCTCGACTGCTGCCACATTGGCTTCCCTTTCTTGAATTAAAAATATATTACCATAATCTTATCCCTTATCTTCTTCCAACAAAACCGTCTACACTGAGCTATGAGAAAACGTACACAGCATGGCGCAATGACTAATCATCACGCACAGGGGGAAAATGCTTTGTTACCGATCGCATATGAAAATTCCTGACTAGGGCCTCTGCATGAAGATCACATACACTAGTAGAAATGGTCACCCAGAGCAGTGGTGGTGGATGCTGGCAGGCGAATGTGGAGACGAGGTGGTGTAGGAAACGTGGCGCAATGGGCTGGCAGATGGTTGCGGGTTGATGCAGTGGCGGGAGTGTTTTTGGAGTAGAGGGAGACAATTTTTATGGGGGGTAGCGAGGTGGTAGGTGGTTTCAGTGGAGGGGGGTTAAAAATGCCTTGGTGCCGCCATGTAGCAGGGATGGCGGTAAGAAATACCACCTATTTCAGACCCCCCCCTCCAATGGTTAAAGTTGAAAGGTAGGGGGGGTGAGAAAGACATGGAGATCGTCGGATGAAAAGGGGAGGTGTGGAGATGGTGGAAAGGTGCGGGGAGTTGAAAAGGTGGAGGTGACATGGGATGTTACGACGGACCCTACAGATATTGAAATTTAGCAACGACAATGGGAGACATGGCCAATCGCAATATCACAATTCCAGAGATTTACCTCATCGCATCAGGAGATTTTTGAAATGGAAAATGAATTGACATGGAATATTTGTGATTTTTCGATTTCATAAAGGTAAGGAATGGGTCCCACAAATATCGCATCAAGAGATTCCATGAAACAACAATATGACTCGATGAGAGTGATGGCGAAATTTCGATGCGATATATCGCATATCGCAATCGCAAGCTGGAGCGGGAAAGCAGATGCAACGGGGTTGTAAAAATGTGATGGTGTGATTTTGTGATAATTCAATTGCAGGGTAGGTGACGTGGCAGGAAGGGTCCCACCATATCACATCAGCGGTTCAGGGGAAATGAAAAACAAATGCGGTTAGGGACAGAAAGAAAAAAGCAGGGGTACACCATGTAATGTCATAATACATTAAAGTCGCAAGTCTCGAGGTTAAAAGGTTCTTTAAGCACTGAGCCCTGGATTTGTTATAGTTGGAATAAAGGTTTTTTTCAGAAATTCCATGAGCGACTTTATTATATAATGGGGTTTCCAAAACCTTAGAATAAGTTGCATTTTCCCTTTTGACAACAACTTCGTTATTGGAAATAAATGACAACCATGGAGCATTATTGACAGTATGAAAGATCTGAAAAGAATAATCAGTTATGTCATGATACTATGGATTATAGGGTACTAACAATGCCCACAAATCCGAGTACAGGATCAAATGCCAATTTCGTTTATGAACTCCTCTCATTCATTGAATCGTCCATTTAAGAATATTGTTAATAACCTCAACTTGTCCGTTTGATTGTGGACAATAATGAGTAGAACTATCATGGGACAATCCTAATTTGGAAGTCAACTCATTCAACATATGATTGTGAAAATGTGAACCACGATTAGTGACTATAGCATGTGGAACATGAAACTGTGAAATGGCATGATTAAAGAAAAATAATGTGACTATCTGTCTTGTGTTATTAAATGTAGGAATCGCTTCGACCCAGTTGGTAAAGTAGTCTACTACAACAATAATATAACCATTCCCGCCCGACGAATGAGGGTTATAGGTCATGAAGTCAATGGCCATTTTTCAAATGGTCCCACAGAGATAACTTGATGCACTAGTGCTGGAAGTATGTATATTTTGTGATAAAAAAATCTGGCGTGCATGACAAATTCTGGCTGCGAGGATGTAGTTGCGAAATATGGTAGGCCAAAAGTAACGAGTGCATATTATCTTCTGCGTGGTAGCATATCCAAATAAATTTCCACCACAAGCCCCAACATGACAATCATTTAAAACATTTTGGACCTCCTCATGAGTGAGGAACCTTCTTAAAATTGTATGCACACCACGACGATAAAGTGTATCGCCGAAGATTAGATAATCTTTGGCTTGGTATCGAATATGTCATTGGTCAGAGCGAGAGGTATCAAGCTGAAAAGTCTGGGTCTAGAGAGAAATGATGAAATCTCCATATGAAGTATCGGATAATCCATTCAGACATAGAGACTCATCAGGAATAGATGGTTCCAATGTAGTAGTAGTACTATCAGAGGGAAGGGCGCAGAGAAGATCAGCCAAAGCTAAAGACTTCTTTGACTTGGATTTGAGGAATTTCAAATCAAACTCCTACAAAATTACAATTCATTTTGAATACTCTCCCCCCCCCCCTAGAAATCGACGTGATAAGATGTAAGTCATCGGGTTGCAATCCGAACGGACAATTGTCTTTCGGAGCAGGATATAGTGGCGAAATATCTGGACAGGTTGAATGGCTACCAAGGCGAGCTTTTCGATGTATGAATAATTCACTTCCATATAATTGATATTAGGACTCAAATAATATATTGGATGTTCTATCACATTTTCTACTTGAACCAATACCATAGCAATGGTCATATCATCCACAACAATATATAAGAAATAATCACTCTCATAATTGGGGGGATACATTAATGATGCTTGGACAAGTGTGTCCTTAACAACATCAAAAAAATCTTTTGAAACCTTATCCCAATGGAAGGGAATCCCCTTTTTCAAGAGCCTATTAAATCCTTTAGCCATTTTGGCGTAGTCGGGTATGAACCTCCTTAGGAAATTATCCTTTCCCCGAAGTTTCTCTAACTAAAGAAAATTGGATGGCACAGGAAAATCCAGAATAGCCTAGACCTTCAGTGGGTCAATTCAAATTCCTTCTTTTGAGACGAAGAATCCTATCAAATGACCAAAACCAACACAAAACAAACATTTATATGGATTGATACATATTTTGTAGTTTCGGAAGCATAGAAAGATAGCTCTCAAATGCATTGGGTGATCAGTCTGGTTTCGTGAATGTGTGGGTAAATCATCTAGATAAGCTTGAACAATGTTCTTGATGTCATTGAAATCATAATCCATTGCTCTATGAAAATTTTCCCCAACGTTCTTTAAACCAAATGGGAGTTTCTAATAAGAGAATGTGCCCTATGGAAAGATGAATGTTGTCTTATATTGATCCTCTGGGTAGATATTGATTTGATTGTAGCTAGAAAATCCATCCATGAACGAAAATATTTCACATCTAGCACAATCATCAATAATTTGGTCGATAAAGGGAGTAGGACAGTTGTCTTTTGGACAGGCAAGATTGACATCCCAATAATAGACACACACTCTGATAGTCCCTTGTTTTTTCATAACAGGAAAAATGCTAGACCCCCACTCAGTTAGTGGAAGAGGGTAAATGAAACCAACAAGAACAGGACGAAGGCGTTGATGTACTGGTTAAACATCAGGGTACATATTAATAGTGTGTTCAATGATACTAGTATCCATGCATGGTATTTCCATGTAATACCAAGAAAATACATCACGAAATTCACGAAAGAGAAAGCGATATGTTTCGAGTTCTGATGCAGAACAAGACAAGCCAACATGAATGTTTTCTACAACACTGAGTTTGGTCGAAATATCGATAGAAATGGTTTCTTCAATATTTGATAAATTTCACTTGATTGCATTAATGGGAAAAGAATTCGAAAAGAAAGTTTTGATCGATGGGTGATATAGTTCAATAAGATTATCTTCTTCATAATCTTGAAGATGGGAGCGATGACGATGATCTTCCCATGGTTCTCCGTCTCTCATCATGGATTCCACAATATTATCATATGTCAAGAAATTGGATGAAAAAGGATCAGATGGAGTACCAAAATCTAATGAACGATCAACCCAAATGACCAGCAACGATGATTTCAGATTTTTCGCCCAAGCCATGTAGATTGATTTCTATGCTAGCTCAATTGGGCTGGGCGGTGGAAATTCATCCAACGTAACAACTTCAGAATCACTCGCAATGTTCCTTAAGCCAAATGGAGTGGAAAATATAATGTATAAGGTCTCTATGTTTACAATTTCTACCGATGTTGCAGGTGACGGTAATGAAAATTTTCCCATGAGGGTAGAGTCCCACACGAATGTTATGAAGTGCTAGTTAGGGTGCGTGAACTAACAAAACGCTTCCAGTTACCTGGGAACTGGAGGAAAATAAGGAGAGTTGATTGATGACTGTGATGAAACCATTATGTGGAAAGGAAATCATCCTAAAATATGTAGAAATTATCATAGTCATAACATATACCCATGGCTTTCCGAGTAGAATGTTGTAATCAAGGGGTCCGTCAATGTCCTCAACTTCAACAATCATTGTTTCCCCCCCTAGTTCAACATGCAAGTTATTGATAATACTGCAAGGATTATATGTACATCAGTCAAAATCTTTCAACGTCGTAGGTGATTGAGATAGGTGCGGTGAGCCAAGTGACTTCCAACAATTTATAGACATAATTCACCTAGATGCTCCCTCATAAATAGTAATACGATGAACGAGGTGATTGAGAACATTTACTTGGATAGAGAATTCCAATTCTACTGGTAATTGCGGAACATAGCACGTATGATTAAACACTACAAGATTGGAATTAGTCAGATCAATTCCACAAATTGTCAACAACAAAGCTTGATTAAGGGAGGGACAATTTTGAAGCACCTCAAGTGCTAACATAGATGAAAGGGATTGAGCCAAATATTCAACTATATTATAATTTTGAGTAGCTCAGGCTTGGGGATTGAATGTCGATTTATGAACGACTCCCTTTGGTGGCTTTAATTTCAATTCAAGAATAGCAGTTTGTAGTATCGATTCCATAGACGGTTTCATGGTCAAGGTAGTAGGTTAATCAGTAGCCTGAATACCGTAATATTTATTATGCATTGACACAAAAACATCAGTTGATGGCTTTGTAACAGACAACATAAGCACTTGGTAACTAGAAGCTCGATCCGTAGCAACCAAATTTGTGTCTGGATTCGGAAATGGATCTATTAACATAGCGGATGCATGCGAGGCCTTAATCAATTTGGATACTTCGGCACGGTGAGGACAATCTCGAACAAATTTCTCCTCATTACATATTATTCAAGGGTAACGAGGTTTCCAATTTCTAGTCGATTGATTATATGATCGCTCCTGCGGGGTAGAAGTTTTATTTTTCTTTGATTTCCTATTTTTCTTACTTCAACCAACTCCAAAAATAGAAGAAAAGAGAGATCAACGCCTTAGAAATCAGCCACTTTGAGGGGGAAACCTCTAATACATTACATAAATGAACAATTCTTGGATGATAAAAATGAAAAAACCTACTTCTCTTTATAGGAGTCCATGGGGTCACAATATAATCCTAGCTGACCTAACAACAATAATGTAATGGCACAATAATAACAATATTGGGGTTACTAGGGTACAACAATAATAATAAGGGGGTTACACTAATAACAATAAGTGACTACACTAGTAATATAGGGACCTGACATGCACCTCTCCTTCAAAAAAGTGTTGTCCTCAATGCTTGAGTAGCTTTGGATGCTTCTGTATAAAATTATCATCCTCCCATGTAGAATCTTAAATGGGTAAGTTCTTCAACTTGATGAGATATTGTGAGATTGATCGATTTTGTAGCTGTCGAGTTCTTGTTTCTGTGACTGCTTCAGGTTCGAATATGATTTTTCCTTCCTCATGAAGTTCTGGAAATATTGTTTGGACTGGAATTTTGTCACCAATAACCTTCTTTAAGCATGAAACATGGAAACTGGATGCACTCGCGATGAAGCAGGAAGCTCCAATTTTTATGCCATAGTACCAATATTTTGCAACACCTTGTAAGGACCATATTACTTTGGCGATAATTTGTTATCCTTTTTAGCTTGCTTGAGGGACATTTTTTTGTATGATTGTAGCCTTAAAAATACCCAGTCTCCTACATCAAAAATTCTCTCGCTGCAATGTTAATCTGCCTGTTGTTTCATTTGATTTTGTGTCAAATTTAGGTTATCCTTTAAGAGTTGTATTACTTCTTTTTGATGCTCGATGTGATCTTCCACTGCTTTAACCTTAGAATTTTCTCTTAAATATGATGTGATGGACGATGGATGTTATCTATAAAGTGCCATAAATGGGGTCATTTTTCTTGCAGTATGGAATGAAGTGTTATACCAAAATTTAGTGAGAGGTAACCACTTGACCCATTTTGTTTTCGTATGAGATACAAAACAACGAAGATATCCTTCCAAACATTTATTTGCTATCTCAGCTTGACTATCGGATTGAGGATGATAAGATGAGCTCTGACCTAGTTGATTACCCAAAAAATAAAATAATTTGGTCCAAAAATTTCCAGTAAAAATGGGATTCCTGTCACTTACAATAATATTTGGGTTTCCATGTAGCTTTTGAATTGTTTCCATAAATGCAGTAGCAACTATAATTGATTTAAATGGATGAGATAATGAAAAAAATTGTGCATACTTGGTAATTCTATCAACTACCACCATCATGACACTCTTTCCTTAGGACTTAGGTAAAGCTGTGAAAAAATCCATTGAAATATCATCCCAACGTTGACTTGGAATGGATAAAGGTTGTAGAAGACCCAAGGTCTTAAATGTCTCAACTTTCTTTTGCTGGAAAACGAAACATTCCGCCACAAACTTTTGAATATTAGATTTAAGGCCGTCCCAAAAAAATTCTTTCTTCACCCTTTGGTAAGTTTTTAAAAATACTGAGTGTCCTCCTAAAGGAGAAGTGTGCAATTCCAAAATAATATTTTGTTTTAGTTGGGAATTCTTACAAATATGTAAGTGATCTTTGTACCATAAGGAATCATTTTTCCAACTAAATTTATCAGATGTACTAGGATCTTGCTGCAAATTTTGAATGAGTGTCCACATTTCTTCATCCTTCTTCCATTCATCCCTTGCTTTATTAATACAATATGGTTAGGTAATAGAAATGGCACAAATAAATGCTTCCACTTCCTCATCCTTTCTTGAGCACAACAACATTTAACTTCATTTTTTTGTAGATGATTTCAAAGTCATAACCCAATTTCTTTGTGACCCATTTTTGTTGCTCTTCTGAAGATAGTCTTTGTTCCAAAAAGTGTTTAAGCCTATCATGACCAGTTTTTACCTTGAAGTGTATTCCCATTAGGTAAGGTCGCCATTTCTTTAGTGCATGTACTGTTCCCAACATTTCCTTCTCATAAATAGATTTCTATAAATACTTTCCTTTGATAGGATGACTTTCAAAAGAAAATGGTCTTCCCTCTTGCATTCAAACAACATCAATTCCATTTCCTGAGGCATCAAATTCTAGAATAAAGGTTTTTGTGAAGTCTGGCATAGCTAAGACCGCTGCTAGGCACATTGCCTCTTTAATATGTTCACGGGCCTTAGTTGCTTCAGAAGTCCATGAAACAACATATTTCTTCAATAATGTTGTTATAGGTGTTGTTATTCTCCCATAATTATTAACAAAATTATGACAATACCCTCTTAACCCTAGAAATCCTCGCAAATTCTTTATGGTTGTGGGGACTTTCAATTCCTTAATGGCTTTAATTTTGTTAGGGTCTACCTTGACACCCTCGTGAGATACAATATGACCAAGATATTGCACCTCTTGTACTCTAAAGAAACATTTGGATGTTTTTGCATATAATTGTTTCTCCTAAAATAGTTTGAGAACCATGTCAACATGTTGAACATGATCCTTCCAAGACCTGCTGTAGATTAGTATATCATCAAAAAATACTAGCAAAAATTTTCTAAGGAAGGGTTTGAAAATGGAATTCATAAACCCTTGAAATGTGGAAGGTGCATTGGTAAGGCCAAAAGGCATGAAAAAAAATTCATAATGACCCTCATGAGTTCAAAATTATGTTTTCGGAATATCTTCAGTCTTCATTCTAATTTGATGATATCCTGAATGAAGATCCAACTTGGTAAAATAAATTGCTCCACGTAATTCATCCAATAATTCATCAATCACAAGAATGGGAAATTTATCTTTAATAGTGATCTTATTGAGCTCCCTACATTCCGGACACACGTGCCATGATCCATCCTTCTTGTGCACCAATACTACTGGAGCAGAGAAAGAACTTTGACTATGCTGAATTATACCACCCTCTAACATTTCTACAATCATACGTTCAATTTCACTCTTTTGGACATAAGGATATCTGTAAGGCCTGATGTTTAGAGGGACACTTCCTGGAATCAAATAAATAGCATGATCATGATCACGAATAGGTAAGAGTCCTTTAGGAGTTTCAAACATCTTGGAATGATTGTCCAAGACGTTTTCGAGATCTAGAGAAATCATTGATTTTGATATTGGAACTTCTAGTGAGCATAATTGTGAAATTACGCCTCGTTGTTATTTATTCAAAATATTCGTCATGAAATTAGAGCTTATTATCTTTCCAAGCTTCCCTGCGATACCCCATAATTCGACTTCCTTTCCTTCTGAAAAAAATTTCAAGAAAATTTCTTGAAAAGTAAAAGCTACTGTCCCCAAAGATTGTAACCATTATACTCCTAGTACAACATCAACACCTCCCATTGGATTAGAAATAATTGGACTATTCAATACATATTCGCCCATGGTTAGCTTTATATTATGGCATTATCCAGAGAAATTTATAGTTCCTCCATTTGCAACCATCACTTGACATTCTCGTGCTGGGTATAGGAAACAATTCAATTCCTCGGCTATCTTACAATGAATAAAATTATGGGTACTACCCGAATCAATCAACACTATTACCTTTTTCTTCTTGATATGTCCTTATATCTTGAGAGTTTGAGGAGTGGTAATTCCTATCAATTCATTACATGATATGTTTGGACTCATTTCTTCTTCTTCTAGGGTTTGTTCCTAGTGTGTAACCTCTTGTTTTGAAGCTTCTTGTTCATTTTCTTCCTCCTCTTCAAAATCTATGTAAAATAATTTCTTCTCAACACACTTATGACCCTTAGTGTATTTTCTGTCACAACTATAGCAAATCCCTTTTTCTCTTTTTTCTTTCAATTGTTGTCGTGTCAACCTTATAGGCTTTGGAAGTCTAGAAGTAGAAACACTTCAATCCTTATAGATGTGAGTGGTATGATTCCTTGTCGCCATAATTTTACATTCAATTTCTCTTGCCAACTTGAATGCCTTCCCTAATGAATTAGGTTCCAAATGTGAACCTCATGTTGGATGTTATCCTTTAAAGTCCATATGAAGACATCAATCTCGTGTTCCTTTGGAATATCATTTACCCTTATATTCAATTTTTGGAAGTCCTCAATGTGATCCACTACTGAACCCTTTTGTTTGATATTTATCAATTGGCTAAAGAAGGTGTTGCTATTTATATCATCATAATGAGCTGTCATTTCCTCCGTAAAAATTGACCAAGTGACAATTTTTTTATGGGAGCAAAGCCATCGATACCATACAAATGTATTTTTTTCTAAATGTAAAGTTGCAATGCGTACCTTTTGTGTATTTTTCACATTATTGAGATCAAAATATTGCTCCATTTGTAGTATCTATGATACAGGATCCTTTCCATCAAACTTCCTCATATCCATATTTGGAATATGGTGGTTCTTCCATCCAACATTAGAGTTTACGAAATCACGATTAACATTCAATTTTCTCTCATCATGAGTTTCCTCTACTATCTTTTTTCCATTACGAAACATTTCTGGTATCAACTTTGTCAAACATTCCATGTCCACTTTTAGATCATTCTTCATGTTTTCCATGTTGTATTTCATTTTTTCATCGATCTTAGCTTCCATGTAATCCATCTTAGCTTCCATGCCCGCTTCCATGCATTTATACAAATCATCCATCTTATCTTCCACACTTTTCTTCAAAACTTGCATTTCATTTTTTGTTGATATTTGTGAGAGAAAAATTTGGTGCACTTTCTCTTGTAACTTTGACATGTCACGTTGCAGTTCTTCGTCTTCATGAGTCACATTAGAGCCTTCCGAAGTCTTATCTGGTGTTGAATTATTTTTAGGGGGAATTTTAGAACCAAATACTGATATATGTTCTACAATATGCCCTTGGAATCAATTCAAAATGATTTTTCAAACAATACTTATGCAATTCAAAAAAAAATACACACCTTTTTCTTGCTTTTGAGGAGCTTGATAGTGAAACTGAATTATCTTTGTGATTTCAGATACAAAATATCTGAAATTTTGTCTTGTAGTAGCCCTCTGAATCTTATTTTGAATGCCACATTTTTGACCTAATTTCGGTTCTTCAATACAAAGTTATGCCCAATCTCCCACAATGCCTTAATTATGGATTGGTTCAGTAGAGCGAGCTTGTATGACATACCACATGTCACTGTTTCCTCCTTTAGCTCTGAAATTGATACACAGGAAACTATAGTCCATGTACTTGCAACCACATCTTACATAATTCGAATTCAACGCTCATAGAGAGATTTATGATGATTTTCCCATGGTCACCTCTTTGAGATAAAATTTGGGAGCCTACTTAAAGCGTAACTTCAACATATCATATCTCTAAAAATATTGGAAACCAAGATCTGAAATTTTTATAGGAGGTTCCTCAGGATTGCGGCTTCGCTTTGTACAAATTTCAGCTTTTGAACCTTCATAGAATGAAAGTTACCGTGAAAATTCCATGATGACCTATTTTATGTGAAATTCAGGACCCTAAAAAAGCCCTAACTTCCACAGATCATATCTCTGAAACTATTGTGAACCAAGACCTAAAATTTCTACAAGATGTTTGTTAGGATTTCAGATTCAGTTTATAAAAATTTAAGCTTCTTAAACTTCATAGAAAACTTTATAGTGAAAATTCTACGATGACCCGTTTGGAGCAGTGAAACCCTAAAATCCAAAGCTATGATACCAAATGTTACGAAACAAACTCCAAAAATGGAAGAAAAGAGAGATAAATGCCTTAGAAATCAGCCACTTCGAGGGAGAAAACTCCAATACATTACATAAATTAACAATTCTTGGATTATACAAATGAAAAAACCTACTTCTATATATACAAGTTCATGGGATAACAATATAATCCTATCCGACCTAACAACAATAATGTAAGGGAACAATAATAACAATATTGGGGTTAAATGGGTACAACAATAACAATAAGGGGATTACACTAACAACAATAAGGGACTACACTAGTAATATAGGGACCTAACACGGGTTGCTTGTCATTTTTTCCTTTATCAGATGACACGACATGGATTTCGGAAGAAGTTGTAGGATCAGATGCAGTAGAGTGATGTGTGCTTGCAGTACCGATCATACCGTCTCTGGCATGAGAGCACATAGATGGAGGAGGAATAGTAAAATTAGATCGCAACACTTTGGGAATTTTTCCATAGAGCATGCCAGTCTGAGTATAAATTAAATATAGGTACTGGGCACGAGAAATGACCTGCTCTTCAGTGATGATTCCACCCTTATCCACATCCTCAGTTATAGATGGTAACAAGGAATTAATGAACCACTCAGCAAGGATCTGATCAGGAACAAATGTATTAACCATTCTATGACGACGACGCCACTCATGAATATGATCAGAAATGTGAGTAGCATTAGTCTGTTTAAAATTAGTCAAGATTTTTGCTCCAGTTTCATATCGTATGGGTAACTCAAAGTGGGTCAAAAATACAGTAGCCAGAGTAGTGAAATTATCAAATGAAGCTCTTGGTAACTCAATGTACCATTTAGTAGTTGGACTAGTGACCGTACGCTGGAAAAGACGTAGTCGAACAGAGTCATAATTTAGGGAGATAGATGAACACCACAAATGATAAGTCATAACATGCGTCGATGGTTCCTCCCTAGGGTTTCCATTGAACTTAGGAATATCCGAGGGTAATTTATGAGGTATCAATGGCCACCAAGGAGCATAGTTAATTGGATCATTGGTAAAATGGTTTAAATCTGGTAGCTCTAAAGTTGCAAAAAAGGGAAACTGTCAATTTAAGTCGGGTTGAGCATAGCCAAGGTATGATGGAATTGCTTGGAAAACAGGCCTTTGAGCACCAAAATAAGGAATATGTTGTTGGTAACCCAGATAGGGGTTGTTTTGAAAAGAAAACGCTTGAGGATTCCGTTGACCAAAAACTAGGTATGCTACTTGTTGAAATGAAGGTTGTTGCATTTGTGCTTGTGTCTGCCAAGGGGTCTTCCCACCAATATTATAACCGAAGCTATAATAGCCTAGATTCAATTGTGGATAGGTATACCCCAGTTGTGCCTGTGACATCCCATAATAAGGTAAACCTACTTGTGAATAAATAATTCTGGATACAAGTGGTTGTTCTAAACCACCCGAAGGATTTAGAGTCTAAGGGCCCAATACTTGAGGGTATTAGGTTGAAGGATCCACCTAAGATGGTTGAGGTACAATAGTTTGAGCCTATAGTAGGGGTAAGGGTGTATTAAGAAGTGGAGTAGATGTGGGTGCAACAGGTTGAACCTGTTGATACGATTGTACAAACATTTGTGGTTGGATGGATAGAGTGGGATGCCACTGACAAACATTGATTCCAACATTAGGGTGACCAAATAATGACGAAGTACTGTCAAAAAGGGTGACCATAGGCTGCCCCCCAGAATGAGGAGTATAATCATATGGAAAATATTGTTCTCCAAATTCAGGGAGTCGAGTTGAAATGGTACTGGATGGAATATACCTAGATGGACCAACCGTTCAGTACTCACTATAGATTTACCAGAAAGAATACAAAATGATGACATTGGTGAAGTCCATGGGTTTAAGGATGCACCAGAGAAGGTTCCACATAGATATTGGTAACCAGGTGGGATGGAAGGAACACCATATAGACGTGACTCTGGTGAAGTTATGAGCATTGATGGTGTAGCGAGAGAAGGTGTTGTCGCAACTGGAATATATGGTCTAGCTGAAGATGTTGCCTCAGTTATGGTTATTTGAATAAATTTATACCCTATTGGATCTATTTGAACTCTAAGTGAAACAGGATAAACAAAAGCATGGGAAGGTGATTGAGGAAAATACTCATACAGGTAAAGCTTCTCCACAAAATGAGTTGGAGTTAAAGGTGTTTCGTTATGTGGTATTTCTTCAATCAAAATTCAACCAGGTGGAAGGATTTCGCTGTCAGGCCTGAAGTATATTTTAGGAGGTTGAATGTGTGACATGGGAGAATCAATGGCTACAATAGACTGTGGGGCGACTGATACAGGAACAAATTCTAGTTGTTCGACTTCGGGATTCAGATGTTTTGGTAAAAGAGTGACAGGATCCAGATCAACTTCAAGTTGAACAACGTCGGGTTCGAGAGATATGGTCTCACTGGTTGGATGGATCGTGACCACAGGTAGCTAAGAGGACTCTGTCTCGATAAAAGTAGATGAACCTTTATTTGCAGAAACAACTCGAGATGACTCTGGTATATGTGAGGACAATGCTACACCAGAGGTACTAGTAGTACTAGTTTCGTTAGAATGGTGTTGCCTTCACTGACCAGAAATGACTTCCCGTGGAAAAGGTGGTTTGAGTGCTATTCTATGTGAATGAAGGGTAAATGGATGTTCTTCTTCCATTATGACTGATTTAATTTATGACCAAAAACAAATAAACAAAATAAAAGGGTAATTATAGGAAAAAGGTTTACCAAGTAATTGTGCACTGTATAATACCTCCTGGCGAACCAAGAAGTACAAGCAGAAAATATCCTCGAATGTTGTGTTCTGTGTAACAAAAGTTACAAAGCAGATAACGCGATTCACTGTGGATGTATAGAAACCTAAATTTTCCCTCCCAAATATACCCGGAGGTACGTCAAGGCCCAAGTCTTTATTAGCATTGTCTAATGCGAAACCGCATAGTGAGAGCACCCCCTTATACTTTTTGCACTAGAAAATTGCCTTATATACCCAAAGGTATGTGGACGAGCTATGATATACTTACATAGGTGGAGTGAGGTATCAGAATTAGAATGTATCACAAACAAGTTAGTGACAACTATTATGTTTAACAACACTAGACAACATCTCTAGCCTAGACCTTCTAAATGTTATCGTTATGGTTTCAATGCTTTCTTAGGTAAATTGATATAAATTTTATGTTGATCTTGTTTAAAAGTTTCTCTTTGAGTTTCAATACATGATGTGAATGAAATTCCTAAAAATGAAAACTAAAATGATAAGAAAACTTTTCAATTTTATATTTTTCAATGAAAATCCTAGCTACTAAGGGAAAGAGCAATCAGTTATAGAGCAAACAACAAATAGCACAAACTAAAATTCATCTTTCCTAACTTGTTCCTATGCAACACATACAATTCACTATATGCACATGCATGTTTTCCTTTTCAAATCATTTAATGTGAATGCAAGAAAGGAAAATATTTGCATTAAATCAGCAAAACAAGTGTTTTCTTCTTTGAGAAACGAGGAATTTAACAACAATTTCTCTTTTAGGAAAAGTGAAGAATGGAACTAAAATTTTTCCTACAGGAAACAAAGAATGAAAAAAAAATTTACTTTACAAAAACAAACAGATCTAATGCAGAAATAAAATACTTTGAATTTGATTTTCCAATGATAAAGAAAAACATGAAAGAGACATTGGACAAATTTACTTTTCAAAGGAGGAAGAATTAGGCAAGTTCATTGGTCTCTAAGAGGTATCAGAAAATTGAGAATACAACAAAAAAATGGCTAAGAATGATAGCAATGACAAATTTGAATGGAATTTGGTTGGCTAAGGGGGAAACACAATATCTAAGGGGAGACAGTGCATTGTAGTGCACCCCTGAGTGGGAGACAGTGCACTGTGTCTTGACCAATAGTGCATTGTGTAAATGAAGAAGTGTCCTCAGACACATAACTTTATTGATCATGAAAAATATTACATTACAAATTGCAGGAGTTTACAGACGTAAACTCTCATTCTCACACTACACTCACATTACACAATGAAATTAGGAAACAATTCTATTTATAAGCTCTATGTTCTAACTTAAACTAGTTATGGATCACTTGGACAATAAACAAGTGTCCATTTACAATAAATGAGTTTCTAACCACTCTACTAACTTCACTCCTAACTTAGAGCCTAGGGAACGACTTTTTCTAGAGTCCTAATTTTTATTAACAAATTTCTATTTCTAAATATCTCTAATATTTATTAAATATTATAATTTAATAAATATATTTATCATAACTTTACATTATTCAATTTAATTATTTTTGGATTTATAATTTCCTTTATGAAATAGGCTAACATTCCCCCCTTCAAGGATAAATCCAAAAGAAGAACGAGGAACCATCTTCCAAGTTCTCAAGTTGATGCTGAAAAAATCTTCAATCTCAAGAGAACATGAATCAGCTGTATGTTTGATTCATCTCTGAATGTTGCTTAACAACGCCATCAAGTGCCAAGTTGCAAAGGATCCATCTATCCTTTGCATCAAATCAGCATCAAAGCCCACTGGTTGATGATGTCAAAAACAACTCATTGTTGCTTTTGCTGTCGACTGCCCACTAGCAAATTTGTTGATGCCCATTGGCAAATTTGTTGATGCCCACTGGCTACTTTTGTTGCTTTTGTCGAGACTTTCAGTCTGACAACCACTGTCAATTTCATTGACATTTTCCCCCCTTTGTCAGCTGAAAGGAGAGACACTTCTCTAGAAAATATTCCTGAACTCCCCCCCTTCAGGTGTAGGAGTTTTACACTGTTGTACTCCCCCATTCAACTGCATGAGAGTACCATCATATTTTCAGTGTGGGTTGCACAATGTGTGATCGTATGCGGTTGTAGAACTGAAGCAATCTTTTAACTGTGGATGACCATTCCCAAGGGTCAATCCATTCATAATGTATCTTCAATCTCTTTGATTTGTGTTGATTGCGACATTTTTCTGAGGAATGATTGCACTTTCCAGAATGGTGACAGGGATGGAGATAAAAAAACTGATCTTCCATATGACCGGTTCTCTGATAATGAGAACATTTCGGTTTGAATTCAACTTCAGGTTGTGGGGAATTCTCTTTTTCGACAACTTTGGGTTGCATGCACTGCTGGTTGTCTGCCGCACTATCTCTGAATGTGCTGAGGGGATCTGTTCAAGAAATATCGCACTGACGAACTGAATGGACTTGGAATAATCTAGAATATGTAAGTTGGCGTCATCTTGGACATATCCTAAGCCTTGTCGATTCTTGTTATTCTGAATTTATTCCCAGGGCTTGATCATGGGCTTGGAAGAAATTGGATCTGGAACAACTTCGACACTTGAAGCTGGCTGAATGAATGACTTATCATCTGGATGGTTCAAAGACTTATCATCTGGATCGTTCAAAGACTTGAAAGTATCACTCTTTTCTTGCAATTCAATCCTTTGAAGTTGTGACTCGAGCTGAAGAAAATCAATAGTTTCATGTGTTTGTTGTAGATGCCGTGAAAGATCAGCAAGAGTTTCTTTGCTGACGTGCACCATGTCTTCATCATTGGAGATGATCAAACTGTGAAGAATGTTTAACAACTAAATATGTTGCGCCATATGAATTTGCGCACTTGAAATCAGGCTCTCTTGTCGGAGATGTCGTACTTTGAACTGTTTCACTTGAATGTCAGGCTCGCTTGAATGTGACTTGAATGGCACGCTCGCTTGATTTATTGCTGATTGCACTTGCTAGAGTTGTAGAATTGTCTTGCTTAAACTCTGGAATTCACGCTCACTTGATGAAGATCGTGTTTGTTTAAGCATGCACTTACTTGATGACTTCACGTCACTTGAATGAATAACCACGCTCGCTTGATGTCGATGTCAACTTGCTTGATTGATGTCAGAGTTGAAATTTTTTGGTTGCTTTTGATGGTTGCTGCAATAAACTGCACTCTGGCTTGCTTGATGGTTTGATATTTGTACTGTCTTGACACAAATTTCTTGAAATCATGCTCGCTTGGAGATTTAAACTTGTGGCTTGTTTGAAAAAACTCATGCACTCAATTGATTTTGTGTAAAGGAAGGGTGTCGAACACTGTCGACAATGCACTCAAGAAAGTTTACAATAATTTTAATGATTCACTTGTTTTCTTAAAAATTCATTAAGAATGAATTTTTAATGATTAACATAACATAATGAATTTGATTACAAGTTCTGAAAAGAATGTATAACAACCTTGATGTAGACTTTTGAGTGTGCAGGTACATGAACTTGCTGAAGTGAATTGGCTTGTTGATGTAAAATGCGGATGTAGACAATCTTCGATTATATTGTGTCGTTGTCCAGATGCATGTGTTGATTTTGTATCTATTTCGTTATGTGTTGTGCTTGCTCATATTGAATTTCATGTATGTGATGAAATAATTGATGTGTCACAACTAGACACAGATCAAAAATAGCAACATGAAGCCATAAAAAAAAACATGCGCCATCAAACACACATGGTGTACCTAAGATCCCCTTATTCAATTTCGGGCAGATCTAGGACACATCAACACCAAAAAATGATATCTTTATTCAGCATGGAGATCATCAGTCTTTCATCTTTTACAATATTTCCATGGAAGCTTTCTCAAACAATGAGAATATGATGCTTGCATTGATCACTCACACCTTATTTCTCTGAAGCACACTTATCTCTTCAAAGATTTTGAAACATCACCCTTATTACTCCAAAAATTAAAAAAGCATCACTCTTATTACAAAATCAATGACAATCTTCACCCTTATGACTCCCTTCACAAAAATATGTTTGACATTCCTTATCTCTCCCCAATCAATATTTAAAGAGCCATTATAATGATTCTTTTACATAATTTCCATTAAACAAATGGAATGAACATGGTGAAGTCACTTTAAAAAGGTGAATTTATATTCAAATACTCTTCAAAGCACTGTCAATGCAATCTTCAAAATTCTCTCATCTTTCAACTTATTTGGAAAATATTTAATTTGGGATATAAAAACACAAGCCCAAATAATATTATATCTTGCTTATGGCACTTTGAAAAATTGAAATAGTGGGTATGAAGTCGTTTAAAAAAAAATGAAGCTCACCTCAGTCCATTATTGCACCTTATAATTATTTCTTCAATGATTTGGTGGTCGATTTTTATCTCTGACTGCTAGTGGTGAAACAATGCAAACACTGCAAACACTGACTGAACGCTGATGATGTAATCTGACTGGTGAAAACGCTGGTTAAAAAATTGGTTAAGACGTTGGTGCTTCCAATTAAACACTGGCTTCAATTAAACTCTTTTTGCAAACAAATGTTGTCATCTAGGGGATTTCCAACGCTGCATTTCAGTTAAGCATGTTTCATTTGAACGCTAGCTGGCTGTGCTAGCATTGACATAAAAAACACAAATCAAACGCTGGTTAAAACTGCTAAACGCTGGCATTTACATTCAACGCTGGCATTTACCTTGCTGAATGCTGGCATTTACATTCAATGCTGGCATTTATATTTAAAAGGCTGGTTCAGAAAAATGCTGGTTTTATTCAGAAAACGCTGGCTCTAGTTTAGAAAATGCTGGATTACAATATGTAGGATTCTACCACATGAAAAAATGTTGTTTAGAACCAAATGAACCAAATCATTTAAAACGCTGAGGATGCTGGTTCTTAAACTTAACTGAATGCTGGTTCTTAATCAATGCAAAAATCCATGCCAAATGCTGTTCTTATTACTGGAATTGATGGTAATCTGTAAAAAATGCAGAGTTGATGTTTCAGAATCGATATTCAGAATTGATGAATCGATATTGCATGAATCGATGCCTGGTGTATCAAATCGACGAATTCTGTAGAAGTATCAATGTAAATTCCGTAGGGAGGTAGGAAGGCACAAATTATATACGTATCAACGCATATTTTAATGTTGCTTCAACCAAACAATGCAGAAAAAAACAAAGCGTTCATGAGACTACAGAAAACAATAGAGCATTCATTTTTACAGAAACTTTTTGGGCATTTTTTTCTTACTTGGTCCAGTCAGTTACCCAAATCTATAAGGGCCTATTTTGTGGGTCATTGAGCCCAAATTTAATCTGTGAATAAAAGCCTCAAACTATGATTTGAGAGAACACACAAATTTTGGAGTTTCAAATCTCTGGTTGGATAACTCAATTCGAAAAGGACAAACCAATCGAAAAAGTCCAACTTATCTCTTGCGATATTAACATCATTCGGCAAACCAACAAAAGTTAATTTTCACTACTTACAGAGACATTCCTCTCTCCTTCAGTGTAGATGTGCTATATCAACAACGCTCTCTTTTTTTGGTTTATTTCACTCAGACAATTTGAAAAAGTCACACAGATTTGCATTTGCTTCTTTAAAAAAATGATTATATACGTATGCATTTGCAAATTTTATACCAATCTTTTGCTGATCACTTCAACGGAGTTGAGTTTTCCACGACCTGATAGAGCTGGAATCTCCTCCTCACAGCGTTACCATGGCTTTGATACCACATGTAGATGAAGAAGTTTCCTTAGACACATAACTTTATTGATCATGAAAAATATTACATTACAAATTGCAGGAGTTTACAGACGTAAACTCTCATTCTCACACTACACTCACATTACACAATGAAATTAGGAAACAATCCTATTTATAAGCTCTATGTTCTAACTTAATCTAGTTATGGATCACTTGGACAATAAACAAGTGTCCATTTACAATAAATGAGTTTCTAACCACTCTACTAACTTCACTCCTAACTTAGAGCCTAGGGAACGACTCTTTTCTATAGTCCTAATTTTTATTAGCAAATTTCTATTTCTAAATATCTCTAATATTTATTAAATATTATAATTTAATAAATATATTTATCTTAACTTTACATTATTCAATTTATGTATTTTTAGATTTATAATTGCCTTTATGAAATAGGCTAATACATTGGGTGCAGAAGGGATTGAAAAATGAAGCTATAAAACACACTTCTAATGTAATTATTTCATCCAAATGTATAATAACTCAAATTAGATGATACTGATGAGGATAAGTAGAGGAAAAAGCACCAGGAATGAGAGTATACCTATCCCAAGTGGAGTCGCCAATTTGTTAAGAATAATTATGATCTACGAATAAATCAAATTCCCTAAGTGTGGTGCTAGACACATAGAACAACAGAGGAAATAATTTACTATCACTTTCTCTAGAATAAGTAGATACACAGAATGGTGAAAGAACCTACTTGTGATCCAAGATCTTCTCTTTCTCCTTTTTTCATTGTTGTTTTCACTCTCAATCCAAGTCAGATCGCTGGATTCCTACAAACATAAGGAAAGAAAAAAAAACAACATGCAATATATAGATATCTACCTATTTTAATCAATCAAATCTATTAGATGTGAAATATATATATATCATTTAGGAATCTATTGCATAAGAAATAGAAACATATAGAGACACATATATGGGAAAATGAACAACAATCTTTATTAAATAGTAGAAGGGGGAGGTTACAACCAATGATCGATTTTTTGCCACCATCTCTAGCTTCATCCCACCCTCATCACATCCAACATCACAACAACAAAATATCGATATTTTCACTCTCTCAAATAAGAATCCAACAACATTTCTTTAACAAATTTCTTCCTTCCCTAGCACTAGGATATGTGCTCAATTTATAGGGAAATTGATGGTAGTTTCTCAATGAATGACTTTCTAAGAATAGGAAAGTCACATTCCCAAGTTTAGAGGTGTTAGATGGACACTTGGATTTGAATTTTGACACATATGGACTCTTATAGAAGAAACTATCCATGTGGAGATTCCCAGAATAATGAGAATTCAGCTCCTAGATGACCAAAAGACTCTTGAATGTCTGGAAGTGCATTGCAGTGCACCCTTGAATGGAGGATGCTGCATATGAAAGATAGTTAGTCCCTTTAGAGACAGTGTTGGTGAGTCAATAGGTGATATAACATATGCTTCAAACCTTGGAAATCTCACAATAGAATCCATGAATGAATTTTTCTTCTCTTAGGCCATATAGAAACTGAAATATAAGGGAATGATAGACCTTATTTCATTGGTCTTGGGGATGATGTGCGGTTTGACCTAGTCATGGGGGATGAGGCCCAAATTGACCTATAACAATGGCAGCAATATATTTCATCTCAAATTCTTTCATCATGGCTGCTTTAAATTAATCTAACTCAAGATCACCTGTAAAAGTCATGTCATCAAAATATATGCAACCAATCAAAATCCGTCCATGCTCATTTGCCTTTGTGTACAAGGTAGGCTCAATTTTGCTTTTGTAAAATCCATTCTTCATCATGTAGTTGTGAATTCTGCTATACCATACTCTAGGTGCTTGCTTCAGTCCATGGAGCGCTTTCTTAAACTTATAAAATTTATATTCTGTACCTTCAACTTCATAACCTAGAGGCTGCTGCACAAAAATTTATTCTTCTAGAATTCCATTCAAGAAGGCTTGTTTGACATCCACTTGATATAATTTCCACTTTTTATGAGCTGTTGTGGCTAGAAACTCTCTTACAATATCCAGTCTGCCTATCGGAGCAAAGGTTTCTCTAAATTATATTCGCGGTTGCTGCGAGAATTCTTTTTCTACAAGTATTTATTTGAATATGTCAATTTCACCTTTCTCATTCAACTTACTCTAGTACACCCACTTCACACCAATGAGGCTTTTATCCTTTATAAAATTAAGCAAATCCCATGTATCATTCTTTTCAATAGAATCAATCTCTTCAACAATGTCTTTCACCCAATTTTCATCTCTGATTGATTCTTCAAAAAAAGAAGTTTGGAATGACAACAATGCAAATTTGAACTAACGTCCAAATCATCATAAATATCTTTCAAAATTCTCATCTTTATGTTACAATTGTTTGATTCATCACCTAAATAGATACTTGGAGAATTTTGGTCTGTTGATCTTCTTGAAGATGCATGATGCTCTAAAAATCTTGGAGTCCTTGCTGATGTGACTCAGTTTGGTGTCTTCCCTTTTAATTCTTGCTGCTCCTTTTTTGCTACATCATCCTATTCCATCAATGGTGCTTGTGCATAAAATGTTTTGCCTATAGTCCCATTCCATGACTCTTTTTCATTGAACACAACATCTCTGCTAATTATTGTGTGCTTGATGACAGGGTTATACAATTTTTTAGATTTTGACTCCTCACTATAACCAGTAAATATGCATTTTTCACTTTGATCATCCAATTTTCCTCTTATCTGTTTAGGCACATGTGCATAGGCTACACATCCAAAAACTCTGAGATGAGATACGCTGCATGACATACCTAACCATGCTTCTTCTGGTACTCTATTCATCCCACTCTTTGTAGGATATATATGTTTATCACATAAACATCACATCCCGCTACATCTGCCCAATACTCATTAGACAAGTTTCTTGCTTTCAACATGCTCCTTTTCATGTTCATAATTGTTTTGTTCTTTCTCTCTGCTACACCATTATGTTGTGGTGTGTATCTGGTTGTAAATTGTCTCTTGATTTCATGTTTACAGTACTTATGGAATTTAAAATCATATTCTCCACCACGATCTAATATCACTACCTTGATCTTCCAGTAACTTTGGTTCTCTACTAAGGCTTTGAACTCTTTGAACTTTGCAAAATTTTCAGACTTCTTCTTCAAAAAGTAAAACCAAGTATATGTGCTACAGTCATCAATAAAAGTGAGGAAGTAACAACGTCCACCAATCAATTATGTCCTCATAGGTTCACACATGTATGTATGCATCAACTCAAGTGCTTTCTTTGCTTTGTATGAAATTTCCTTTGGAAAAATTTCACAGTTTTTCTTTCCCAAGATGTAACACTCATAAGTACTAACAGATTCTTTGATGGGAGGTAATGCTCTGACCATATTTTTCTGCTGCAAAAATCTTAAAATAGAAAAGTGCATGTGTGAAAACCGAAAGTTCCATAACCAGTAATCATTAGAACATGAAACTGTAAAAGAACTGACCTGATCATTGTAACTCATAATTATAGGAAAGAGTTTGTTCCTCGTCATTTTCACCTTTGCTATCAGTTGCTTGCTTTGGGGTTTGTCATAAATAACATAGTATTTCCCCTTAAACATAAATTTTTATCCTTTATGCGTCAATTGACCAACACTTATCAAATTATGTTTGAGACTAGGAACATAATATACGTCTGAGATTATCTTTGGCTCCCCCTTCTTGGTCAGAATGTTGAACACTCGTTTGCTATCTACATCCACAGTTTTGTCACTCCCCAATTTTACCTCTCATTAGGGAAATTCTGAGGTCTTAAATTTTCCTCCTAAGGAAATGATAAATTGATAGTTGAAATAATAAAATAATATTTTATTACATCATCAAATTTTGGAGGAAAAAAAGAAAAAACTACTTTTTCAACTTGTATTTTCAACTTATCTACCGAATTGTTTACTCAAATTTCGATCCGCAGTACTCATTGGATGCAAAATTTAATTCCTCATCCAATGAGTACCCATGTTGCATACTTTTGATGTATCCTACTACACGAAAAATGAGAAATACATGAAAAATGTGATTGAAATCATATTTTTTTCATGTATCTCTCATTTTTCGTGTAGCAGGGTCCATCAAAAGTATGCAACATGGGTAATCCTTGGATGAGGAATTAAATTTTTCATCCAACGTGTATTCCCGCTTGAAATTGGAGTAAAAATTTTTGGAGATAAGTTGAAAATACGAGTTGAAATAGTAGTTTTATTATTTTATTATTTTTTAATGTTTTCACCCTTTTACTCAAAAAATGGTGAGTCGTCCCCCATGGTCAACGTCATCATCATGAATTGTATTGGTTCTTATAAAGTTAATTTTGGTTGTATATTTTTCTTACGAGGCCCATTTTAGACCTCAAAATTCCCCTAATGGTCTTCACAGATTGATCCAAATTTACAACCAAATTCTTATTGTCTATCATGTGGTTACTACAACCATTGTCTAATAGCCACACCTTATCATACGGTTCATGCATGTTGTTGCATGCTAGGAATATGGATTTAATATTCTCTGTACTAAAATTAGCTCTCTGGTTTCCTTGATCTGCTATCTTCTTCCTTCAATCACAATCATAGTGACCAAATTTATTGCAATAATAACATCTCACCTTTGATTTATGATATACTTCTTTATATTGAAGCTTCTACTATAGCTGCTTCCACTTTCATGTTCATGCTCTTCTCGGCCATCTCTCTGACCACCATATCTTCTGCCTCGTCCTCTACCTCTCGATCTACCTCTGCTTCAAACTCTTGAAATAGAAACTTGACTTTTGAAAGTTGTTTCTAAAGCGGAATCCTTATTTCTATCTATACTTTCCTCATGGGATAGATGTGATCCCATAAACTCATCAACTGTTAGTTTTTACAATTCCTTGGCTTCTTTTATGGCTACTACCACAACATCAAAATTGGTATGCAAAGATCTAACAACCTTCTCAATCATTGTTCGATCTTTAATTTCTTCACCATATATTTTTAACTGATCTACGAACACCTGACCCGATTCATGAAAGAATCGATGTCCTTTGTCTCCTTCATCTGCAAACTTTCAAAAACTCTCTTAGTATTCTACAATTTAACAATATTGACGTTTTCCATACCTTGGTAGCTTGTCGCCAAATTTCCCATGCTTCCTTTTCTGAAGATGTGATCATAATCTTCTAGAACATTGCTCGGTCCACTCCCTGCTGGAAAATAAGGAACGCTTCTACATTCTTCCCTTTTGTCTTTCTTCCATTTCTCCCTCTCTACATTACTAAGAGCTCGTTCTTCTGCGTAATTCTGAGGTTCTACAAACCCAAACTTGACCTGATCTCAAACATCATGCACCTTCAACATGGTATCCATCTTAATGGCCTACACATCATAATTTTCCCTGTGAAAAAAGGAGGTTGTGGCTGGAAACTGCTTCTTGCCATCTTTCTTCAAAAGAAAATCTTCTCTTATAAAACCCTAAATATTCCTTTTTATATGCTTTCCATATATCAACAAAAAATCTTATAATAAAACCCTAAGTTTTATTTTTATAAAAAAAAATATTTTATCAAAATTCTTTTAGATAAAAATAATCTCTTATATCAATCACTTTTCAAAACATAAAAAGAAAATTATTTCTTAAAAAAAATCAAAATCCCTTTACTAATAAGACCTTTTAATACTCCGTTATAATTCCACTACTTAGGTTCCTTTTAGAAAACCAAATCAAGTTCAATATCCTTTGAACTGTATAAGCCAACAAACAATTAATCGAATTTGACTTCTACCCAAGAAAAAAAAAATCTTTTGATTTTCCTTTTATATTTAGTAACGAAGATCTTGTCGCTTTAGGCTTGTGTCCTAACACTAGTCTCACTATGTGGAGTTGTGTTAAACAATCCTCTTGCTACGTTGAAGTGCATTAATACTCGAATTTTCAACAAGCCTGCGTGTTGTGAAATTGCGACAACATTTTAACATGTAACGTGGCTCTCTGTTGATGTCACCATTTTTATAATGTCCTAAATATAACCATGAGATGAGCTATAGCTTAAATAAGCAAGAAAAAAAAATTATCTTCTCACACATGGATGATTGTAGATCCATATTTCCTTGGTTCTTTGTAACCTTGATCCAATATCAATTTTCTGGAAAGGAACACACGATAACACACACTACTTGTGGCTCCTATATTAATCATACCAACTTCAATCTCTGTGAATACAATGAACCCGGTGAACGAGATTTATCTTTTTTGACTAAAGACTCGCTTGAAATGCACAGACTTACAAAACTCCTCTGTCACATAAATTCGACTTACTCAGCGCTTACTTCACTCACTCTACTCACATACCAAATTCATCTATCACACAACTCGACTTACTCAATTGTCTAACTCTTCATATGGGAATTAATTAGATATTGCAACAATGAGATGGGTAGAATTAAAGGGATTGAGACGGGGAAAAAATTATGTGTTGTGCATAATATTTTTTTATTTAAGAGAAGCCCGGATTAAACACATTAATGTGGGTGAAGATCCTATGTAGTGCATAAGCCTCAAAAATTAAGAGAGGCACTATGAACATGTACGTTTGCAATAAAGGCAATTAAAATAACTTCCTCTGCATTTCTGACAAATGGCAGAGAGAGAAAATTATAACATTTAAATAATGAGAACACCTTGTTGTAGGCTTTATATATATATATATATATATATATATATATATATATATATATATAGATACAACTAATAAACGGTTCTGCTAACTAATCCTACAACAACTGATTTTAACTAAATATTAATTCTTTAATACCCCCTTAATGTCAAAGGTTACATTGTTTTATGCCTAAATTTTGACATTGAAATTCAAAATTAACTTTTCCTAGTGGTTCAGTGAAGATATCCGCTAGCTGTTCCTTGGAATCACAAAATTTGAGAACAATATCACCATCTTTGACAAGTTCATAGATGAACTGAAAATGAGTGTCGATATGTTTTCTTTTTTTATGGAAGACATTTTTCTTTAACAAGGAAATATCGGAAGTGTTGTCAGAAATGAATGAAATAGGTTCATTTTCTATACGTTCGAAGTCTGAGAGAAGTATCTTTAGCCACACTGCTTGAGACGATATTTAATTCGATGCAACGTAATCGGATTTTGTTGAAGATAACGCAAATATGGGCTACTTTTTGGATGACCACAAAATCAATTTTCTACCAAATAGAAAATCATAGCTATAAGTGCTTTTCTGATCATCAATACATTCTGCATAATCACTGTCTGTATAACCAACAGGCTTATTGTCTGTAGAGGATGTATATGATAAACCATAAGTAGTTGTACCTCAATGTATCTTAACACCCTTTTACCATATTTCCATTGACAGTCTTTAGGATATTCCATAAAACTAGAAATATAACTAGCTGCAAATGCTTTATCATGTCTAGTAGAAGTTAGATACATAATACTACCAGCAATATGCTTATACAATGTCGAATTAACAACAATACCCACATCATCTTTACTTAACTTTGTACCAACTTCAATAGGAGTATCCACTGGTTTACACCTGCCCATCTTAAACTTTAAAAAAATGTTAGTAGCATAATTTTGTTGACTCATAGAAATACCATCGTGTGTTTGTTTCACATTGATACCTAAGAAGTATATCATTAATAGAAGATCTTCCATTTCAAAAATCATTTTTCATGGCAGCTTTAAATTCATCTAATTTCATGTTACCTGTATGAATCATGTCATCAACATAAAGACATAGTATTTACATATTACCTTGATGATCAGTCTCGATATACAAAGTGGGTTCATGGTCGTTCCTTCTGAAACAATTATTCAACAAGTAATGGTCTATTCAGTTGTACCAAGCTATGGAGCTTACTTCAAGACATACAATGCTTTCTTCAACATGTACACCTTATGTTTTTGATTTTTTACTTTGAAACCAGGTGGATCATCAACATACACTTCTTCATTCAACACACCATTCCAAAAAAAAAAACTTTACATCCTGTTAGCACCTGAATTGGACCCCAGGCTGCAAAAGGAAAATCAGGGTGACAACTAAACCATGCTCAGCCTTGTAGCTAGCCCTACAAGGACAGGAGAGGGCTCTCTCTGTAAAAGAATATTCAATGGAACACAATAAATGGACTGATATTAGGCTAGATAAAATGATGGGAAAAAAGTTTAATAAAATAAATGAATGAATGAATTTCATGGATGTGTGGGATATAAAGGGACAGTTGAAACCGGGAATTAAATCAGGACACAGGGCGTTTCATGGGGAAATATAGACAGGAAACTTAGCAAATAAAATTTAATGAGGATGCGATGGAAAGACTGGTGCGGAGCTGAAAATGGCACAATAAATGGATCCTTTTCAAACAGAAGAAAATACAGAGTATGAATGATTTCCCAAGGCAGAGAATATAGAGATGGATTCTACCTTTCTATCTTGAAAGAATTCAAAAGGAAATGTTTATGGATGAATCGAACACATAAAAATTCACATATGAAACAAAGGAGAAAAACAAATTCTAAATCTCATACCACATGGATCCCATAAATCAGAGTTGCATCTCTTATTAATTCCTGTCAAACTGTACAATGTAGCGCAGAGATGTTCTTCCACACTTTTCCCCTACTTTCTGAGTTACAAACCATTTAGACTCTTAGACTGAGACCACTCTCAAATGAGTTTACAATTACAATAAATAGGCTGGAATGTGGGAAAATGGATCGACGAAAGGAGGGAGCTATTTGACAGCATCAACAACGAAAATCTAGAGAGCCAACAATCTATCCTAAAGAAAGAATAGCGTTACATTATTCCATTTTAAATTCGCTGATAACCAATGGGAAGGCGAAACCTGTAGCGTGGATCCCTTTGAATCGTAACTGAAGATGTGACTGTTACAACATTGGTTCTCGGCCTCTGACGTTTCGCTTTCCATTTGCTGTTTTGAAGAAAACTGTCTTTTTGAATAACATGTCTTTGAAATGAAACTTTGCCTCTAGTGAAGTGAAAATAATGAATAGGAAGGAAGGGAGAGGAGGTGGGACCCATGTCATAATCACAATCGGAATGGACGGGGTGGAGAGGTAAACACACTATAATACGGCGCCATCGCAATCGGAATCAGAGTCCGGCAGGATATTATTTAAACGGAGAAACGAAAGTTTCGATGCGATTCGGAACATGTCCTTTTCTAATAAACAAAATGGATAAATTTAATTTTTACAAAGGAGAAGGGAATTTTGTAATGAATGGCGGAGGAATTAAATGGTGGGACCGGGGATTATAATTTCAATCGGGGATCGGAATTAGGAGATGGGCGGAGTGATATATATAAAACCTCTGATGCGATTGGGGGAGGTCCCTTAATATGTGATCAATATAACCAAAGTTTGATTTAACAAAGGGTAAGGCATTTTATATATGAACGGGCAGAAGGACTGTAAGGTAGGCCCAGCGATTAATCGCAATCGGAAATCGGAGGGGGAGCAGAGTGCAACACATATGGGGAATGTCGATTGCGATGGCCCGATTAGCTATGGGCTGTCTGATCGGCGGGGAAAATTGACGGTGGGGAGATCAATCGGGGGTAGTCACGATCGGAGGAGCAGATTGGGTAATCGGAGGGATGGGTGCGATCGGGTGATCAGAAGGAAAGATGCAATTGGGAGATCGGAAGGAGGGACTTGTGATTTATCGCATCGGAGGATGGTACGATCTGCGGATCGGAGGATGGTGCGATTGGTAGGTCGGAACATACAGTTTTTGATTTGCGATTGATCGCATTAGAGGATGGTGCGATCAACGGATAGAAGCACAAAATTTGCGATTTGTGATTGAAGAGTGGTAGGGTTTATAATATATAACTTAAACTTTATTATAAAGTTTAAGGGGTCATGGAAAAAGGGAAGTGGTTTATAATAGCGGGACTTTATAATATAAAGGTTTTTATTATAAAGTTTCTATGGGAAATGGAGGGGAAGTGATTAGCAATTAAATCGCATATTTTTTAAAACAATTTATAATGTGATTTTGTAATTGGAAAGGGGGAAAAGGGGTTTTTATTAAAGAAATATAAAACTTTAATAATGTAAAGTTTAAAGGGAAAAATGGGAAATAGGGGGTATATGAGGGTATAAGGGCTTTTACTTCACTTCAGCATAAATTTCAATCCATAAGTCAGTTTTGAGAGTGTAGTATACCGTTGGAAAGCTCTTTCCGGGCTCTTTCTGATGGATCTACTTGGAGGATGATTTGGTGTTGAAAATACTACGAAAAACTTCTCTGAAGGTAGGGACATCACTCTGTGGAGATAACAACTTCTGCATTGTGACTTATTACACATGATGATATAGAATTACATAATAAAGGAAAAATATCACGTTTTCACCTCAAAACATGGTTTTGAGGTGAAAATTACATCAAGCTAAATAAAATATCTTTTTGATATTCCAGGTGCTGTGAATTTGAATTTATTGACTTCTTCATGACCTTGTTGATCTTTATTTGACACTTGACTCATTAACTTGACCATGGTGAGACCCTAGAAACTAATGAGACCCATCCTTTGGCTCGTTGACATGATTCTAAGAATGAAAGTGACTAATGACTAAAGACCATAGAAAGGAAAATCAACAGGTATCTCATGAGGGTAAACTGATAAAAAATTACTACCATCAATGAATCCATGACCTAGCGGAATGGTGAAATTTATTCGGTATGCTACACCTAATATGAAAATTCAAAAGAGAAGTTTTGATCACTGATGACAGTATGACTAGACTGACACTAAAATTGGCTCCAATGGGGATGGTAGCTCCTTGGAGGTGCCAAGAACATCGTATACCAAGTAGCCTTATCCATTGGGCATGGAGTCAATAGCTAAAAACCAAAATGGATACAGAAAGAAACTTGACCCAAAAAACTGACTCAAAAGTGACTCAAAGCTAACCTAGAAAAAACTTGACATCTGAAGCTTTGGTGGTAGTATATGACCAAGACTTGAGGTTTCAAATATTGATGATAACCACCTGTGTTTCTGGAAGGCCAATGTACCATCATGCTATATCAAAATGCCAATGTAACCAATCAATCAGATGCCTCCTTGATTGATTCTCCTGATCATATCCTCTGGTCAACCATCGATACTTGCAACTGGGCATCCAAAAGCATGGTTGGCCATGATCTCCTTCATCACTGAATACTGCAATAACTACCTTCACTGCTAGCTGCAATAAATTTGCCACTGGGTCCTGAAAAACATGAAGATTTACCTCCTGCTGAAGAAACAAGGTGTCTTTTTCTCTTGATTCTGATCTTCCTTCACAATGTACCTCAGTAAGAGTGTGTTCCTGTTCTTCAAAAAATTATGAACAAGTAGATGAGAAAATTTCCTCTTGAAAAAACATTTCAAAATATGAGACATGGGAAGAAGAATCTGAATGGAAGTCCTGAATGCTCTGATCTTCTGTAATCTGAATACATTTTTGGTCATCTTCATATGATATGACAACCATATTGTGATGTTTCTCATCATATTCATCAACCATAAGAGAAGAAACTTTAGATGGTTCTTGAGATCCAACACTATCATTTCTATCATCTACCATAAATTCATCCAAAGAAACTCTTTCACTTACTTGAACAAAGATCTCATATTGTTTTTCATTAAGGGAATGGATTACCTCCTTGTGAAGACTCTTTTTTGATGAAACGAGAACACTCAGGTCTATAACTCTGTTTTCTTCATTTGAGGTGGCCTCAACAGTATAACTCTGTTTTATGGGATCTGGTACAACGTATTCTTCCTCGTCACATTTTAACTCTAGATCTGACTTAACTTTATCGCTATGTAAGATTGGAACATCCTTTAGCGGCATCTCATCCTTTATTTCAATCATATTCGAAATAAAACCTCTTCTTTCATCATTTTCAGTTGTACAAATATCTTCAACCTACTGATCTTGATAAGTATCCTCAAATAATTCTGTGTGCTGCTGAAATGGATTTTCATAGAGCGATTCCATGATTTCTTCATCCATGAATTCATCATCTCCATAAAAATTCTCAATATTTTCAATGAAACTGTTAACATGTTTGCAACAGTTCTGAACTAACATTAAAGACGGACAAGATTCTCTGTACCTTTCAAAGAATATGGTATGAAAATATTTTAAACCATAAATACAAGCAGGGGGGAAATTTTCATACCAAGATCGAGCTTCATCTTCCAGAGTAGCCATAAACATTTTCATTAAACAGTCTTCAGGAAAATCGATCTTTAATTTATGCACATGAATGTGAAATTTTACCAGATGAAGAGCAGCATCATTACCTTCCACATTTCTGAAGATAGGAAAATTATGAAGCCAATCCACCTTGAGCATTTTATTTGGGAAACCTGGAATATGATCTCGGCTGATGGGAGCATACCTTCTTGCAATACGTTCCATATTAAAACAAATATCTTAAAGCTACTGATCTTCCTGCAGTGGAGTCACCATGAAAGATTTTATTTTCTGGATCTTTCAGTGAATGGAGTCATCGGGTTAATGTTTTCAGCCTTTATATGCATCTGATTGATGTTCACCATCAACATTCAGATATAATACTCTGTCATTCTTTACCAGGAAAATATTACTGGGGTGATTAATCTTCTATGCTAAAAAATATTCCCCAGTATGGTCGCCAGAGATGTTAGCACTTGAATTGGACCCCAGGCTACAAAAGGCAAATCAGGGTAACAACTAAACCATGCTCAACCTTGTAGCTAGCCCTACAAGGACAGGAGAGGGCTCTCTCCATAAAAGAATATTCAATGGAACACAATAAATGGAATGATATTAGGATAAATAAAATGATGGGAAAAAGGTTTAATAAAATAAATGAATGAATGAATTTCAAGGATGTGTGGGACATAAAGGGACAGTTGAAACCGAGAATTAAATCAGGACACAGGGTGTTTCATGGGGCAAGATAGGAAGGAAAATTAGCAAATAAAATTTAATGAGGATGGGATGGAAAAACTGGTGCGGAGCTGAAAAGGGCACAATAAATGGATCCTTTTCAAACAGAAGAAAAATACAGAGTATGAATGATTTCCCAAGGCAGAGCATATAGAGATGGATTCTACCTTTCTATCTTGAAAGCATTCAAAAGGAAATGTTTATGGATGAATGGAACACATAACAATTCACATATGAAACAAAGGAGAAAAACAAATTATGAATCTCATACCACATGGATCCCACAAATCAGAGCTACATCTCTTATTAATTCCTGTCAAACTGTACAATGTAGCGCAGAGATGTTCTTCCACACTTTTCTCCTACTTTCTGAGTTACAAACTATTCAGACTCTTAGACTGAGACCACTCTCAAATGATTTTACAATTACAATAAATAGGCTGGAATGTGGGAAAATAGATCGACGAAAGGAGGGAGCTGTTTGACAGCATCAACAACGGAAATCTAGAGAGCCAACAATCTGTCCTAAATAAAGAACATCGTTACATTATTCCATTTGAAATTCGTTGATAACCAATGGGAAGGAGAAACCTGTAGCGTGGATCCCTTTGAATCGTAACTGAAGATGTGACTGTTACAACATTGGTTCTCGGCCTCTGACGTTTCGCTTTCCATTTGTCGTTTTGAAGAAAACTGAATTTTTGAATAACATGCCTTTGAAATGAAACTTTGCCTTTAGTGAAGGGAAAATAATGAATAGGAAGGAAGGGAGAGGAGGTGGGACCCATGTCATAATCGCAATCGCAATGGACGGGGCGGAGAGGTAAAAAAACTGTAATATGGTGCCATTGCAATCGGAATCGGAGTTGGGAGGATATTATTTAAACGGAGAAACGAAAGTTCCGATGCAATTGAGAACATGGCCTTTTGTAATAAACAAAATGCATAAATTTAAATTTTACAAAGGAGAAGGGCATTTTGTAATGAATGGCGGAGGAATTAAATGGTGGGATCGGGGATTATAATCGCAATTGGGGATCGGAATCGGGAGATGGGCGGAGTGATATATATAAAACCTCTCATGCGGTTGGGGGAGGTCCCTTAATATGTGATCAATATAACCAAAGTTCGATTTAACAAAGGGCAAGGCCTTTTATATATGAACGGGCGAAAGGACTGTAGGGTGGGCCCGAGGATTAATCACAATCAGAAATCGGAGCGGGAGCGGAGTGAAACACATATGGTGAATGGTGATTGCGATGGCCCGATTAGCTATGGGTCATCCGATCGCCGGGGAAAATCGACGGTGGGGAGATCAATCGGGGGTAGTCGCGATCGGAGGAGTGGATCGGGTAATCGGAGGGAGGGGTGTGATCGGGTGAGCAGAAGGAAAGATGCGATCGGGAGTTCGGAAGGAGGGACTTGCGATTTATCGCATCGGAGGATGGTGCGATCAACGGATCAGAGGATGGTGCGATTAGCGGGTTAGAACATACACTTTGAGATTTGCGATTGATCACATCAGAGGATGGTGCGATCAGTGGATCGGAGCACAAACTTTGTGATTCGCGATTGAAGAGCGGCAGGGTTTATAATATATAACTTAAAATTTATTATAAAGTTTAAGGGGTCATGGAAAAGGGGAAGTGGTTTATAACGATGGGACTTATAATATAAAGGTTTTTATTATAAAGTTTCTACGGGAAATGGAGGGGAAGTGGTTAGCAATTAAATCGCATATTTTTTAAAACAATTTATAATGTGATTTTGTAATCGGAAAGGGGGAAAAGGGGTTTTTATTAAAGAAATATAAAACTTTAATAATATAAATTTTAAAGGGAAAAATGGGAAATAGGGGGTATATGAGGGTATAAGGGCTTTTACTTCACATAAGCATAAATTTCAATCCATAAGTCAGTTTTGAGAGTGTAGTATACCATTGGGAAGCTCTTTCCAGGCTCTTTCTGATGGATCTACTTAGAGGATGATTTGGCACTGAACATGCTGCAAAAAATGTCTCTGAAGGCAGGGACATCACTCTGTGGAGATAACAGCTTCTGAATTTTGACTTATTACACATGATGATATAGAATTACATAATAAAGGAAAAATATCACGTTTTCACCTCAAAACATGGTTTTGAGGTGAAAATTACATCAAGCTGAATAAAATATCTTTTTGATCTTCCAGGTGCTGTGACTTTGAATTTATTGACTTCCTCATCACCTTGCTGATCTTTATTTGACACTTGACTCATTAACTTCACCATGGTGAGACCCTAGAAACTAATGAGACCCATCCTATGGCCCGTTGACATGATTTTGAGAATGAAAGTGACTAATGACTAAAGACCATAGAAAGGAAAATCAATAGGTATCTCATGATGGTAAACTAATAAAAAATTACTACCATCAATGAATCCATGACCTCGCAGAATGGTGAAATTTATTCGTTATGAGACACCTAATATGCAAATGCAAAAGAGCAGTTTTGATCACTCATGGCAGTATGACTAGACTGACACTAACACATCCATTTGGTAAATTGGCCACTTGTTTTGTGCTGCAATAGCTAGTAATAATCGAACAATATCAATTCTTGCTACAGGTCCAAATTTTTCACAATAATCTATGCCACGTTGTTGTGAAAAACCTTTGGCAACTAATGTTTCTTTGGGCTTATCAACTTCACCTCTCTCATTTAACTTAGTTTTAAAAATCCATTTGACACCTATATAATTTTTATCATCACATAGATCAACCAAATCCGAAGTTTGATTTGTTTCAATAACATTGATTTCATTATTCATTGCATATACCTATTCTTTTTCCTTTATAGCCTCTTCAAAACAAATAGGTTGAGATGAAAGAAATGAAAAATTTACAATATGATGAACATCGTCTTGTGAATAAATATCACTTATGCTTCTCATTTTTGGATTATCAGAATCCGACCCATTTAAAGATGATGAACTGCTACTGCTTAATGAACTACCACTAGTTTTGTCTTGAACTTGTAATCTTGGAGTGCTCGTTTTAAATGCTTGATGTTTGTCTAAAATAATAAAAGGATTTGGACAAGTATTGTTCTCCATTTCATTCCAAGACTTGTCTTCCAAAAATTTCACATCTCGACTTATGAAAAACTTCTTAGTTATAGGATTAAAAAATATGTATGCTTTAGATTGATCATTATACCCTATAAATATATACTTTTCTCTCCTATCTTCAAGCTTCTTTCTTAATTTTTCTAGAACATGAGCGAAAGCAGTACAACCAAATATGCGAAAGTGTGAAACAGTTACCTTTTGTCCACTCCATGCTTCTTCCACTATAAAAATTTGAACTCTCGAAGTTGGCAATCTATTCAAACTATATACCGAACATGATATTGCTTCAGCCCATAAATCTTTAGAAAAATTTCATGTTTTGAGAAAACTTCGAGCCATATTCATAATTGTCTGATTCTTTGTTTACACAATTTCGTTCTGTTGTGGAGTATAACTGGTTGTCATTTGTTTTTTAATACCATGTTGTTTACAAAAATAAATGAATTAGTTAGATTCATACTCACCTCCTTTATCAGACATGAGAACTTTAATAAACTTGCCACTATGTTTTTCAGCCTCAGCTTTGAACTCGAACTTGGAAAATATTTTGGATTTGAATTTGATAAAATACACCCAGATTTTCTTTCTAAAGTCATCAATAAATTCCAGAAAATAGAGACTGCCAGCAACTCAGTTTTCTTGCATAGGGCTGCAAAAATTTGTATGCACTAATTCTAATTGTTCTCTAGCTCTATAAGAGACTGATGTAAAACTGTATCACTTATATTTACCCATTATACAACTTGTACAAGAAGAGATATGGTCAGGAAAAGTAGGAAAACCTTTTACCATAGACTATATTTGCAATAGACTCATACTTTTGATAGGTAAATGACCATATCGCAAATGCCACAAGTGAGTGTCATTAGGTTTTGAAACGTTATGGGCATAAAACTTCTCTCTTTTCATTTGTAATTGATAGAACCTATTCTTGGTCATAGGAATCTCTGCAACAAGAGACTTATGTTGATCAGAAATCATGCAAGTAGTGTTGTGAAAGCCAACATCATAACCATGTGCATCTAACTGACCAACACTCAGCAAATTAGGCTTGAAATTGGGTACATAATAAACATCATAGATATTATTCACAACATTTGTTTTGGTTAAGACAGATACAAAATGATTTCCTGAAGCTTTAATCTGACGATCATCACCCAAACCAATAAAGGAACTGAAATATGTATCAAGATGTGAAAAAAAATCACTATGACTAGTCATATGATTACTACATCCATTTTCTACCAACCAAACATCTTTATTAGGTACTTGGACAGTCACTTGGCATGCCAGAAATAAAGTATCCGATGTTTCAAATTCAGTGTTTGTGACATTGGCTTTTTTTTTTTACTTTAAACATACTGTAATTTTTGACATTCAGAATTATAATGGATATTGAAATTTTTATTTATTTATCCTCATACGACCATGATCAGTTTGAGACTGCTCTGAATGTGTTTGAGTTACCTGTGATCTATAATTATATTGATACTATCCTAAATCTACCTATATCCATAGAAGATTTAGATTTTAAAGCATGCTCTAAAGTACAGAAATCTAAATTAATTCTTGCTTCATGAGCCAATAAAGAACTAGTTAATTCTTCCACGGATAATGTTTTTAATTCTATCGACTCAAAAACAGTAACTATCATGTCAATTTTTTTAGGCAAACATCTAAGAACATTTTCATCAATTCTTTGATCTTTTAGTTCTTCACCATTCATTTGAAGCTGATTAAAAACACTCATAACTTTAGTAATGAAGTCATCAACTATTTATGATTCAGTCATTTTAAGTGCTTCAAATTGTGTTATGAGAGTTTGTAATTTCACCATATTTACTTTGTCATTACCTTGACAAGCAAACTTAAGTATATCCCATATTGATTTAGAAGTCTTAGCAATAGTGATTTTAGGAAAAATAGATTCATCTAACGAATTGAAAATGAAGGAATTTTCTCTACCTTCTTTCTGTTTAATTTCATCAAATTGTTTTCTTTAAGTAGTACTCATTGCAGAAACTATATTTGCGTCAGTTTCTTTGAACCCCATTTCTACAGTTTCCCAAAAACCTAAACCTTGTAAGCATGCTTTCATTTTAAGGCTCAAAAAATCATAATTTGTCCTAATAAAGAGTGGCGTGGGAATTGCAATCTGACGCGATGAAGCCATGTTTAAATAAATAGGAAATATAACTCAAAACAACACCTACACATAGAGCCTTTACATTGCTAAATGTTCCACTAAAGAAACCAAACATATGTATTTATAGAGCATATATTTTATGAATTTTTATCTAGTTAGTATCTGAGGAAAGTTTCACCTCAAAACTAAAAGAAGGTGCAGGGATAAACTATTCTACCAGTGCAACAACATTCCAAAAACTACGATGATGTTTCAAATCTAAACTAAGAAACTAGGAATGATTTCTTTATAGATGTGGATAAAAATCAGTTGTTGTAGGATTAGCTAGCAGAACTATTTATTAGTTGTATATGTATATATATATATATATATATATATATAAAATAAAACCTGGAGCGGGGTGTTCTCATTATTGAAATGTTATACTTTTCTCTCTCTATCATTTGTCATGGTATGAGAGCATAGTAATTTGATCCTATTTGTTATTTGTGAAGCTAGTGAGTCTATGGACCTGCGCTTCATTTGAGAGTCGGGTTTAGTTAATAAGGAGAGCTATCATTTACGTGAAGAGACTACCACTCTAAACACTGCCAAGAAGAGGAAGATTTGGTGAGGCACGGACACTAACACACTGTCAAGAGTCTCTGGAAGCCTTCTTGTCGTCAAGGGAGAAGAGACACACATTAAAAAAAAATATTTTTTGTAGAATCGAAGGAAACACTCTGTTTGAAATAGCCACATATTTTCTGATGTCTCTAATGGAAAGAAGAGCTGCCAAAACAAAAACCCTGTCATTGTTGATGTTGAAGTAGTAGTTATTGTTTCCTTGTTGATGTGATGGCTACGCACCAGAGGTCATCACACCATTGCCGAAAAAAATAAACCATTCCTCTTTTCCAATCGAGGACGATCTCCCTCAAATCATGCTTGTCCTCCACGTTTATAAAGAAACCATTCCTATTTTCTTAGTCTAGAACTGAAACGTCATCGTATTTTTTGGAGCGTTGCTACACTGGTAAAAGATTTTATCCTTACATCCTCTTTCAGTTTTGAGGTGCAACTTTCCTTAGAGACTGACGACATAAAAATTCATAAACGATATGATCTGTAAATACATACGTTTGGTTTCTTTAGTGGAAGATTTAACAATGTAGAGGCTTTGTGCTAAGGTGTTTTTTTGAGTTAGATTTCTTATTCTTTTAAACATGGCTTCGTCCAATCAGTTTGCAATTCATGCCACTCTTTAGTGGGAAAAATTATCATTTTTGGAGCCTTAAAATGCAATCATGCTTACAAGGTTTAGTTTTTTTGGAAAATTTAGAAATGGGGTTCACAAAACCTTATGCAAATATAATTGTTGCAATGAGTACTGCTCAAAGAAAACAATTTGATGAAATTAAACAAAAATAAGGTAGAGCAAAGTCCTACATTTTAAATTTTTTATATGTCTCTATTTTCTTACATTTATTGATGACTTTAGAGGGAAATTTTGGGTGTATTTTATCAAATACAATTTGAAACATTTTCCAAGTTCGGGGAGTTCAAAGTTGAGGCTTAAAACAGAGTGGCAAGTTTATTAAAGTTCTCAGGTCTGATAAAAGAGGTGAGTATGAATCTAACGAATTTATTGATTTTTTTAAACAACATGGTATTAAAAACAGATGACAACCAGTTATACTCCACAACAGAACCGAATTGCGGAAAGAAAGAATCATACAATTATAATTATCGCTCGAATTTTGCTCAAAACACAAAATTTGTCTAAAGATTTATGGGATGAAGTAGTTGCATGTTCGGTATATATTTTGAATAGATCTCCAACTTCTAGTGCTCAAATTTTTGTACATGAAGAAGTATGAAGTGGAAAAAGGTAATTGTTTCACACTTTCGCGTATTTGGTTGTATTTCTTTCGCTCATGTTCCATAAAAATGAAGAAAGAAACTTGATGATAGGAGAAAAAAGTATATGTTTATAGGGTATAGTGATCAATATAAAGCATACAGATTGTTTAATCCTATAACTAAGAATTTTTTCACAAGTCAGGATATGAAATTTATGGACGAGAAATCTTGGAATGAAATGGAGAACAATACTTTTCCTAATCCTTTTATTATGTTAGATGAACATCAAGCATCTACAACCAACACTCCAAGATTATAAGTTCAAGACAAAACTAGTAGTATTTCACTAAGTAGTAGCAGTTCATCATCTTTAACTCGGTCTGATTCTGATAATCCAAAAATGAGAAGCTGAAGTGATATTTATGCAAAAGACGATGTTGATGATATTGTAAATTTTTCATTTCTTTCATTTCAACCTACTTGTTTTGAAGAGGCTATAAAGGACAAAGAATGGGTAGATGCAATGAATAATAAAATGGATGTTTTTGAAAGAAATAAAACTTGGGATTTGGTTGATCTACCTAATGATAAAAGCTCTATAGGTGTCAAATGGGTTTTTAAAACTAAGTTAAATGAGAGAGGTGCAGTTGATAAGCATGAAGCAAGATTAATTACCAAAGGTTTTTCAAAAAAACTTTTCATATATTATGGTGAAAAATTTGCACCTGTACAATGAATTGATACTATTCGGTTTGTATTAGCTATTGCAGCACAAAACAAGTGGGCAATTTACCAAATGGATGTAAAGTCTTATTTTTCAATTTTTTTTGAATTAAGAAGTGTATGTTGATCAGCCACCTAGTTTCAAAATAAAAAATAAAAAATATAAGGTGTACAAGTTGAAGAAAGCATTTTATGGCTTGAAGAAAACTCCAAGAGCTTGGTACAGCCAAATATACCATTACTTACTAAATAATGGTTTCAGAAGGAGCGACCATGAACCCACTTTGTATGTCAAGAATGGTCAACAAGGTAATATGATGATACCGTGTCTTTATGTTGATGACATAATTTATACAGGTAACATGCAGTTAGATGAATTTAAAGGTGCTAAGAAAAATGAATTTGAAATGATAGATCTTCGATTAATGAGATACTTCTTAGGTATCGAAGTGAAACAAACAAAAGATGGTATTTTTATGAGTCAAAAAAAGTATGCTACTGACATTATGTTAAATTTTAAGATGGATAGGTGTAAACCGATGGATACTCCTATTGAAGTTTGTACAAATTTAAGTAAACATGATGTGGGTATTGTTTGTAATTAAACTTTCTATAAGAAAATTGCTGGTAGTATTATGTATGTAACTTCTAATAGACCTGATATAGCATTTGTAACTAGTTATATTTCTAGGTTTATGGAATCTCCTAAAGACTGTCATTGGAAAGCAAGTAAAAGGGTGTTAAGATACATTGCAGGTACTTCTACTTATGGTTTATCATATGTTGCCTCTACATAGAGTAAGATTGTTGGTTATACAAACAATGATTATGCAGGATGTATTAATGATTGCAAACGAACTTCTGGATATGTTTTTCTATTTGGCAGAAACTTGATTTCTTGGTCATCGAAAAATCATCCCATAGTTGTGTTATCTTCAATAGAAGCTGAGTACATTGCAGCAAATTCAACATCATGTCAAGCAGTGTGGCTAAAGAGACTTCTCTATGACTTTAGATATACAGAAAATGAACCTATTTCAATCCATTGTGACAACACTTACGCTATTTACTTGTCAAAGAACAATGTATTTCATCAAAAAAGAAAACATATCGACACTCGTTTTCACTTCATCCGTGGACTTGTCAAAAATGGTGATATTGTTCTCAAATTTTGTGATTCCAAGGAATAGTTAGCAGATCTCTTTATCAAACTGCTAGGAAGAGTTAATTTTGAATTTCAATGTCAAAATTTAGCCATAAAATAATGTAATCCTTAAGATCAAGGGGGAGTGTTAAAGAATTAATCTTTACTTAAAAATCAGTTGTTGTAGGATTAGTTAGCATAACTATTTATTAGTGGTAACTATATATATAAATAAATAAATATATATATATATATATATATATATATATATATATATATATATATATATATATATATATAACCTGCAGCCGGGTGTTCTCATTATTGAAATGTTATAATTTTCTCTCTCTGTCATTTGCAAAATCTCTTGTAACACTTAAAGTACAAGATAGAAACACAACTGTACCATAATCTACTTAAAAATATATCTCTCCAACTACATCTACAATCGAATTATTCGCAACTAAAAAAATTATTCAACCGAGAGGAACTAAATTGTAAACAGTGTGATTCTTCTTTGCAAGAAAGGAAAGAATGAAAAACTATGACCAATGAAAGGAAATTTGAACAAAAATTAATTTCTATCCATTGATGTATAATTATGAACCCGGAGAGGGAAGTAACACACGGATTATCATCATAATAAGTTAAATGTGTTACAGATCATTTGTTGAATTTTGTTGGAGTAATCACTGCACCTCTATGGAATCCGTAATTCCCACCCTGGGGATCCTAGTTACTAGTTTGGAAGTCTACCAACACCTGTGGGTTTTAGTGTAACATAAAACCACTTCATGGTATCAGAGCCTCGACCGAGGTTCGACTCCCCCGAGCTGCGTTTGAGGGGGGGGTGTTGATTCCCCTGTGTTAGTATGAATCCTTTGTCGAAGTGTACGAAAAAGGACCACTTTAGCTACGCATAACTAATAGCCCTAACAACAAAAGTGGCTACCAATATCTTCAGATCTGCGATTAGTTGAACAAGAAAAGAGCTGCAAAAACCAGATCTATGCATGGAAAGACATTAAGCAGTAAAAACAAGGGTTTGCTCCATATACCAATAGACAAGACAAGAACAATTTTTGAAAGAATTTTTGTATTAATTAGGCACCTGGGAGGAAAACAAGAAGGCGTATCCAATTCTCCTCAGTGGGATGGGTTCTTGGAAGTCCTCAGCACTTCAGATCTAAGATTTCTCTCTCTCGTTGGTGTAGAAAACCCAATGCAAAGAATAGAGCTCAATGGGAGCTCACACAAAAAATGATGGAAAAATGGGACCAAGTGTATAGATCCAGAGTGATCTAATAGGCAACAAAAGGTGAAGAATGGTAGGAAAAACCCTCCTATTTATAACAAAATATTGGGTCATTCTAGATCTTGGTGCATGATTAAAATAACGTTAACCAAATCTAGATCCACCTTTTATGGAATATTTTATTATATTTGTTGGAGGGAAAAGGTATTTGACTTGGGTCAAATCCCTTGATTAGTCAAAAATAAATAAATAAATGATTTATTTATCTTTTTAAGGAAGTGGTTTGAAGATAATCAAATAAATAATGATTTATTTAATTATTTGTGGGTGATTTGGTCATATTTAACAAGGAATATTATCTAAATAAGATTTAAATAATTATTCCTAGAAAATAATAAGATAAATAAAGGTTTATCTAATTAATTTCTTTGTTTTGGGTTAAACATGACTAGGAATAATAATTAAATTATGGTTTAATTAATTATTCCATGAGAAAAATCAAACAAATATAGGTTTGTTTAATATTTCCTTTTGGGGTTTCCTGTTTGGACCATAAACAACCTAATAAATGTGGTTTATTAAGTTATTTAACATAGTGAAGGCAATTTTACTTAGGTTAAAATTGGTCTTACATGGTGTACTTGGGTCCATCTAATGATAATAGGTTAGATGACCAAAAAATGGTGTAACAGATTGCCCCCCAGCGTGCGAGTGTCAGGAGCAAATCGTATGACCGAAGTACATTGTAAGAACTCAATCACCGGACAACAAAAGGGAAGTCAGAGAGAGAAATGCAAGGTAGATAGTGTGCTGAAGAACTAGACCCTGAGGAGACGAGACTCGCAGGTGCAACAAGTCTCTTTTTATGAGAGGGTACCTGTGCTGAAGGCGGCGGGGGAGGCATACCTATGCCCGCCGAGACAAAGTACAAAAGAATAGTGTGTCCAATAAACAAGGGACCGAACCATAAAGTACAGCCGGCATAATCATGAGCCAGATAAAAATACAATGAGGAATCCCACATACATGTTGTGCCTGGGATAACAGCCAGGACTGATACAATAATATCTGAGTACATGAGATACAAATACAACCCAAATGCCCCCTGTACATGGGGAAGGGCTCACAAAATCTGACTGATACATGAAAATCAATGAGGCGCTGCAAGTGGCTAAGGCCAACATCATCAAATATCTGGAGCTGCATCGAAGTCTGTAAGGAGGAGGTCATCCGGACATGTGGGGGGATACCTACAGGGCCACCCCCTCGTGAGGGTTGAGACATCTCACACACACCCGGGAATCATCAAGAGCAGCTGCTGTATCACTGAACCATCAAGTATACGGATCTCGGTCATGCTGAAAGGAGTTGGAGTGGAGAAACAATCAAGTCAAAGGGAAATGAGAGATCCCTTTGCCTGATCTGAGGCACCGAACAAGATTGGAAGCTGGAACCAAGGTACACCACCCTCTAGACCTGGCTTCTGGAATGAATGAGCTGATGTCAACAGAAGGAGGTCTGCCATAGGTGAGGAAATGAGATATCCTCAACTAAGGCACGAGAGAAAATAGTAGAGCGACGGACATACTGACAGTAATGATGATAGTGAAATGGAAAGGACTGAGTAGTGAATGGACGACTTCCCTTGTTAGAGCATAAAGGGCATGAATGACATGGCAGCGACTGACACAATATCATAAGGGATAGGGGATAGTGGGACTGAAGGTCAGAATGTGCGACACAAGAGAGAGACCAAGCAATGAAGGATGGAGGGCTATAACGGGGTACAAAGGGACTCGGGATAGACTCCATGAATGCGATGATGACTCAACTTGGATGCTCTAAACAAGGGCGACTTGATGGTGCTGCCACACAGTAAAGGCCCAATGGGGGACCATGAAAACATGAGTACAAGATGGTAACTCATGATGAAAATCGACACGAACAAAGACAAGTAAGGCGGCAAAAGGGTGCCCCAAGTACAAGTGTCGTAAGTGAGGAAATTCGATTTTAAGGAGAGGTGAAGTGACCCTTCTTGGACAAAATGTGTCCTGGTGAAGTATCAAATCACAAAAACCTAACAGATACCCATTTGAGGGCTCGGTGAGAGCTTTCCAACGGTGTAGACGGTTTGTCAAACGGGGCTACGGTATGGTCGCAGCAGTCGAAAGAAGAAACAGGGGTTCTCTTTTAATAAGGCAGTTTTCCCTCCAAATTCACTCATTTTCTATTGTTGCTGTGGTGAATGTAGAGAGGAGGGAAGGCCCTAAATCTTGTGACGAGCGTAGCGGACAAACCGACCGTTGGAATCGAGATTCGTCAGTTGTCGGTAAGAGGCCTAACCTTACTCTTTCATTTTGATGGATTGAAAGTTCAGTTTAGGGCCCAAAATCTCAAAAACAGACCCTCCTTCATCTCTACGGCCAGGTCGCACTTTTTGGGCCAAAAAGTGCTACCTGGGAAGCAGGTTTCAGGGAAAAAACTGCGACTTATCCCAGAATTGGGCAGAAAAATGTGACCTTGGAGATGAGGGGGTTTTGGTGCTGTTTAATGGCTGAGAGTTGGGTTTTTGTGTTTGGTTATGGTATTCCCGATATCTAAGCTGACAAAGATGATGTTTTTGTGCAGGTATGGCAAATTTATGGGTTAACTGGAGAGAGAGAGACTTGGGTACATTACGGGCAGAGATCCAGGCGGATCAGGGTGTTTATCGTGTGTTGGCCAGGTTTGGGGTTCTAAAGTTTTTGAAGAACCCTTCGATGAGAGCAGGAGAGCCTTTGTTGGCCCAGATTATCAGTTACTCGGATCCAGAGCATGAGGTCTTTGTAGTGCAGGGGCACAGGATCGAACTGACAGTCTAGGATGTGTATTTCCTGACGGGTCTCCCACCACTGGGGATGGTGGGAAACACGCAGCCAGTATTACCGCAGGGGTGGCATATCATGGAGTTTGTGGAGCAACATTGTCGACCGAGTCTCCAAGTCAAGGGGACTCGGATACCGATCGGGGATCTAGAGAGACTAGAAACCCGTGCAATGGCCGCAGCTGTGCTGCGTATCCTGGGCAACCAGGCACTCCATCACATCACTGGGGGGCAGATGATGATTGTGGAGAGTGTGTTGAGTGGGACCTACTATGGGTGGACCCAAATGATGCTGGTGTCGCTAAAACGATAGTTTTCGCTCTGCAAGCGGCAAGTGAACCACGATTGCTCGTATGGGACTTTATTGTGCACCTTCTTCTTTGAGAAGATCCCAACCTTGCGGCCTCGTATACAGCTTCTATATGGGGGCCCGAGAGAGCCCAGGATGCGCCGGTGGGGGTGGCTACTGTGTAGAGGAGGAGGAGGGGCGGTCGGGCGAGTGTTTCGACCTGAGTTTTTGGCCCATTGGGATCAGATGCCATTATACATAGACGACTATCCCTATAGTGGGATGAGTTATTGTGGGGATTCCGATCTACCACTTCCGCTTGGTCGAGTATGGGGGGCCGATGGTAAGTGATAAGTAACTATTCTTGTATGGGCATGTTAAAGTTATTGAATAGTAGATATGGTACTGATTCATGTACTTTTGGTATGCAGATATAGCTCCGGTAAAACCAGCCGGATATATGGGACGCCCGGCAGCCTCTGGAGCTGCAGGGCCGAGTGGGTCGAGAGCAACGCGCAATGAGGATGCGGCCGCCCTTCTGGATGACTTCCACCGTAGATGCGAGACGTTGCTGACCAGAGTTTCAGAGTGCGGGTGGCAAGACTTAGACGACCAGTACGTGGAGGCATGCATTGGTCTTCCCTCGGAATGGCAAGGTGTCATGTGGCGCATGGCGATGGCCGGTCAAGGCATACGTGATCTACGGGCTGCAGGGGCAGAGCCATTGGCTCTGGATCCGCCAGATAGTGAGTAGGTGTGGGGCATGTGGTGCCCCCTAGTGTGTATGTAGGGGCAGGTGGTGCCCCCAGTTTTGAGTTTTTTGTAACATGCTATGGGCATGTCATATGTATCAGAGTAGATGGACTCTAAACACATGTTTTGCGACACATATTATGGATATGCATCGTTTTTAATGATTATGAATGTTATTGTCTTGTATGAAATGCGTGTGATAAATTCCAATATAGAACATGGTTTGCAATACTATCTACATAGTGATTCTGTTCTCGAGGTACATGGTTGAAATTTATGGTTTCAAATGCACGTATCAAGAGTTTCACTCGTAAATAGCGTCTAAACAGCACAGGGTTATGCACATGATAAACACCATTTAGTTGCATGACAAGAAGTAGGGAATCCAAATGAACATGCAGATGGAGGATGCGATGGAAGAGGGCATCGGCTAAGAGACCACGCACTGCATCATATTCGGCCTGATTGTTGGTGGCAGAACCAATGCAGACCCCGTTGGAGAGAACAAGGGCATGCAAGGGGGTGAAGATGGCCCAACCTGCCGAGGCTAGATTCCGGGAGTAACGACTTGCACCATCGGCGTAACCGATAAAGGGTGTGGACGGGGGGTCCTGCGGAATGGTGTTACAAGACAACAAATGAAGGGAGGAGAGACAATGATGGCAGCGTGAGTGTATAGAAGACATCGAGCGGCAACTGCGGGAAGGAGTGCAAGGAGCAGGATGACTATGACGCATATACGAACTAGAGGGTGGTATATGAGGGTTATCGGAAGTATGGCGAGGACTCGGGCTGCGGAGGTCAACAGAGATACGGGTGGAGTGATCTCGGGTATGGGTAGAAACGAGGGGGTCAGGCGAAACAAAAAGGGCGGATGCAGGGGGACTGGGCTCCAAGTGTCTCGCAAAGGAGGATAGGTAAAGAATGGTCGTAGTGGACTCTGCCATCTGAACATCAGGGGGGGGGAATGTCGATGGGAGAGGGGGGATCCTCAGGCTGGCCCGAAGCATACTACGCGAGTATGGGAGAGGCAGATTGATTTTGTTTAACCTCACACTCTCGGACTACCTCTAAAGAGGCGCGGTAATGCGTCAGGTGAGGAAAATGGTGGGAGTAATGGCCATGAACACCGCATAAAGCACAGGGTTTGTTGGTGCGGAGAGTCTTGGGGTTCTTGGTTACGGATGAAGAAGGAATGGAGGCTTCCGGGACTGGAGATTCGGGGAACGCGACTTTAACAATGGGCTGAATACGGGGCAACTCGGGACAAGCATGGGTGGCATGACCGGTGACATCACACAAGGCACAAGGCTTTGCGGGCGGAGGAGGGGTCAGGTCAGTTGTGGTGGTCTTGTCTTTGGATGCCCCCTTGCGAGCTTTGTCTTTCTTCCCGGGAGCCGGCACGACAGGAGAAGGGTCCTGTGGAGGTGCTGGGGGCACAGTGGCAACGGAGGAAGCGAGGGGGACCGGTTGAACCGGTGTCAAAGCCATGTAGGGTTTGGGGTGACCAGGAGGGTAGCGGCGGGAGGATCAAGGTACCAGACCGATATGCCCAAGGTCAGGTTAGGGAGAGAGAGGGTGGCCATGACGGGGACAGAATATACTCCGGGAGGGGGAGCCAGGAGAGGTATCTGCCCAGCAGGGTAATGACCAGGAGGGATGGCTCCGAGATGGTTAAGGCCTGGGGGAACCGATCCAGGAGGATAAAGGGGTTCAGGGATACCAGCTGTAGGGGGAGGGCCAGAAGGAGGAGGTCCGGCTGGCTGAGATGAATGGCTAGGAGCAGGTTGCGGAGGGCGAGGGGGAGGTTGCTGACTAGCCGAGGCAGGCCGCTTACGGGCAGCCTGAGACGATTGCATCATGCAAACATTCGATAAGCTGGGATCAGTGATGGGAGGAGGAGGGAGATTAGGAAAAGTTCCAAGCAGGGAGGAATCTTTGTAAACGCCAGGGGAGACACTGGTCAAGGAATCGATGGTTTGCTTGTTGGCTACAGAAGAGATGGTCGTATCAGGTGAGGTCTGAGATTTTGGCTCATGATATGTCAACTGGTCAATGGTGACTATCTTTCCATTATGGGGGAAAGACATCTTGCGGAAAACCGCGGATGGGACAGCAGACATAGCATAGGTGTAGCTTTGCCCCAGTAGAATGTTGTAATCTAGCGGGGCGTCGATGACTTCGACGTCAACGCAAACAGTCTTACCGGTGAGGGTGATAGGACAATTACGAAACAGGCCAATGGGCTGGGAGGCATGGCCGTCCCACGCTCGAAGGGTGATCGTGGAAGGGGCCAACTCAGGGGATCCGAGTTGCTTCCAAACCGAAGCGGACATCACGCAGGTGGATGCCCCCTCATCAATTATACACCGGGAAACGTTGGTGTTGCGGATTTTGACTGGGATTTGGAAGGCGACGGAAGGAGGAAGAGGAGGATGGTCCGATTGAGTGGCGTCGAAAATAATCATTTGGTCATCAGCAGGATCTACCGTGCCCACGGCAGATAGTAGAGCCTTCTTTTGGGAAGGGCACGACTGGAGGAGTTCCAGTGTGGAAATGGCAGCAGGAGATTGTGCCAAATCATCTACTATGCTATACGAATGAGCAGCTCGACCGGAAGCAGTGTTTCGATGTAAGGGTCCCTTAGGAATCTTGGTATGAACCTCAAATTTGGGTTGAGGGATATGTAAGGGGCCACTGGATGTCAAAAGAGGCTCTGTAGAACCTGAAGAAGGAGGCTCAGGGGTAGACTGAGCAGGAGGCTTGGGGTACTGGCGAGACCGAGTTTGAAGGTGAAGGTCGACGGTTGGGGAGGGATCAGAGGTCATCATGAGGATCTGGTAATCGGAGGAACCAGAAATGGAGGGTGGAGTGGAGACCTACCCGTCAGGTGGTTGGGTAGCCACGAATCCTTGCTGAGGGAAAGGATCAGTAAACAAAGCTAGTTGAGTAGTAGCCACATTAGGGGGAGCGTGAGGGGAGGCATGTTGTCCGCGCAATGTGGCTTGAGACTCCCACATCTGCCGCATCTGTGGTAAAAGGGGACAATTGTGGGTGTAATGACTGTAAACACCGCAACACGAACAAGGCTTGTTGGTACGAAGAGGCATGTCCGGCTTGGGCTGAGCGCCCTGTTGCTGGTTAGCAGTGTTAGGGTCAAAACCTTGAGGATTGGGTCCACGAGTACCAGGGGTAGATTGATTTGGATTGCCTCTCCGCCTTCTTTGAGAAGAAGGGGGATTAGTCGCACCCTGCTGTGCAAATACTTGCCCTGAAGGGGGCTGTAGGTGTTGTTGCTGGGGTTGAGGAGGCAAGGGAGGTGGAAGTGCATATGCTGGAGGAGTTGGCACACCAGGCTGCTGGTAAGGGTAATGGTTAGGTTGGGAAAAAGGAGGAGGCATGTCGTATCCTGGGTACATGCTACCGGGAGGGGGAAGAGTGCTAGAGGTGCTGGCCCCTCCGTGAGGGAGACCGTAGCCCATAGGAGGTTGAGCATACGGATGGGAAAGGGCTCCAACGATACCGTCGGCGGAATGAGATGCCCCCGGGGCGTTAGCGCCACCGGGCCTGGGGAGGTCAGGAAGGACGGTATAAACATAACCAGACTGGGCGTAGATCAAGTCATATTTCAAGGCTATTTGGAGGGCGGCTTCTTCGGTTTGAGGGAAATGGGAGGCGACATCTTTGCCGATGGGAGCTAGGAGAGAGTGAAGGAACCAGTCCATATAGATCCGATCTTCGAAGGGGGGAGCTCGACATAAGCTGCGTCTACGTCGCCATTCCTGAACATGGGTGGAAAGGTGGGTTGAAGATGTTTGCTTAAAGGAAGTCAAGAGCTCCGTACCGGTATCGTATCGGAGAGGGAGCTGGAAGTAAGATAAAAAGGCTTGGGAAATGGTCGCAAAGGTGGTATGGGAAGAGGTGGCTTGGTCGACATACCATTTAGAAGCTTCACCGGTAAGCGTGCGTTGGAACAAACGAAGACGGATGGAGTCATCAGTAATGGAATTGGAGGAACACCACATGTGGAAAGATCGGACATGATTGGTTGGATCTTCTCCAGCAAGGCCTTCAAACTTAGGGATGTCGAAGGGGAGCTTGGTTGGCATAGCAGGCCAACCAACATTGTGGCGGATAGGGTCATTGATCAATTGATTGAAATCAGGGAGGCTGAGGCCTGCAATGTACGGCAGCAAGGGTATGGCCGAGGTAGTTCCTGTGGCGGTTCTGCTAGTAGTGGTTCCGGCATTAGGGCCTGGAGCACCGCTAACGTTAGGCCCTGGACTAGACATAGTGAAGGTGACAGGGGGAGAACCAGGAGGAGAAGGAGAACCCAATGAATCAGAAGTATGAATCCTTTGTCGAACTGTACGAAAAAGGACCACTTTAGCTACGCATAACTAATAGCCCTAACAACAAAAGTGGCTGCCAATATCTTCAGATCTGCAGTTAGTTGAACAAGAATAGAGCTGCAAAAACCAGATCTATGCATGGAAAGACATTAAGCAGTAAAAATAAGGGTTTGCTTCATATACCAATAGACAAGACAAGAACAATTTTTAAAAGAGTTTTTGTATTAATTGGGCACCTGGGAGGAAAACAAGAAGGCATATCCAATTCTCCTCAGTGGGATGGGTTCTTGGAAGTCCTCAGCACTTCAGATCTAAGATTTCTCTCTCTCGTTGGTGTAGAAAACCCAATGCAAAGAATAGAGCTCAATGGGAGCTCACACAACAAATGATGGAAAAATGGGACCAAGTGTATAGATCCAGAGTGATCTAATAGGCAACAAAAGGTGAAGAATGGTAGGAAAACCCCTCCTATTTATAACAAAATATTGGGTCATTCTAGATCTTGGTGCATGATTAAAATAATGTTAACCAAATCTAGATCCACCTTTTATGGAATATTTTATTATATGTGTTGGAGGGAAAAAGTATTTGACTTGGGTCAAATCCCTTTATTTGTCAAAAATAAATAAATAAATGATTTATTTATCTTTTTAAGGAAGCAGTTAGAATATAATCAAATAAATAATGATTTATTTAATTATTTGTGGGTGATTTGGTCATATTTAACAAGAAATATTATCTAAATAAGATTTAAATAATTATTCCTAGAAAATAATAAGATAAATAAAGGTTTATCTAATTAATTTCTTTGTTTTTGGGTTAAACATGACTGGGAATAATAATTAAAGTATGGTTTAATTAATTATTCCATGAGGAAAATCAAACAAATATAGGTTTTTTTAATATTTCCTTTTGGGGTTTCATGTTTAGACCATAAACAACCTAATAAATGTGGTTTATTAAGTTATTTAACATAGTGAAGGCAATTTTACTTAGGGTAAAATTGGTCTTACATGGTGTACTTGGGTCCATCTAATGATAATAGGTTAAATGACCAAAAAATGGTGTAACACCTCGAGCTGCATTTGAGGGGGGGTATTGGAGTAATCACTGCACCTCTATGGAATTCGTATTTCCCACCTTGGGGATCCTACTTATTGGTTTGGAAGTTTACCAACACCTGCATGTTTTTGTGTAACGACAAACTTCTTCAAATTTCCTATTAGCATTTTTAGGCAGAAGAAGAAGACGAAGATGAAGCTGAGTAACTGCACAAAGTAACGTCAAAATTCGATCATATTTATAGGATGAGAGCATAGTTTCCCCTTAAAGAAAAAATAAAATGAAAAAGTGAAGTGTAGTCACGTTCACTGAAAATGATGAACCAGGCTTCTGTTCCATTCTTTCAAGAAAAGTATGTCCATCTGTTCGAGATTCTTTCAATACCTTTTTTTTTTGGGTCAAAATATACTTTATAGACATGAATGTGTATAAAGTGTAAGCATTCAACACATGTGTCTATCTTTCTATCCACATGAAACATTAATGTTGGAATTTGTAATGGCAAGCTCTGATACAATGTTGGAAAATTTTAAATCCAATGAGACAGAGGAAATGTGTTTCCTCAATCACAGAGAATACAAAAAATATGCAGAAATTAAAATTAACAATAGTACACAGGTAGCGTTACATAGGAGAGGAACATATTTCTTTTCATTCCATCACACTTTGAAAATGAAATTACATTTCTTTTAATACAAAGTGGCTGAAGACTGAAAACCTAATTATAATCAATGTTTTTCAATGTTAAACCAAAGTTCAACAAACATTCATCCTTGGGCTGTCAAAAGACCCATTTCTTCATTAATCGGCACGCAAGCCGTATTTCTGGATTACACAAGAAAACACGCAAAAATGCGTTTAAACACACAAACTGGAGGACTTCAAACTTTATGTGATTTGGCTTGAGTCCTTATTACATCCAGCTCCTCATTGTAGATCGCAGATCGACGAGCTTAAATTTTATTTGGTGCGAACATGGATAAACATAAAAGCTTGCAGGCACAATGAGCGATGGTGCAATCAAATCGCAAAACAAACAACATATGATGTGGCACTTTATGGGAAAACATAAGCGGTTGCGAATGTGATGTGTGATAGCACAATCGCATCACATGTTAAATAACTTATCTTGAAATGGCAGAGGTAAGTGGTAAATAATACAAAGTGCACTCTCCAGGTAGCTTAAATGATGGGAAGTGAAAAAAGAAAAATACAAACGAAATGAACAAAAAAAAAAATTGGTCCATGCGGTAAAGTATAAAGTAGGTCTCGCAAGATATCGCATCGGTGGTAAAAAAACATATGGTGAATGGCTTTAAATGGTAAAAAAAAGACTGGAGATTTGCATGCTGTGGGAAAAAGGTAGGTCAATGTGGTAGATGGAATTAAACACAGATTTTAAGGCTCGGTACTCTATTTTTATCTTTGCATGGATTGCGTGAAAACGCCTCCATCTTATCTGATCTGTTGCTGTCCTTTTCTGTTTTCAAAATTGATGGAATTTGTGGGTTGTGCCACTTCTAATTCATGGCGATGGTTGGTAGTAAAATTCCAACACTCCCTCTTAATCACAACTACCACGATTGGTCATCCCCAGACTTTTTCTGAGATACTCAAAAGTCTTCAGTGCTAATGGCTTTGTGAGGACATCAACAAACTGTTCCTCTGTCTTACAGTGTTGCAAAACAATCTCACCATTGTTAACCAATTCTCTAATAAAATGATATGTTGCATCAATACGCTTTGTTCTCTTATGGAAAATAGAATTCTTTGACAATGCTATTGTTGAGCTATTATCAAAATAAATTGCGGTTTCCTTATGTTGCTCATGACATAAATCTCTTAGCATCCTTATCATCCAAATTGCTTGGTATGTTGCTGCCACATATTCTGCTCCTGCTGTTGATAATGAAACTTTTGGTTTCTTATTGGAAGCCCATGAAATGAATCCTGGTCTCAAATGAAGCACATACCCAGATGTTCTCTTTCCATCATCTACACTTCTAACCCAATCACTGCCAATGTAACCAATCAATTTAAAATTATCAGTTGAAGAGTATAGAACACCATACTCCTTCGTTCTATTTACATACATTAAAATCCTCTTGTCTTCTTGCCAATGTGTCTCCTTTTATGTTTCCAGGAATCTAGAAATTAAACTTACAACATACATAATATCAGGCCTATATGCAGTCAAATACATGAGGCTGCCAACTTTACTCTTGTACAATTTCAGATCGACATTCTTCCTGCAATATTCTTTTCTTAACTTTAACCCCATGACAGTTGGAGTTACTATTTCTTTGTTGTGCTGCATGTTAAATCTCTTCAAAACTTCTGCAACATATTTTTCTTGGGAAATAAAAATTCTCTTCTCATTTTGTTTTAATTCTATGCCCAAGAAGTATCTCAATAAACTCAAATCAATCATTTCAAATTCACTCTTCATGACTGCTCTAAAATCAACAATGAGAGAAACTTCATCGCCTGCAAATATTAAATCATCTACATATAAAACAATAATGAGAATCTTACCATCATTTTATTTGAGGTAGAGTGTGGGTTCACCATCACATTTTAAAAACCCATTTCCTGTCAGGTAATCATATATCTTTCTCTACGATGCTTTTGGTGCTTACTTTAGCCCATAAATATCTTTCTTCAACTTGCACACTTTGTGCCCTTGGCATTCAATCTCATAACCTAGAGTTTGTTCAACATATACCTCCTCTTTCAAAACTCCATTAAGAAATGTTGACTTCTTTCCACTTTTTTTGTGCTGTAATGGATGACACTTTCCGCATTGTTTCCAACGTTGTAACTAGTGAAAAGGTTTCTTCATAATCTCTTCCTTGCTGCTGCTTGTAGCTTTTCATAATAAGTCTTGATTTATGCCTTTCTATCTTGCCTTCAACATTTTTCTTGGTCTTATAGACCCATTTTACTCCAATGACTTATTTACCTTGTGGGAGGTCCACTAACTCCTATGTGTCATTATTTTCAATTGCACCAATATCTTCATTCATTGCTTCAATCAATTTTTGTTTTTTACTGCATCTTCAAAATGAATTGGGTCATCAACATGGAAATACAAAGAAAATAAAGAGTTCAGAGAATTACCATTATCAACTTCTTGCTCATAAATTTCACTCAAATTTATGAATCTTGGTCTTCTTGGTGTGCTTGGAGTTCCACTTGAGCTCGAGGGAGTTTCTGACCCCTATGGTGTGCTTGGAGAAGCACTTTCTTGATTTCTCAAGGATGTTCTATTTCCTGCTTGTGGTGTGATCTGCTGTGCTTTTGTAGGTGGAGAAGGAACCACCATGGAGGAATTATTTGTTGTGGTGCATTCCTCTTGCTCTTCGTGAGACACACATGTCTTCACGTTCACTGTTTCTCTAAGCTTCCATCCCAAGCTTCCTCTTCAATAAATTGCACATCTCTGCTGATTATAACTTTCCTGGTGGATGGATTATTTATTTTGTAGGCCTAGGACTCATCACTGTATCCAACAAAGATACACTTCTCCCCCTTGTTGTCCAAATTATTCCTTAGTTGATGTGGGACATGTGCATAAGACACACATCCAAATACTTCCACGTGAGTGAAAAATTGGTTTTTTCTACTCCATGCTTCTTCCGAAACTCTGTTCATAACAACTTTGGTTGGGCATATATTCAAAATATACACTGCATAGTTTACAGCTTCAACCCAACACTCATTTTGTAAATGTTTTGCCTTGAACATACTTCTGACCATGTCCCTGATGGTCCTATTCCTCCTTTCTGCAACACCGTTTTTCTATGGTCTGTACCTTGTAGTAAACTACTTGTGTATGCCATTGTCCCTACAGAAACATAGGAAATATTTGGAGATATATTCTCCACCTCTGTCAGTTCCCAAGACTTTGATATAGTGCCCGCTCTGCTTCTCAACAAGAGCTTTGAAGTGGTAGAACTGTTCAAACACTTCACTCATTTGTTTCAAGGAATACACCCATGTATTTTTGGTGTAATCATATATGAATGTCAAAACATATTGGCTACCAAGTAAAGATGGCGTTTACATTGGTCCACACAAATATGAGTGGACAATCTCTAAGGGTGCCTTTGTCGTTATACTCTTCCCCGCTTGGAATGCTTCTCTGTGTTGTTTGTCTAAGATGCAACCTTCACATAGGCGTCTAGTTTCTCTATGAGTGGTAATCCTCTTACCATCCCTTTTCTATGCAAGAGTTTCAAGCCTCCAAAATTGAGATGTCCATATCTCAAATGCCATAACTAGTTTTCATTTTTCACTTCTTCTTGAAAGACTTTTTGTGTGGCTGCTGTTACCACACCTTCTTCCTTCAAGTCTATTCTAAGTTTGAGAGGAAACATCTTATTCTTTGTCATATGCACTTCTGCAATGACTCGTTTACTTGGAGGTATGTCCATGATAGTACACACATTATTCTTAAAAAATACATTGTAGCCCTTGTTCATGAGATGTTAAATGCTTAGAAGGTTATATTTTAGGCCAGGCACATAACATAAATCTGACACAAACTTCTTTTCTCCCTTCCTTGTGAGTATAGATACACTTCCTTTTCCCTTGACAGAGACTTTGCTATCAGTCCCCGTTGTCACTTCAGAATTCACATCTCCATCCACATTGGAAAATATTGCTACGTTTCCAGTCATGTGATTACTACAACTTGAGTCTAAGAACCACACATCTTCATGTTTTTCTTGTGCTACATTACATGTTAGAAGCACGTTACTCTCGTTCTGACTTTCTTTTGCAAAATTAACATTTTCCCTATTATTCATGTCATTTTGTTTCTTTCTACATTTATTGACATAATGCCCATACTTTTTACAATAATGGCATTGGACTTGGAATTTGTCTTACCTTTCTCCTTGTGCTTGGTGTTGGCTTAAGCCTTCACTTTGATTCTGATTACTACCCCTTCCACTTGTGCTTGCAGGGTTGTTTCTTCCACCTCGATGTGGGCTTCTTCCTCTTCCTTGGTAGTTTGATCTTCCTCAAACTATACCTTGACCAAAAGACATTTGTGTCTCGAATGCATGCTCTAATGAGGAGTTCGCTATTATATTTAGTCTATGTTCCTAAGACATTAGGGATGCACAAAGATCATCCACTGAAAATTGTGAGAGATCCTTGGTCTCTTATATTTCCACTACTATGGCATCAAATATTGAGGGTAGACTTCTCAATATTTTCTCCACTATTCTTATTTCCTCAAGTGTCTCTCCATGAGACCTTATCTGGGTAACCAACCCAATCACATGTGTGAAGAATGAGTCTATGTTATCAGACTCTTTCATATAGAGAGTTTAAAAGTCTCTCCTTAGCATTTTTATCTTTTTTGTCTTCACCTTCTCCATGCCTTGATAGGTTGTTTTGAGAATATCCCTGCATCCTTAGACTTTTTTGCTGTTGCAATCCTAGGGAAGATACTCTTATGTACTGGTTGATAGATATAGGAGGGCTTTGGAGTCCTTATTCTTATTATCTCTCAACAAGTCTCTTTCTGTTGCTGTTAATGCAACCAATACTATTGCATCTGCTGGTTCTTGGAAACCTTGTTCCACCAGCTCCCATATATCTTGTGAAGCAAACAGGGCTCTCATTGTAATGGCCCAATAATCATAGTTCTTCCCATTAAACTGTAGTAGTTGGGGATTTGTCAGGTTGGTACCTGCTGCTGCCATTATGAATGTGTTAAACAAAAAATCTTCTTCACTGTGTAAAACAAAATATTTATCATTGCTTGGAGAAATATTCTTCTCAAATCAATCTTAAAACTTCTTCAGTAAAGAGAGCGTCCTCATGCTTCTTTGACTGAGAGCCTAGACCTGCTTCGATACCATGTTGGAATTTCTAATGGCAAGCTTTGATATCATGTTGGAAAATTCTGAATGCAATCATAAAGGGGAAATGTGTTTCCTCAATCATAGAGAATATAAACAATATGCGGAAATTAAAATTAACAGTCATACACAGCCAACGTTACATAGGAGAGGAACAAATTTATTTTCATTCCATCACACTCTAAAAATGAAATTACATTTCTTTTAATACAAAGTAGCTGAAGACTCAAAACCTAATTATAATCAATGTTGTTCAATGCTGAACCGACATTCAACAAACATTCATCCTTGGGTTGTCAAAAGACCCATTTCTTCATTAATCGGCACAACGGCTGTATTTCTGGATTACATAGGAAAACACGCGAAAACACGTTCAAACACACAAACTGGCAGACTTCAAACTTTATGTTCTTTGGCTTGAGTCGTCATCGCATCTGGCTCCTCGTCATAGATTACAAATCGACGAGCTTAAATTTTATTTGGCGTGAACACGGATAAACATAAAAGGTTGTGGGCGCAATGTGCGATGGTGCAATCGCATCGCAAAACAAACAACATATTTTCTAGAACTTTATGGGAAAACATAAGCAGTATCGAATGCGATGTGCGATAGCGGAATCACATCGCATGTTAAATAACCTATCTTGTGGTGCCAAAAAGGTAAGTGGTAAATAATATGAAGTGCGCTCCGCGGGTGGCTTAAATGGTGGGAATTGCGAAAAGTGAAATACAAAGGAAATGAATGCAAAAACAAAGTTTGGTCCATGTGGTAAAGTATAAAGTATGTCCTGCCAGATATTGCATCGACGATAAAACAACATATGGCGAATGGCTTTAAATGGTAAAACAAAAGACTTGTGATTTGCGTGCTGTGGTCAAAAGGTAGGTCAATGCGGTAGATGGAATTAAACACAGATTTTAAGGCTCTGTACTCTGTTTTGATCTTTGTGTGGATTGCGTGAAAACACCTCCAACTTCTCGGATCTGGTGGTGTCCTTCTCTGCTGTCAAAATAGATGGAATTTGTGAGTTACGCCACTTCTCATTTATTGCAGTGGTTGGGAGTAAAATTCCAACAATTAACACTCTCTTATATTTGTACATTGAGCGCACCCATTTTTAATTAAACATGGGAATAATGTTCATTCTGAATGTAATCATCTTCAACATGGCAAAAATGTTCACTCAAAATTTAATTAGAAAAATAAAAATAGATTATGTTGAGGGCTTTGCTAAAGAGTAATAATTCTATAGAAATTGAAAGAGACTACTTTTTTTTTGTAGATCTCTAGTAATGTGGTTGTAATCATGTAATATGATTATATTCATTTTTTAAAATGTTTATAATTTGGATTTTATAAAATGTTTAATGTGGAAGTTTTCAAAATTTATATAGACAAAAAAAAAATTAAGAAAATTGTTGATCAAAACCAACCACTATATTATTTTTAATTGCAATATGGATTATACACGTTATCTTTGGAATTATGCCAAAATGTATAACTATCAACTTAGGTCATTCCTAACTTATACACTAAAATTGGGTGTTTATATGAAATATACTTTATGAATAAATTTATATATTATACGTTAGCACATTCAACACTTTGAAATCCTTGTATGTTTTTCTTTTCGGAAGAGAAATGTGAAGAGATGAGATGATAATCTAATGTGGCATAAACAAGACTAAGATCCAAGAATCAACGCTACATTTTGTACCCATTATTATCATACATTTATATCTTGGCATATGCAATACTCAAGTGTACATTGTTCAAAATAAATTGGTCTCATTTACATCACTTTGGACTTAAGCAATTATCAACTTAGGTCATTCCTAGCTTATACACTAACATTTGGTGTTTGTATGAAATATACTTTATGAATAAACTTATATATTATATGTTAGCGTGTTAGCTCATTCAACACTTTGAAATCCTTGTATGTATGTCCTTTCGTAAGAGAAATGTCAAGAAATGAGACGATAATCTAATGTCGCATAAACAAGACTAAAACCCAAGAACCAACGCTAGATTTGCACCTTCAAGAGGAATGAACGGTTGTTTCAGATCCCAACCAATGAAAGCAAGAAAACATAAATCGACAAAGAACATGGAGACAAAGCATGATGCATGTAGCTTAAAGGAGAATGGTGGCTCCTCCGAGCAACGCTGCTGCAAAGATGGCCATGGTCTTCTCTACCTTAGCGGTGGCAGCGGTTCCGCTTTTCGGTGCTGCCGCGAACGGGCTGGGGGCCGGAGTCTGTGTAGTAGTCGATGAACACGGTGCTGAGGCTGGGCTTGGGCTTGGCGTTTTGGCAACTCCCGAAGGGCCAGAGGCCGGTGGAGATGCTACGGGAGATTCAGTCGCTGCTCGCTTGGGCGGTGCGGTAACGGGAGGCTTTGGTGGTGAGGGAGCCTTTGTCCCTGCTCGCTCCGGCGTCGGCCCAATGGGAGCTTCTGCCGGTGAGGGAGCCTCTGCCGGTGAGGGAGACTTCGCCATTGAGGTTGAGCTCATCAACCCAAAGGCGAAAACCAAGATGAGAATTACATTCAATCGGGCCATCTTGTATGCAGGATGTTGCTTGGGAAGATACATAATATGCCGACAAGAAGGCCCAGGGAAGGACTTGAATAAGGGAAAGCATGAGCGAAATATATAGGTTCATAATCAGTTAGGGTTAAGGAAATCCTTGAATGGCGCTGTAACACGCACTCGGGGTCTGAGCTGGATTGCCACCGGCTCCTGAGATTTCATTGGACAGTTTGCATCACTGCACAATATTATATAAGAATTTGGACCGGATTTGGAGCAAGATCCATCTGCGCAAACCATGGTCACAGTTAAGTTTTTTTTTTTTTATATATGTAAATAAGGTTCGGTATAGATTTTTTTTTGTCCAAATAAAGATATTTTTTGTTTCCCAATGTACGTTGGTTGTATGAATTCAGTGTGATATCCATACCCAAACCATGGATAGTTTGGTGTCCATATGCAATTTCCATAATTAAGACATGGAAGAGATGCGCAATTTCCGCCCTTCACAGGTTTTTCCGAAAATATTTGGTTTTGGTTTTATTTGTAAGAATTGTGGATTTATTTTGGTGCTTTGTCTAGATGATTGTAATGACTTCGTATTTATTGTAACTGCATAATGCGTTGAGAGTTCGTATTTATTATTACTGCAGCACGGCTTGATAATAATGCGTTGAGTTTGTTGAGTTTTTAGTTGACTTGCTATTTTTTTATTTTTTTAAGAAATTAAAGTTTAGTTGTTTTTGATTAAAAACAATAAAGTTTATCGAATGTTTAATATTATCAAATAAATTTTATTATTTTTAAATAGAAATTAAATTTATTTATTTATTGGTTTAAATATTTAATATGTTATTGTGTAATTATGATAAAAATTTACTTCAATACACTACATTATTACTAGCAATTGTATCACATGTTGCAAAGAAAACACCCCAAGGCTGTAGTATAGGAAAGAGTAGCATAAAAGAAACAAGTAAATTTTTTATTTAATTTTGTTTCTTTACTCACATTTTTCCGAGAAAAAAATCATTTTTTTCCCACCAAACAAAGAGCAAGAAACAAATATGCTAGTGAGAAGAATGGTAGCACAATTTAATATGAGAACTCCCTTCACTGGTGATAGAAAATTTTGATTTTGAAAGAAACTTATTTTCTGGATCTCTTAAATAACATATTCCTCTTCAACACACCCTTTAGAAAGACCCTTTTTATTCAACTGATTGAAATCAGTAAGTGTCTTTTGTCTAGAGCTTTCTGATTTATCGAACTTAAGGGCATAGGTAAAGAGACTGCTAGACAAAAAATAACATAGTGACTAGATGTAAATTGGCTATCACATTGAGAAATCTCTTCATATTTTTCACCCTGATAATTGTTGTGGAATAACTTCTTTGTTATGGATTGAATGTAAGTTGCACTTTTTAATAATCGATGAGACAATTGGGCAAAAGTACCCAAGACCTCTATATGAGGAAATTTTGAAGCTTATTTTTTTCTACGTGAAGGATGCATTTGGTTTTTTATAAGCAGGTTGGGAAGACTTCACCCTTCTAGAAAATGACTTGCTTCTATCACATTCTGAATGTTGAATTCCTCTCATACTACTTATGGAGCTCTCACTTTCGTTTATCGCTTGAATGCTTTAATGGTTTACTAGCTTATCACTATGAGAGGTTGTACAACATAAAAGACTACTAAGAAGCTTAGTATGATTTATAATTCTAATATTTATGCTATCCATCTTCACGTGTCGTTTCAACATAGAGTATAGAGTCATTTTAATCAATAGTTTTTATGGATAAGGGACATTTGGACATTTTTTAACTGTTGGGGATGCTTAATAAACATTAGGGAAAATAAATTTATATTAGTAAATTATCTACAATCATCTTGCCATAATTCCTATTTGAACTACCAATATTCGACTGCTTTGGATCTCTACAACTCAGTCATAATAACAAACATCATCAATACCCAAAGTAAGAAAAACAAATCAACTCTTAATAATGGAATCTAGTCACTCATTTAAGGATCATAATTCGACACCTTAGTGCCTTTCAAAAATCATTTATTTTTCCATTGAAAAAAAAAATCAAATTTGCTAGTGATAATAATGGTAGAAACTTTTAAATGTAATAAATCCCTTTCTTGGTGATCATACGTTTTGGTTTTGAAAGGAAACTGTTGTCTTGATCTTTTAAATAACATTTTCCTCTCCAACATACCCTTAAGAAAGATCCTTAAATTTATTCAATTAATTGAAATAGGTATGTGTATTTTGTCTATTTCTTCCAGTGTTATTGAATTTAAGGGCAAAGGTAAAGAGATTGTACACAAAAAAGAGAAGCGTGACTGAATGTCAAATGGAATTCACATTGAGGAATCTCTACAATTTTTCTCATGTGGGCCTTCTTCAACTGATGAGGTAGTAGGAACTTTCTTAACTCCAACTCCTCCAGAATAAGGGGTGTAGATTATGTTCCATGAACTACTAGACCTCAAGTCGAGATATCCATTTTGATGATTGATGTGGAACAATTTGTTTGTTATTGATTGCATGTAAATTTCATTTTTTCATAATGGATGAGACAATTGAGCCAAAGTACTCATGACATCTATATGAGGAAATCTATATTCTCATTTTCTTGGTACATGAAGGATTCACTTGGTTTTTATAACTAGGTTTTGTAGACTTCACCCTTGCAAGAAATGACTTCATTCCTTAATGCATTTTAAAAATCGTCTATTTTCCCATCAAACAAAAAGAAAAAATCAAATTTGGTAGTGAGAAGAATGGTAGAAAATTTTAAATGTAAGAACTTCCTTCACCATTGATAATACATTTTGGTTTTGAAAGTAAATTCTTTTCTTTATTTTTTAAATAACATATTCCTCTCCAACATACCCTATCAAAAGACCCTTTTTATTCAACTGATGAAAAAGTTAAGCGGATTTTGTCTAGTGCTTTATGAGTTATTGAACTTAAGGGCATAGGTAGAGGGGCTGCTAAGAAAAAAAGTGCAAAGAAACTGAATGTCAAAAGGCAAACACAATGAGGAATATCTTTAGATTTTATTATGTGGGATTTCTCAATGGATGAGGATGTAAGAAATTTCTCAATTCCAACTCCTCCGAAATAAGGGGTGGAGAATTATGTTCAATGAAATACTACACCACAAATCAAAATATCCATCTTCATTATTTTTGTGGAACAAATTATTTTTTATTGATTTCATGTAAGTTTTCTTTTTTTTAATTGCTGATACAATTGGGCCAAATTACTCACGACCTCTAGATGAGTAAATATACGTGTTTGTTATTTTTTTACGTGAAGGATGCACTTGGTTTTTATGACTAGGTTGGGTAGATTTCACCCTTCCAGGAAATTACTTCCTCCTATCACATTCCCAATGTTAAATTCCTCTAATACTACTCATGAAACTCTGACTCTCCCTTACAACTAGAATGCTTTTCTTCCCATAACTCTCTCTCAGGTTATAATTTTGGCTTTCTGTTGTTTATGTCGAATACTTTGTCTCTATATCATTATTGTCTATATATTTTTGAGTGCAGGATTGGATCAGTGAGCTAATGTGTCTCATCTGGATTCCAAAATGCTCAACTGACCCATTGTCTAAAGAGTCATCTTCTATTTTTTATTATGCTACTTGGTTCTCTTTATCCTTTTCAAAAACTTCTACTTCTAAAGAATTATCTCTTCTTGATAAGTCCCCTTTTCTCGCTTCTTCCATATGCTTCATATCTAAATGTATGGCACTTTAGATAGGCTTCTTGACATTTTCCAAATTCCATATTTTCATATTAGGGAAATTGGATTCTGCACATTCAACATTATGCCTTTTCAAGACCTATTGTAAGGTTGACAAGTTTTATTCACCATGTCTCCATTATTTTGTATGCTTGCATTTGATA
>CM076575.1:1803348625-1803401125 GCA_034641835.2 Pinus albicaulis
CTCCTTACTCGTCTTCATTCGTGTTGATTTTCGTCATGAGCTACCCTATTGTACTCATGTTTTTATGGTTCCCCATTGGACCTGTACTATGAGGCAGCACCATCGAGTCACCCTTGTTTAGAGCATCCGAGTCGCGTCACCAACACATTCATGGAGTCTATCCCAAGTCCCTTTGTACCCCGCCATATTCCTCCATCCTTTCCTGCTTGGTACCTCTCTCATGTCACAAATTATGGCCTTCAGTACCCCTGTCCATTATCCCTCATGATATTGTGTCAGTCGCCGCCAAACCATTCATACATTTTATGCTCTAACAAGGGAAGTCGTCCAACCGATCCTCCGTTTCTATCATTCCATCATCATCATTAGTGTCTACTTGTTCGTCGCTCTACTATTTTCCCCCGTGCCTTAGTTGGGGTTCCCTTATTGCCTCACCTATGGCGGACCTACTTCTGTCGACATCAGCTCATTTACTCCAGAAGCCAGGTCTAGGGGGCAGTGTACCTTGGTTCAAGCTCTTCCTAGCATGTTCGTGATCTATACACTTGATGGTCCAGTGACGCAACAACAACGATTGATGATTCCCGGGCATGTGTGAGATGTCTCAACCCTCATGAGGGGGTGGCCCTGCACGTAGCCCCCCACATGCTCGAATGACTTCATTTCAGCCCTTGATGCAGCTCCTCTCATATGATGATATCGGCCTCAGCCGCTTGTAGCACCTCTTCAATTTGCACGTATCAGTCAGATGTTGCGAGCCCTTCCCCACATGTAGGGGGCATTTGGGCATATTCCTATCTCATGTACTACCATATTATTGTATAATTCCTGATGATTATTCCAAGCATCGCATGTATGTGGGATTCATCCTGTTCTTTACCTGGCTCATGTTTAGGCCAGCACCTGCCTCATTATTGCGTTCTGTGGTTTTCCGAGCGCCTTATTCTTTGTACTTTGTCTCGGCGGGCATAGGTATGCCTCCCCCGCCGCCTTTAGCACAGGTACCACTTCATAGAGACTTGTTGCACCTGTAAGTCTCGTCTCCTCAGGGTCTAGTCCTTTAACACATCAGACAACATTTCACTTCTCTCTCTCACTTCCCTTTTGATATTTAGTGATTGAATTCTTACAACGTACTTCAGTCATACGATTCTCTCCTAACAATCGTACGTTGGGGGGCAATCTGTTACACCATTTTTTTGGTCATCTAACCTATTATTATTAGATGAACCCAAGTACACCATGTAAGACCAATTTTACCCTACGTAAAATTGCTTTCACCATATAAAATAACTTATTTGGTCATATTTAACCCAAAATAAAGAAATTAATTAAATAAATCCTTATTTATTTAATTATTTCCTAAGAGCAAGTTATTTAAATCATTATTTAAATAATATTCTTAGTTAAATTTGACTAAATCATCCATAAATAATTAAATAAACCATTATTTATTTAATTATATTCCCATCATTCCCCTAAAATGATAAATAAATCATTTATTTATTTATTATTTGTAAATAAAGGAATTGACCCAAGTCAAGAATCCTTTTCCCTCCAACAAATATAATAAAATATTCCTAAAAGGTGCTTCTAGAATTCGATTAATAATATTTTATTCATGCACCGAGTTCTAGACCGCCCCAATATTTTGTTATAAATAGGGGGTTTTCCCCATTCATTAGTCACTTCCATTGCATTAGATCACTCTGGATCTTCTCTTGGTCACCATTTTCCATTTTACTTTGTGAACTCCCATTGAGTTCTATGTTTGCTTTTCCACATCCATAAGAGAGAGAAATGCTAGATCTGAAACACTGAGGACTTCCAAGAACCCATCCCACTGAGGAGAACTGGAAAACACCTTTCTTGTTTTCCTCTCAGGTGCCCCATTCTTTAATATAATACACAATTATTTCATATACATTCTTCTTGTCTTATTCATTGGATCTATGGAGCTATTTTATTTTCTATCTGCTTAATATCTTTTGTACTTAGATATAATTTTATGTAGCAAACTTAAAGATATTTTGCAGCCATACTTGATGTTAGGGCTACTTGATATGCATAGCTAAAGTGATCTTTTACGACGAAACAATCATACTAACAACTGGCGACTCCACACGGGTTTTCTTTTGCGACCACTGTCGTTTTCTATCTTCCTGCATATCTAGTTGTTTCAGACCCTAGGGTTTCTCTTCCATTTTTTATTTTTCCTATTTTTTCCATTTCTATGCTATTTTTCCTCTCCAAAACCCTCAAACATTCAAAATTCTAACTTTCGTGTGTTTCTGTCCTTTTTGCGCAGGTGGCCGACATCAGCCGCAGCTGAGACGACAAATTTTTTTGAAATCTTCCATCGAGAGTAACGGAAGTGCAGGTCGCACATTTTGGCCCAAAAAGTGCATCCTAGGTCGCGGAAAACAACCCAAAAAGTGCGACCTGAGTGAAAAACAGGTCAAAAACTGCGACCTGGACTTTTTTCTGGAATTTTTCTGAAATTTTTCTGGGTTTTGTCTGAACCTCTGCCAGGGTTGTTTGACCTCCATCTTCGCCCGTTTAGACCTATTCTTGCTTCGTTTTGCTCAACTAAGAGGGAATATTTCCCCTTAGGGCTCTAGTACCCTCCACTTTTTGTGGGAGAGTCTTTGTTGTTTCAGAAGTCTGAATTCTCAGAGTTTCAGCCTTATTTTTCTTAGATCTGATACTTCCATTTCAGATCCTTTTAGATCAGCTCTTCTCCCTCTAAAATCACCTCATATCATTTTTTTTGGGTCCATTTCCAAGGCCACTACCTTGTCTCTTCTAGTTTTAGCTGATCTCCTCCTTTTTAGCAGCAACCTTGCCTCTGCCTCTTTGTTGTTCTCTGCACCACTTTTCAGCGGATTTCTCCTTTAGATCCCAGTCCCTCCTGACATTTGATCTATTGGGCTATTTTTAGCATGCTTTTCTTAGTGCTTTCCCTCTTATAGAATAGTTTTGAGAGACCCGATTTCTTGGGTTAGATTGATGCATTGGTAGCTGTTCATTTTCTATTCTTTTAGTCTTATTTACTGTAGATTTCTTTTCAGCTACACAGCGCACTTTTTATTTTACTCTCAAAACGTCAGGGTTTAAACAATTAAAATTAACGCACGACACACACTGACCCTAAGTGAAAAAGCGCCTGGTTACCACCGCCTGGCAAAGACTTTAAAATCAGTTGTCACTGCACCTTTCTCCCCTTGACCTCCCTTGATTTTGTCTCTCCCTGCCTTTGTCAGTTTTTTCTTCTTTCTGTCATCATTGCGCCCCCAAGGTGCCTTTCTCAGAGACTTCTTGGCCTTCACCCTCAGTTTCCGCTTGGTCGACTTCCTCCTTCCCATCCCTATCGAAACCGTCCTCCCCCGAGTCCGCACTCCGCCTCTTCCTCTGATTTTTCGGGTTCTCCCCCTCCTCTTGGTTCCCCCCCCTGTTACCTTCACCATGTCTGCTTCTGGACCTAGCCCTAACCCCAGTTCTGCTGCTAGGTTTGTGTCCAGTGGAACCCCTATGGGACCTACCTCGATTGCCCCATTACTCGCTTATATGGCTAGCCTCAGTCTCCCAGATTTCAATCAGCTGATTAATGATCCTATTCGCCACGATGTTAGTTGGCCTGCTATGCCAACCAAGCTCCCCTCCGACATTCCCAAGTTTGAAGGCCTTGCTAGTGAAGATCCCTCTAACCATATCCGATCTTTCGACATGTGGTGTTCCTCCAATTCCATCACCGATGATTCCATTCATCTTCGGTTATTCCAACGCACGCTTACAGGCGAAGCTTCTAAGTGGTATGTTTACTATCCCACCTCTTCCCATACCACCTTTGCGACCCTTGCCCGCGCCTTCTTATCTTATTTCCAGCTTCCCCCTCATTATGACACCGGTATCGAACTTTTGACTTCTTTCCGTCAATCATCTGCGACCTGCCTATTCGATCATGTTAAAGAATGGCAGAGAAGAAAGAGCCTATGTCAAGCCCCTCCCTTCAAAGACCGTGTCTACATGGACTGGTTCCTTAGATCTCTCTTACCCGCCATTGGCAAAGATGTCGCATCCCATTTTCCTCAATCTGAAGAAGCAGCCCTCCAAATTGCCTTGAAATATGACCTGATCTATGCTCAATCTGGTTATGTTTATACCGTCCTTCCTGACCTCCCCAGACCCGGTGCCACTAACACACTGGTGGCACCTCATGCCACCGACGGTATTGTTGGGGCTCTCTCTCATCCATCCGCTCAACCTCCCATGAGCTATGGTTTTCTTGGGGGAGGGGGCACCACCTCCTGCACTTCTCCCCCTCCCGGTAGCATGCATCCCGGATCCGGCATGCCTCCTCTTTATGCCCAACCTCCCATTTACCACACTGTTACCCTCGCCTCCCTTGTCTTCTCAACCCCCGCAAAATTAGTCACCACCCCCTCAAGAGAAGGTGTATGCACAACAGGGATTTGTGGCTACCCAACCACCTCACGAACCGGTAACCACTCAACCTCCTCCATCTGGTACCTCTGATTACCAGATCCTCATGATGAACTCTGACCAACCTATAACCGTCGACCTTAACCTTCAAACTCCGTCCAGTCTGTACCCCCAGCCTCTTGCTCCATCTGTCCCTGAGTCACCTTCTTCCAGTTCTACAGAGCCTCTTTTGACAACTAATAGTCCCTTGCTTATCCCTCCACCCAAATCCGAGGTTCATACCAAGATTTCTATGGGACCATTATGCTGAAATGCTACTTCTGACCGAGCTACCCATGCATATAGCATAGTAGATGAGCTGGCCCATTCTCCTGCTACCATTTCAATGCTGGAACTCCTCCAGTCGTGCCCTTCTCAAAGAAAAGCTCTACTATCTGCCTTGGGTTCTGTAGATCCTGCAGATGACCAATTGATTGTTTTTGACGCCCATTAGTTAGAGTCTCCTCCTCTTCCTTCTTCCGTAGCTTTCCAAATCCCAGTCAAAATCTGGAACGCTCACATTTCCCGATGCATCATTGATGAGGGGGCATCCACCTGTGTGATGTCCGCTTCGGTTTGGAAACAACTCGGATCTCCTGACCTGGCCCCTCCCACGATCACTCTTCGAGCATGGGATGGCCATGCCTCCCAGCCCATTGGCCTCTTCCGTAACTGTCCTATCACCCTTTCCAGTAAGACTGTCTGTGTCGATGTTGAAGTTATCGATGCCCCTCTTGACTACAACATTCTTTTGGGGCGTAGTTACACCTATGCCATGTCCGTCGTCCCTTCCGCAATGCACCGCAAGATGTTTTTCCCTCATAATGGAAAGATAGTCACCATTGACCAGTTGACATATCATGAGCCAAAATCTCAGACCTCCCCTGAGTCGACCATCTCTTCTGTAGCCAATCAGCACACCATCAACTCTTTGACCATTGTCTCCCCTAGCGTCTACAAGGACCCCTCCTTGCTTGGAACTTTCCCTGGTATTCCTCCTCCTCCTCTCTCTGATCCTAGCTTAGCGAATGTTTGCATGATGCAATCATCTCAGGTTGACCTTAAGCAACCTGCTTTAGCTAGTCAGCAACCTTAAATTCACCCGCTGCAACCTGCTCCTAGCCCTTCGCCTCAGCCAGGTGGACCTCTCCCTTCTGACCCTTCTTCTACTGATGATACCCATGCGCCTCTTTACCCTCCTGGGTCAGTTCTACCAGGTCTCAACCATCTTGGATCTGTCCCTCCTGGCCATTACCCTGCTGATCAGATACCGTTCCTAGCTCCCCCACCAGGAATGTACACGACACCTATCATGGCCACCCTCTCTCTTCCTAACCTAACCCTTGGGATTCTCGTCTGGTACCTTGATCCTCCAGCCGCTACCCCTCCTAGTCAACCCAAAAATTATCTTGCTTTGACTCCGGTTCAACCGATCCCCATGACTTCTTTCGCTGCCATAGTGCCTCAGTCACCTCAACAGGAACCACCTCCTGTTGCGACCGCTTCGGGTAAGAAGGAAAAGCTCGCAAGGGGGTATCAAAGGACAAGGCTGCCCTGACAAACCCTACCCCTCCTCGACCCTCAAAGCATACCATCTAGTGCACTTTGTGTGATGTTGTTGATCACGCCACACATACCTGTCCTGACTTGCCTCATCTCAAGCCCATGGTTAATGTCGCGTTCCCTAAGACCATGGTCTCGGAAACCTCTGTTCCTCCTGTGACTGCGGCCAAGAACCCCAAGACTATTCACACCCACGACCCCTGTGCTTTGTGTGATCTCCATGGCCACTACACCCACCTCTGTCCCCGCCTCAAGGACTTCCACACCTCTCTAGTCGTGGTCCGCCAATTCGAGGACAAGCGTAACGAGTCTACCTCTCCCCTCTCTGTGTGTTTTGTTTCAACAGAATTACTAGACATGACGGCCCCCATTGACTTTCCCCCTCCTGGTGTCAAGATGACGGAGCCTTCATCCACCATATTCTACCTATCATCATCCATGCGACCCTTGGGGAACATTCCCTCCGAATCCTCCCCTGTTGTTTCGCTTGACCTTCCTTCAGCGATCACCCTGGGCTCAAAATCGGCAAATCCTTTATCTGCTTACTCTTCTGTCACCCCTTGTGACAATGCGCATGTGAACTTCTCTTCTCATGATGATGAGTCAGGTAGCTTCGCCACGTCAGGTGGTCTTTCTTCCACCAATCAACCCATCTTCTATCACGATGACAACATTATGGAAGAAATCCCCACCCCTGAATTTATCTATTCCACCTACATCGCCACCATACATTTGAACCACATACACCTTGTGGCCATTACATTGCAACACCATGTTTGGGTAAGGGGGCACCCATATTTGAGAGACCAAGAGTAGCAATTCTCCACAACTCTCCTAGTGTATCTGGTCATGCCGACTTTAGTACCATTATTCTTCCCCATTTAGAAGAACCTCTAAAGTCCCATATCACTTCAGATCACTCTAGGGATGATACCCCTTATCGTTCCTTCATCTTACATCAGCAACCCAATCATTTAGATATTTTTGTTGACCAACCGATAGGTTTTCTAAGAGAGCATTAGTTCATCATCTCCAAATCCTCTATTTGGGATAGTGGCACCAGGTATGCCAACCCAGAAACTTAAATCCCATTTGATTCATGTATGCAGTACTAAAAGAGATTGGTACTCCTCCATTTCCTTTATCAAATTGCATACCCATAAAAAAAACAAATGGCACACCATATCATTAAAATGTGTTTAGATTCCCCTTGTTTGCTACATACATTTTGGCATAACCACAACATGCTTGGGGGCATCTATTCCCCTCAACCATAAAAATCCCAGATCTCAGCCAACAACAGCACTGAAACCCTCTTTCTCTGATAAGTCGCACTTTTCAAGTCATTTCCTAGGACACGTCGCAGTTGTCTACCCAATACCTACTACCTAGGTCACAGAATAGACCCCAAAAAGTGCGACCTAGCCTGTTCATGAGCTTTGGGTACCTTTTAGTTTTTAGTAATCTTGCTACTTCACTAGGACACATTTTGTCCACGAAGAGTCTATTCACCTCTCCTACAAATCGGATTTTCTTACTTACAACACATGTCATTGGGGGCACCACCTTGCCTCTATACTCATTCATGTTCGTGTCAATTTCCGTCATGAGATACCATTTTGTACTCATGTTCTTTATGGTCCCCTTTGGATCATCCCCCATTTCATTATCATCATTATTGTTTGTCTGTTCATCGCTCTACTATTTTCCCTCGTGCCTTAGTTGGGGTTCCATTATTGCCTCACCTATGGCGGACCTACTTTGGTCGACATCAACTCGTTTACCCCTGAAGCAAGGTCTAGGGGGCAGTGTACCTTGGTTCCATCTCTTCTCAGCATGATCGTGATCTACACACTTGATGGTCTAGTGATGCAGCAATAGCTATTATAGCTATTGGTGCTTCCTGGGCATGTGTGAGATGTCTCAACCCTCATGAGGGGGTGGCCCTGCAAGTAGCCCCCCACATGCCCGGATGACTTCTTCATTTCCGCCCTTGATGCAGCTCCTCTCATTTGATGATATCAGCCTCAACCGCTTGTAGTGCCTCTTCGATGTGCATGTATCAGTCAGATTTTGCGAGCCCTTCCCCGCGTGTCGGGGGAATTTTGGTGTATTTATATCTCATGTACTACCATATTATTGTATAAGTCCTAATGATTATTCCAAGCATCGCATGTATGTGGGATTCATCATGTTATTTATCTAGCTCATGTTTCGGCCAGTACCTTTTTCATTATTGTGTTCCGTGGTTTTCCGAACGCCTTATTCTTTGTACTTTGTCACGGCGGGCATAGGTATGCCTCCCCCGCCACCTTTAGCACATGTACCACTTCATAAACTAGAGACTTGTTGCACCTGTAAGTCTCATCTCCTTAGGGTCTAGTCCTTTAGCACATCAAACAACCTTACATTTCTCTCTCTCACTTCCCTCTCGATACCTAGTGATTGAGTTCTTACAACATACTTTGGTCATACGATTTGCTCCTAACACTCGTACGTTGGGGGGCAATCTGTTACACCATTTTTTGGTCATCTAACCTATTATTATTAGATGAACCCAAGTACACCATGTAAGACCAATTTTACCCTAAGTAAAATTGCTTTCACCATATAAAATAACTCATTTGCTTATATTTCCTGGTCAGATTTAACCCAAAATAAGGAACTTAATTAAATAAATCCTTATTTATTTAATTATTCCCTAATAATAAGTTATTTAAATCATTATTTAAATAATATTCTTAGTTAAATTTGACTAAATCATCCATAAATAATTAAATAAACCATTATTTATTTAATTATATTCCCATCACTTCCCTAAAATGATAAATAAACCATCTATTTATTTATTATTTATAAATAAAGCAATTGACCCAAGTCAAGAACCATTTTCCCTCCAAAAAATATAATAAAATATTCCTAAAGGGTGCTTCTAGAATTTGATTAATAATATTTTATTCATGCACCGAGTTCTAGACCACCCCAATATTTTTTTATAAATAGGAGGGCTTTCCCCATTCATTAGTCACCTTCATTGCATTAGATCACTCTAGATCTTCTCTTGGTCACCATTTTCCATTTTTCTTTGCGAACTCCCATTGAGTTCTATGTTTGCTTTTCCACATCCATAAGAGAGAGAAATACTAGATCTGAAACACTGAGGACTTCCAAGAACTCATCCCACTAAGGAGAACCGGAAAACACCTTTCTTGTTTTCCTCTCAGGTGCCCCATTCTTTAATATAATACAAAATTCTTTCATATACATTCTTCTTGTCTTATTCATTGGATCTATGGAGCTATGTTATTTTCTATCTGCATAATATCTTTTGTACTTAGATCTAATTTTATGTAGCAAACTTAAAGATATTTTGCAGCCATACTTGATGTTAGGGCTACTTGATATGCATAGCTAAAGTGATCTTTTACGATGAAAAAATCATACTAACAACAAGGTCCCCCCGCACGCCCCCACTGCAGGGGTCTACAGTTCTCCTAGGGTATACATCCGACTAAAACAAGGATCTCTAAATCAAGATGAAAATCAGGCTCCACACCCAACAATATCTCCCACTTGGACACTTATTGTAGAAACTCCACCATTGCTTCATTTGCTCGACAAAGACTTCTCTTTGGACTTGGCCATTTCTCATCTTTATTGTCATCCTTGAAGACCAATTGAAACTGAGCATATTCTAAATATCTCCTTGGTTACAACTTTTGTTAGCATATCTACAGGATTATGGCTAGTGTGTATCTTTTCCATCTTCAACTGTTCCTCTTCCAATACTGACCGTATGAAATGGTAATTGAGCTATATGTGTTTAGTCCTGGAATGAAATGATGAGTTCTTTGCAAGATGAATGGCACTTTGGCTATCACTGTATAATGTGCCCATATCATGATTCTTACTCAATTCATCCATAAACCTTTGTAACCAAATCATTTCTTTACTAGCCTCTGTAGCAGCAACATACTCTAGTTTTGTTGTTGAAAGTGCAACAACAATTTGGATTTTTGAAACCCAACTAACAGCTGTTCCACCTACAGTAAATACATATCCTGTAGTGCTCCTCATGTTATCTCTGTCACCTACCATATCTGCATCAACATATCCCTGTAGAGCAATGTTTGAACCACCAAAGAATAATGCTTGATTTGTGGTACCTCTCAAATATATGAGAATCCATTTCACTACCATCCAATGTTCTTTTCCTGGATTGTTCATGTACCTACTTACAACTCCCACTGCATGTGCAATATAAGGCCTTGTGCAGACCATTGCATACATTATGCTTCCAACTGCTGATGCATATGGAACTTTAGACATATAGTCCATTTCTTCTTGGGTCTTGGGGTACATCTCCTTACTATGTTTGAAATGGCTAGAAAAAGCTATACTAACTAGTTTTGCATTCCGCATATTAAATCTTTTTAACACCTTTTGTATGTACTCATTTTGAGACAGTGTTAATTTGCGATTTTTCTTGTCTCTAGTTATTCTCATACCAAGGATTTTTTTTGCAGCTCCCAAATCCTTCATTGCAAATGAAATTGCCAATTTTATTTTGAGCACATTTATTTCCTACATGTTAGACCCCGCAACAAGCATGTCATCTACATACAATAACAATATAATATAACTGCCATTATTTTTATTTTTCAAGTAAACACAATGATCAAAGTGACACCTAGTATAACCTTGCTCAGACATGAACTTGTCAAATTTTAGATACCATTGCCTTGGAGCCTGTTTTAAGCCATGCAAGCTCTTCTTTAGCCTGCACACTAATTTTTCCTTCCCTTTGACCTCATATCCTTCTAGTTTCTACATATATATCTCTTCCTCCAAATCTCCATGGAGAAATGTTTTCTTCACATCTAACTGTTCAAGATGAAAATATTCAACTGCTACAAGACTTAAAATAGTTCTGATTGAAGTCATCTTAACAACAGGAGAAAATATTTCATCAAAATCAATACCTTTCTTCTATGCAAACCCCTTCACTACGAGTCTAGCTTTGAACCTTTTTTTTCCTCCATCTTCTTCCTTCACCCTGTAAACCCATTTATTCTGCAATGTAGTTTTACCTGTAGGCAACCTGACTAAGTCCCAATTCTAGTTATGCATTAAGGAGTCCATCTCTTCTTTCATGGCTAGCTCCCACTTCTTCCTGGTTTCAACCTGCATTTATTCTTCATAACATTTGGGTTCACCAGAATCATTCAATAATAAATAATATAATGAGGGAGAGTATAGTTTAGGGGGTCTACTTATCCTGGTAGATCTTTTGACACCACTTTCAGGTGTTTGAGGTGCCTGTTGCTGTTCTGGTGGTTGTTGTTGTTGTGGATGTTGATTATTATTATTTTCAGGCACCTTTACTTTTTCTATGATCTCATCAAGAACTGTGTATTCTTTGTTTTCTTTTTCATGTTTCTTTTCCTACAATTGATTCTTATACAAGACCTTTTCATTGAATATTACATCTCTGCTCCTAATTATTTTGTGATTTTAATAATCATATAAATGATAACCAAAATCATTAACACCATATCCAATAAAGGTACATTTCTTTGATTTTGCTTCAAGCCTTGTTCTAGTTTCTTTATTAATATGGACAAAGGCCTCACAACCAAAAGGCTTTAAAAAAGAATCGTTTACCTTTCTACCTGTCCATGCTTCCTCTGGAATACCACCATCCAAGGAACTTGGAGCCCCTCTGTTTATTATATAAACAACAGTATCTACACCATCTGCCCAAAACTGTAAAGGCAATCCTACATGCAATCTCATGCACCTTGCACGCTCCATGATTGTTCTATTCATCCTGTCTGACACACCATTTTCTTGTGGTGTTCTTGGAATTGCCTTCTCTTTGCGAATTCCATGCTTTGAACAGTATCTATCAAACTCTTTTCTGCAATATTCACCTCCATTGTTTGATCTGAGACACTTCAACTTCTTTCCTGTCTCAATCTCAACCAAAGCTTTCCATTTCTTGAAAGTATCAAATACATCAGATTTATTCTGAATAGAATAAATCCAAGTTTTTCTAGTTGCATCATCAATAAAAGTAACATAATAACGAGAGCCACCAAGAGATGATACTTGAGCAAGTCCCCATACATCTGTATGCACAAGCTCTAATTTTTTAGTCTTCTTTTATTTCCCAATTTTGAGAAATCTGAATCTCTTTTGTTTTCCATAAATACAATTCTCACAGAAATCCAAATCAACATTCTTCAAACCCGGCAATAAATTTCTTGAGTGAAGAATCTTCATCCCCTTCTCACTCATGTGTCCGAGCCTATGATGCCATAGTGTTGCATCTGCTCCTTTGGAAGTTAAAGCATTAACAGAGTTAGAAATACTATTGCATAAATACAATGTACCAACCTTTTCACCTTTTGATATTACCGCAGCTCCTTTGGTGACCTTCCAAGCTTTATCTGTGAAAGTTTTCACACAACCTTCACCACCTAACTTCCGTGTAGAAATCATATTTTTCTTCAGATCTGGAACATGCCTTACCTCTTTTAATAGCCATTTATTTCCATTCTATTGTTTTACAAGAACTTTACCCATTCCAAAAATTTTAGAGGGTTTATCATCACCCAAACGAACTTGTCCAAAATCTCCTTGAACATAGTCATGAAAATATTTATTATTAAGTGTGGCATGGAATGAAGCCCCTAAATCTACCACCCAGGAATTAGTAACATTTTTGAAAGAAAGAATCAAAGCATCTTGTAACACATCACCTGTCACATCTTCATGATTGTTTTCTTGCCATGCGTCTCCTTCTTTTCCCTTCCAAGATCTACAATCTTTCTTCAGGTGTCCTTTCTTTCCACATTTCCAGCACATTATCCCCGATTTTGACTTGGATCTGTCTTTCCTTGATTTACTGCGATATCCCAAGCTCTTTTTTCTTTCCACTTTTCTTCCCCCTAGACTCTACACTCAAACAATTACCCGATGTCTCACCGGAGCTTTTTTGTCGCATTTCCTCAGTAAGGATAGCACCGACAACATCATCAAACTTTAAAGTACTAGATCCAGAGACAGAGTTACTAATGGCCATAACTAAACCATTCTAGATTTTTGGCAATGAGCACAGAAATAAAAGAGCCCTAACTTCATCATCAAATTTTACCCCTACAGAAATTAACTGACTGGTAACTCTATTAAAATCATTTAAATGGTTTGCAACATATCCACCTTCTGACATCTTCATATTAAATAAAATTTTCATAAGAAATACCTTGTTTGAGGCCGAGGGTTTTTCATATAGTTTTGCCAATGCCTTAATGAAACACTCTATTGTCATTTCCTTCGAAATATTCAAGGCTACAGATGCCGCGAGGCACAACCGTACTGTTCCGAGTGCCTTTCTATCGAGAATCTCCCATTCTGCGTCTATCATAGCCTATGGATTATTTGTTTTTATTCTCAATGGTAGGTACATATCTTTCTAATAGAGATAATATTCCATCTGAATCTTCCACAGCAGAAATTTTTGGCTGTTAAATTTCTCGACCCTAAACTTACCATCTTTTGCAATTACTCCCACTTGAACCAGGAACCTAGTTGTTAGAAAATTATATATTACAGAGAAATGCAACACATAAAATATGTGGAAAACATAAGCACACAAAACACATAAAACCAGAGAGACACATATATATGTGGTTCACCCAGTCTGGGCTACGTCCACCCCAAACAGCCAGTCCTTCCTTTCTATTATTGAACAAAATGAAGAAACACAACCTACAGTAGATTCGTTGTAATATCCTCTATTCTCTCTCACAGTCTCCCTATCTGTTTCTCGCTCTAAGAATACACATGCAATACACAGCCGTAATACAATACCCTCATACAAAGTGAGGGGTTGCTTCTAGGGAAAAAAACCCTAAACTAAACATAACTTCTACCATCAGATCATCCACCTAATGAATGACCCAGATTGACTAGAAATTACTATACTTTTACAAGGAAATTTTACATCTGTTTTTAGCTTTGGGAGCGCTGCCCCCAAAACCCCCACCGGGGAACCGCTAGCCCTCGGACTCCCCAGCTAGGGGGTCAGCCCCCCCTGGACCCTGCGGGGGGGACAAGTCCCCCCCACACCCCCCCGCTGCAGGGGTGTACAATTTTCCTGGAGTATACATCTGGCTAAAACAAGGATCTCTGAATCAAGATGAAAATTAGGCTCCACACCCAATAGGAATCCGCTATCCAATGGCATGTTATTTTGACATTTTCGAATTCATAGGATATTTTGCATCTAATTTCTTATCAAAGTTATGCTTGAAATTTGTTTGGATAGTTTCAAAGGCGCTGAATTAAAAATCAATAACATAAAATATACAAAATGAAAAAAAGTCAAAAAATACCATCATATTCATTTACGAGTCCTCTTCAAAAGGGTACTCTTGGTTCTTTAATTTATTTAAATAGTAGAAAAAAATGGTGCACAAATAATGCAATTCAAATATCAATTAGCCAAATTCAAAAAATAATAAAAATATACTTTTGCATTAAAAATTAAGTTTCAATATGGATAATTGATATATCTCTCTGTGTGTAGACACACACACACACACATTTTAGAATAACTTATTGTGTATGAACACACACATACATGTTAATATGTACGGAAAATTTCAAGGACAATCATTTGATTTAATGGAAATTGACAGATTATATCAAACTAATATTTTTTGCAAAAAATATCATTAGGACAACAACATAAATATCCAAAAATTTTATTTTTAGTCCAAATCAAAATTCACAAATCTTATATCTATTTTGAGGGCTTCAATTCAATAAAAGAGTAAAATTTTGAAATTTAAGTGCCACATTTGGCCCAAAATTGTAAACCATCTTCATGGATTCACCCTTTCAATTTTATCTCCTTCATGTATGGCCTGCATATTATCCCATACATCTTTTGTAGATTGATAGTGCATGCCTTGCTCAACTTCTAAATCAAGTATGCTAAAATAAATTACATTTATTTACTAATCATTTTTATGTAGTTCTTGTCTCGATGGTGGATTTTTAGAGTCAACCATTACATACTAAATGAAAAATATATGATATAAGAGGTATTAATTCATCATGTATTTCCATATATGATAGTTTGCATCATTGAGAAAAATCATAAGTTGATTATTCATAGTTATTGACATATTTGTTTTATGTTATTGATTGTCCTTAATCTACAGTTGTTGATACTGCCACTACATTTAATACATCACTTGCATAGTCATAGTTCCTGAGTTGACTTGTTCTTGTGAGTTGTTTTCTTCTTGTGCTTCATTTCCATAATCCCTTAGATCTCATTGCAACTATTAAAATTATTTCTAAAGAACCTCCTCTGATACCAATTGTTAGAAATACTGAGAGGAAGGGTGAATCAATAATTCACGCTAATTAAACTTTTCCCCAATTTTATTCTTATTTACAAATCATTAATTGTATCAGTGATTAATCATTAGCATACATGTAAACATGCACATATATGAGCAACTATATAAGAGAAACAATAAACATTATAAAACACAAGCCGTGAGGAGCATATCAACAAGTAAACATGAGAACACCATCAATAAAACATAGAAACCATAGATTAAGCAAAAAAACTAATTGGGAAAAACCACTGCTGATTTTTTCAGTCTTCTTCTTATTGATATTAAAATTATTATTTTAGAAATTACACTGGAACACTACTATTGTGTAGGCCTCTACCTGCTGGAGGCCACAACCTCCAATAATTTCTCCAACTACTACTAAAAGGAAATCAACACTCCTTGATCAAATTCTACAACCACCAACAAAACAAAGCTATCACTCCCTTAGAAATTTCTCTAGTTACCACCGAAAGGAATCCACCACTCACTTACTGAAGGCTCCAACCCTCAAAAATTTTTGAACCTCGTTTTATAAATTCTAACACTAAATCAACCTGCAACAAAGTCAAATCCTATAGGAAAATTTTCATCCAATTTTCAAAATGTACCCACTATATCTTTTAATCTAAATATAGAATAAATATGCTCTCAACACTGTACAATAAAAAATCTTCTATAAATATTCAACTATGCATCAAAATCATTCTCATCAGTGATCATCCCAACAAGAAAACCCCAACATTATTCTAGCAATAATCAAACCCTGGAAATACATAAACAAATCAAATACTATGGAACTCAATAATATATCAACACAAAAAACATATTATGAAGATGCCAAACCATCATGGTATACTTTGATGGATCCCTAGCTCATCATCATCAACATCTCACTCTCCATTTCATACAACTAGCTCAACAACATATGCACAATATATCAATAGTTCCAAACCCTAACACCAACAATAACAACTCAGTTCATCAAAACATAAAAATATATTAGCAACATGCATATGACAATGTAAACACTCTCTCCATTCACCCAAGAACTCATAAACATCATATTATCACTGGAAACCTTGCATAAGTTACTCTGCCAAAACAATCTTTGTCAAATCTTTGATACAATGTCAATATCCCTATAATAAAAATAATTCTTCCTTCAAAGAACCAATCATAAAAGACATCATATTCATCAATATAAGTACACTATTCATCATAACATTATAAAGATCAGTATATCATTTCCAAACCAACCTCTACAAACACACTGTCAATCCAACACAATGACTACAGTAGTATATCATAGGCAGATTGCACTATAAGTTTGCACACATATCTATATCACTTTTAATTAATTTTCAACATGGGATATAATCAGTCAAAATTGCATCAAGACTCTTCTATGAATGATGCTACATGTATACCATATAAAATATGCTCATATATCAAAATGATTCTCTGCAACACAACAAACTACTCACGAATAACCATGACTATCTCTGGAAAAATCCTCTACTCAATAGTTTGTAATAGCTTTTTCCTCACACACCATTTGCCTCAAAACTTAAAACAAAAATAATACCACTTTCATATAAGTCTTCATAACCTCAACAAGCTTCCATTTTAGTCACTCATAGAAACAACGCTCTTAACAAACCTTTATCACATAGACCAAAAACACACCCATACTCTTTGTTTTTCAAACTATAGAAACGAAATAAAAACCAACTATACTCAAACAAACTAACCACTCATGACTTAACCATAAATATCCCATCTAAACCTCCTTTACATGTAGCAACAATAGTAACAAGGTTAACAAACACATACTAATACATTGTTCACATAACCATACTAAGCATCGCAGTTACACTATAACAAAAATACATACTAATGTGTTCAACATTTTGGCTTCTCATAGAAAACTCTATAATGCATGATTGACCAGTCATAATCTTGATCCCATGCTTTATTCCTCTCATTCCAAATGTACTATATTATGGGGATATAAATCCATCACAACATCAAAACTCCATGCACAGATCACACACATTTTCTTCGAGAGGTGCATACTTTTGTTAGTTATTTCTATTTTGGCTCACAATCATAGGTTCATAAGTATAACATATGCAGACTTGAACATGTAATTTCTTGGTCATAAAATTTCAACACATAATTTTGAATTATATTGGGCTTGTCATTTCCCAGCCAAATTGATCCAATCCATGAATTTTCACTCTGCGAACAACTCAAGAAATCCCAAGCACAACTTAGACCCATGCACACAACTTACCACACAGAGTTGATCTATGGAATGCACTTTATTTAACAAAATACTTTGCAGGTGTATGTGTAAGTGTTAATTTATCAAACCCTATATCACTCAAAATAATCTATCCTCTACTTGGTTACTTTCCTAGTATTCAATCATTTTCATGTGATGGAATAGATTCACACAATAAATATGTTTCATTCTTTTGGAGAGACCAAATCACTAAAAACATTCAAAAGCCACACTCTGAGCTAGATCATCACTTATTAAAGAAACTTTTCAATATGAATAGGAAAAAATGATATAGTCTTAAATGATGCCTACCAAGTCTCGATCATGGCAGTTACTCATAGACCAAACCTATGCTAGAACGATAAAACACATTTCTGAAGACAAATTGAATGATAGAACCTTAGATAGCTTAGTCACACCACTTGCATAGATTATTTTCCCTTTGTGAATAATTTATAGACATATTGGCTATATTTACCATGGGTAGTTTCTTGTCAGAATCAATTTGATCAGTACTTTGGACCAAATTGATCCATAAAATAATATTTAACTGGGATGCCTAAACCACCATTAACTATCAAAAACAAAAATACTTATTTTTCCATATCCATGCACATAATGGTCCACATTCACACACTTTTATTTGGATAATTGATCAATGACTTTTTTTAGTCATCAATAATCTTTTCTATTTTTAGATGATTAAATACTTGTCCTAGATTTCTAAGAACAAGATTCATGAATATTGTGAGTTTTAGAAATATCACTGCCTTCATCATCCTAAAGATAAAATTTTCACTATTTCACTATTCTATCATGTCATGGTCAACTCACCAATCCTAGAAGACCCCTCATGGGCTCATGCCACTCATATTTATCCTATTTTCACACCCATAACCTCAGTTCTTTATTTTTCCTATGCTTAACCCCTCCAATTTCCATCTGGGATTTCCAAACAGCCTACTCTTTCCCATATTCACCAAATGCCTCAAGCATTGATGGTCTCAAAAATATCTCTGTAGGCTCTTTAGATAAATCAAGTACATTGGATTTTGGATCTTCAATACATCAATTTTTCAAAAAACTCTATTTTTCATACTTGAAGACCCCAAGACAAGTTTTCAGTCAAAGACCAAGTCAAAAGAGCCTCCCATTGATTCATTAGAGTTTCTTAGGTTGTAGGGTTATCCTTGATGTTTTGAGCTCTGTTTTCCTATACAAGAAGCTAAGTCAAATTTCGAAGAAGATCAACACCTGTTTGTCCAATATAGATTATAAAAGTCTCCAAGGAAGATCTCCTTATCAAGTTCAAGTTCTGCAAAAGTAAATTGTTCGTTTTGACATTTTTGCAGGAGTGTCAAGGTGATTATCAGTAGGAAAATTGGTAAGGTAAGAGGCCTGCTCCTCATTAATGGGAATCCATATAAAATAAGGGGGAAGCAATCTATGTTCAAGAAAAATCAGGGTTCCTAAGACTGATTGGGCCAGTAGTATTCCAAACAAGGAGCCAAGGCAGAAAAACACATGGAAGAGGCATGCCAGTACAACCAAGCATGAATTGAAGATTTTTAGAAATCATAAATGAAGAAGGGAAAAAAGTGAGGTGAACTAAAGAGAAATGAATGAACTTGGAAGGGCTATAGAGAACTTAGAAGACAACACTAATGATTCTTCTCAAACAACCCAAAAACCTAAGGTTTTGGAAAGATATGAAAGAGGGTGAAATGAAGAAAATGAGCCTCCATGATGACAACAGACAGAAGGTTTCAAGAGGTTGTTTTTGGTGACCTCCAGGGTTTTCCAAAGTGAAGTATCTCATTTCCTCAAAGGGAAATAATGCAAAGAGTATCAGTGTAAGGAACGTCAAACTCCTATTTTCAGTCATTTTCACTCAAATGATCAAAGGAATAAAGCATAGGGTTGAGTTTCAAGATGGAGAGCCATGCTGATCATGAGGTTGTTGTTGTGTAACTAAATGTTTCAAACACCAAGAAACATCAGAAAGCTCAAATTAGTATGACATGGAACCTGCAAATCAAAAGTGGCCAAATGGAGATAACATACATGATTATGAAGAATATAGTGCTTGTCAGAGATAGGTTTATTATGCCTCAAGAAAATCACTGAGAAGGGAGAGACCATTTTTTAGGTCACCTACACTCATAAATGTACAGAGGGGTAAAAAACATGATTTCAACCTCACAATGCAAGAAAAAGAGGTTTTGACAGTGCTAAGCAAGCTACCACCAAAGGAAAAAGAGCCACTCAAAAGTTTTCAAGTCTCCTGCACAAAAAAAAGGTCAAAGGATCATCAATCAGATGGAAAATCTCAAGAAACATTAACAAAGTGGGTTTTTGATTTAAATTTATTTCCCCAAAGATATAAAAGACCATTTTTCTCTCCTCCCATCTCATTTTTCATTTGAAAAGAGAGAAAAATCTTCAAGGAGAAAATTTCTAAGTTACAGTAAGAATTTGGGCAAGGTTACCCAGCGCTATGCTTTAGAGCAGGTGCTACGCTTACAGCACTTGACGTTGTGGTTAGGGGAGACTTCGCAGTGTAATTTTACAGCGCGTTGTGCTTACAAGTGAACTCATTGCGCTTACCAGTGAGCGCTACTCGTTCGCCCAGTTTTGCCCGACGGGCAGGGCATCGTGCAGTGCTGCACCCAAAAGGAGGCCTGCCATGACCATAAATGCGGCCGAAGTTGTGCTCAAAGGGACTGACAATCCCAAAACCCATTTAGTGCTGCGCATAGGAACCCAGCAGGCCTGCATGTGGGCAGGTGCTGGGCCCAAGAGGCCCGACACCTGACTGTGCATGCAGGTGTTACGCCTAGGCCAAAATCCCTCTTCTGCCTTTAAAGTGCCCAAAATTGATGAAAGTACACCTCCAAGTTTTATCCAAGGACCTGCGAAAAAGTTGAAATGTGGTATGTGGCTAATTTTCCTTATCCTCCAAGTGGTTTTGTTGATTTAATGGTTAAATTATATTAATTAAACCCTAGTGACTAGAAGCCCTAAGTCCTCATGAAAAACAACCTCTTTTGACCTCCAAGGAAGAAATTATCATTCAAGAAAGGTGTTTATTAGGGTTATTACAGTCAGTTCAAGTTAACCCTTCATCAAAGCTCAAAGGAAATTAGTCTTGAACCCACACCTCCATCTCACTCATTTACAAGAACTTCCTTTCACCATCTTTTCATTTTACTCCTCATATCAAGTTTTACAAGCAGGCCTAGGGTTGTTAAAAAGTAGCACTAATCACCATGTCAGGAGAAGAAGGGAGTGTTAGCAGTGAAATAGGGCAAGAGCCTATGAGGCAGAGGCACAAAGGTGGGAAATTTAATAGATTTGAACCCCAAGACACTGTGGAGATTACTACCTCTCCCATGATTCTCACATGCTTTCAAAATGTAGGGTGTTTTCATTTTTGTGAAAGAGTCCAACAAGTACAAAATCACCTAGAGCTCACAAGATTATTCATTCTTAACCTACATAACAAACAATCAAGCTTGTTAGGGGTGGCCTTTGAACTCTCATCCGATGCCATTTGTAGTGCTACAGGTATACCTGATGTTGGTGAGAAGTGGTTCAAGAGGGAAAGGTTGGACATGAGCTGCTATGAACCATTCCTCAAGCCTAGGTACAAATAAGGCTGGAAGACTATTTTCCCTTTCTCACACTTGCTGGATAGGTATGCACCCTTGATGAGGGTTATCATGAAATATTTTACCTGTGAGGGGAGATATTCTAGGTTCTACTCCTACCATATCAGATTACTCATGCATTTTAATAGGGTTAAAATGCTTCATTTTCCCTACTACTTGTATAGGAGTATCGACAATATGTATTCTGTTGTCCGAAGGAGGAGTTATTCCCAGCAAATGCAGAGTTTGTTCCACCACTCCTTGATCAAGATGGTGGTACTACATCAGTTGGAGAAAAAAGGCATACCTTGGGAGGTGTTTATTACTCATGAGATATTCACAAGCCCACAGCCCCATCATCAGCCAAATTTATCATCATCATCCCATCCTCCTCCCTCCACTCCTCCATCACCTCCTACTAATCATGCCTCATCGTCTACCCAAGTGTCCTCTCCTCAAGAAAACCTCCCTTCCTCATCTTCTCTTGATGCACCAAATCAAGAAGGAAGCGACAGTGAACAAGAAAGTGACAATGAGGGTGAGGGTGACAATGAATCAAACCAAAGTGAAGATGAGGGTGATGATGAGTTGAGCCAAAAAGAGGCAGAAAGCATGGAAACAAAAGGAGAGGATAATAATGAAGAAAGTGAGGAAGCTGACAGTGGAAATGAATTAAGAAGGAATGAGGAAGAGGTTAGCAATGAAGCAGAAGACATGGAGATGGATAATGATGAAGATGAAGCAATTTAAAAAGAAACAGAGGATGATCATAAGGACAACAGTGAAACGAAGAGCCCTAATGACAGTAAAAAAAGTGAGGCTCATAGTCATGACAGAGATGAGGAAAAATATGTAGATAGCAACCGTAATGAAGATTATGACAGTGCAAAAAATGAAGAGGTTGAAGACAACAATAACACCAATGAAGCAAGCATAAGTGAGGAACAAGAAAACAAGGAAAATGATAGTCATGACAGTCATGACATTCATGAAAATAGTGAAGAGACTAAAAGTGAGGTTGATGTTGAAGGCAAATAGGTGAGCAACAGTTAGGGTGATGGAGAGGAAGACATGGAAACGAAGGATCACAACCATGAGGAAGAAACCAAAAAGATCACGGGCAAACCTTTTTCATTGAAATATCAGAGAGGGGAAAGGCTTGTGTTTGCTGCCTCTAAAATGCAAGGGATCATGCCATCCACCTCAGCTCAGAAGCTTGACAAAGGCAAGCAAAAGGTGAAGAAAGGTAAGAAAGGTAAGCATGAGCTTGACATCATGGACCTTGACAGTGAAACTGAAGATAAGGAGAGGGCCACTAGCATACTGCTCCAAATAAAAGATGCAGAGATCATAGATATATAAATATTCCTTGGCATGGCAATGTATAACATTTACTATTATAAAGATGAAAACAAGCAGCTGAAGAAGGTAAAGAGAGATCTTGATCTCCAAAGGAAGATAACAAAGCATTATGCCCTAAAAAACCAAATTGCAAGGGCTAAACTCAAAAAGGCCCATGCCAAAATACAAGAACTAAAAGGGGAAAAATACCAAGAAATCCTTTGAATCTTGGCTCAAGCTTCTCTACAGGTCTCTCAAACCCCATAAGGGAGACATCCACCAAATTTGGGAAAATTTTGACAAATTTTGGTTTTTTGCAAATTTGGAGGCATCTAAGCGCAGCACCCTTGGCACTACACTATCATCTCAGGCATCCTTAAGAGGAAAACTTGGAATTTTTGTACACCTCAGCTCCAATATATTATGCTCACCAAATTTCAAAGCATTTGGAGCATTTTTTACCCCTCAAAAGGCCAAAAAACACCTCATTTTTCACCTTTTTGCCTCATTTTCAGGCCTGGCACTGCACCTAGAGAAGTTTTGGGAAATTTTCCTTTTGCAGTGGTTAATGGAGCTCAATCAAAAAATCAAGGGAATATTTGGAAAGTAGACTCAAAAGGCTTTCGAATGAGCTATCACAGAGCCAATTCTGACATCGGGAATGTCATGAAAACATGGCTGCAAGTGGACCCAGTTTTGCCCATGCAGGTACTACGCGTTCAGACCTCACTGTGCGTTTTTCACCAAAAAGTCAACAAAAGACAAAAATTAATGGAAAAATTATATTTTAATGTTTTTGGAGAAAAATCACTCCAAATTTAGGTGCTAGGAGTTATTTTTGCATTTATTTCATGAGATATTTTGTGCCTTGGGCCTTGCATGGTCTCTTAGGCATAAATGACATTTATGACTATTTTTGATACTTTAAAACCCTAGTTAGGGTTTTTTCCCTCCTTTTATAGATAAATAGAGTATTAGGGCCTCATTGTAAAATGTTGGAATTTTATGACTCTTGAGAGCAATATATGTTTTTTTGGAGATTGAAGAGAAAATTGGTGTTGTGGAGTTTGTGAATGGCTTGTTTTGACTGATGATGGAGAAGGCTTGCTTGCAGGATCCCTGAGCTTGGTTAATGGTGTTGTGATTCTATTCTATCCATTTTTTCTTATGTATCATTGTGTTTCATCCTTCTATGTTGCAATAGGACAAATTTTTGAGACTAAGAAATGTTTTTCAAAGGCACCTTAGCTCTGTTTGTTCTTCACTGCCTCTATGTTTTCCTTTGCTAGGTTAGTTTAGAGAATTCTTAGTTGCTTTCTAGACCCACCCAAGCTTGTTTATCTCATGAATGGTTCACTACAGTAGGTATCTAAGATTTTTTATTGTTAGCCCTTATTGTTTGATGTCACTAAAACATTTTTCTTGAGATCTTTCTCTAAAGTACCACTAATTAGGTTTGTCAAAGAAGCTATGTCTCGATCATACCCTTTGTCCATGCTTGAATAGTTTTTTTGGAGATATTTATGGATATAATCAATGATGTTTAGGAGTTCCCTATTCTTTGATCAAATTTATATGTTTAACTTAAATGTTTTCTAACCTTGAAGGTGAAATCACTAGAAGTTAAATGAGTTTCTCGCCTTTTATATTTCATTGGATTGTTTCTTTGAAATGCTTGTTTGCTTGAGTTGGATCAAAGAGTTATTGTTGTGCCCTGTCTATTGATTAATTATTTATGCTAAATATTGTTGAAGTCCCTTCTTGTTAAAGTATTTGAAAAAGGATTCTTAATTTCCATTTTCCCTACTTTGTTCACAAACTTGATGTTCATCTCATTTCACACAAACCTTGAAAATCCATTTGACCATGCTAGATTTTTCCTCTAATGCACCCTGATTCATTGTTGAACTTTCCATGACTTTTATTGACTCCATAGCCCAATGACTTGAATATTTTCTCACTCCACCTATTCTACTTGATCATATTATCCAACCAAAAAACACAAACAAACCCTCCACTTAACAACTAGCCTAAAATCAAACCCTAAAATCAAACAACTTCACATCCTTTGCACAAAATAGAGAAAGCCCTCTCTGAGTCCAAGAAGGCAAGGTCCTAGGACACGAAAGAATGGTATGGTGTTACCCTATGAATTTTCTCTCACCAATCTAACAAATCATGGGAAACTAACAACTTTAATGACCTCAAATCCATATCATGGTTGAAGAACAAAATCTATTTGAACCTTCCAACCTTTACCAAGCTTTACCAATTTCGGGCTGAAAAAGTTGCAAATGCCGATTTTCCTCATTTAATCATTATTTGTAACTCATTTTATGGAAAAACATAAACTATATTCCTGAATCTAAACTTACTGCCTCAAGTCCTTTTCACTCATCTTACTAAGCACATGTAAACCTCCAACATCACCATCGAAAACTCATTAAGCCTATTGATATCAATTTCAACATGACTGGCTCTAGGTTTGACATCAATGCCAACACCCTTCTTCCAAAAATTATGATGAAGAAGACTCTATAAAATTCCATATTGTAAATCTCGTTAAGATCCGAGGGAATCAAACCTATCCATTATTCGGCTATTGAGTTGTGTTATAACTAGGATGTTAGGAGGAAAAGTAGTTCCATTCTTTTCAAGAGCACTTATTACATAGATGAGTACAGTAGATGAGAGGGATTGGGAGAGAGAAAAAGGAGAGTATTTGTGCATTTTAGTAGCCCATGAGTCACATTCCATACTTATTTGAACTTGAAACCATTTTATTTTAAGATAAAGAGAGTAGAGTGGCCTCACCTTGCAGCTGGGTTTTCTCCCAAAATTGTTTCCTAGGATATATCTTGTGTCAAATATGGTTCATGGGTTTCTATTTTGTTTTTACCTAAATTTTGAAAAAAATTTAATTTTCATGCATACACAATAAGCACTAATATAAAGATCCATAAATATAATGAGAAATAAAACCTAATAGCGAATATTTAAAATTTTTAAGCATAATTTATCAGATTTGTCGAGACAAATTTTTTAGTGGAATATCCATGGCAGTTTATAGATTATTTATAGAATAAAATATATAGAATTGGCCTCGATTGTTCATTATCCTAACTACTCTAGTAGTTATTGGTGGTTTAAAACTTGATTCAAGAACTAAAGCCATTCTTCGATGTATTATTTCATGTGAGGGACGATTATGTATTGCTTCATTCTAAAATTAAACATTTGATCTTATATTTGTTTAGCATATGACTATAGTTGCACAATATTAGCAATTCGATTGTTATTTTCATTGAAAATGTGAATATCCACTTTTTGACTTGAGATTCAATAAATTTAGGTAGATTATTGAATTCATTCCCCAATGATACTTTGTTAGCATCCAATTATTATTTTAAAACACCTTTAGGTATGTTCATGGAATCCTTATCCTTTGAAGGCCTCTAAGGTCCTCAATAATCTTAACGAATTTGAGGAAATAGTTGCCTCTACAATCATCAATGTTTGAACATTACACAATGGAATATTTGAGCATTTTATTGCTAATAAGCCATGTTTATTTTATTTGTTTAATTCTTTTTGGGGTAGGATAGATTTGCTAAGTCCTATGGCTTTCACTAAGAGAGTTGATTTTATTTACAAATGTATTTACTTCATTTACAAAAAATTGCTAAGAATTCTCAAGGCCCATTCAAAGATATTGAGAAAAATATTTAATTCTTTGAGATAAATTTCTCAAGTGTAGATAAATTTCCAAAGCTGCTTCTATAACCTCAAGTCACTTACTAATATTTATGGTGACATATGTTCTAATTCCTATCAATAGTTATGCTACCTTTCTTATCATCTAGGGTGTGTTAGGTGTTAGTGCTACATTAGGTACCTAAATATATATTGGATTCATGAGGAAGGGTGTTGTGCTAAGCGCTTCTTCAAGCTCATGTATCCTCTTATTTATTCTTAAATTTCCAGCTTCTTACTTTGTTACAGAATGAGAAAGAGCATGCCATGCACTATGATCTAATTTTAGGAGTCTAGAAGGTCCAACTCTTAAATCATCTATTTTACTCTTTATTTGACTCATTAATTCTTTTTTATGTGCACCTTTTCAAGTTGCAACTTCTTTGTATAATTATCATAATGGGTGTCGTAGATGGTTAAATATTGATATTCAAATGAAATAGGCTCTTCAATGGCCAATTATTCAATATTTTTTTGGGCTTCATCCATTCATGTCAGTACCATTCCAAAACTATAATACCATCTACTTTGATATCCATGGGTCCTTCTGCATTATTTGACTCCTTTTTACTTGAACTTTTGCTTTTATATGACAAAACTACATGAAATTTTTCAAGAGAAACATGAGGGGTGACTCTTCTCCATCATTTTCACCAGAATATTGGTTTTTACTACCTTTTCTTATAACAATTGTTTCCTTTATCATCTATGTAGAAGAAAAATTTCTACTAGTTTTTGCTACATGAGTAGGGTGAGAGCTTGAGTTCCTTTTACCTATTCAATTCACTTTTCCTTTTGAATTAGAATTTTCTTCTGTCGTAACATGGTAGCTCAGGGAAGGTTTCTTAGGAACTTTATTTTATCCACTTTCTTTTGAAGTCCTTCTAAAACAAATTGCATATCTCATGGAATCCAAGTGACTAGAAAATATGCCTTTACGATTGAATCCTCAGATGGATTTAAGTTAAATTAAATTACATAATTTCAATAAGATAGCTAATTCTACAAAATGGGTACAATTTATTACTATAACATCTCCTATGGTGAAAGAAAGTTTAATAATTTTTCTTTTCTTTTTCATATAAAAAACAATTTAGCCAAGGGTAGTACAGTCTGCATACTTAAACAACAAAGTATCTATCAAGAACATAATTAGTGAGTAGTAATGGTTTGAATTGATATCCATGTATCCTAATGAGAGTATTATCCTATCACTCTTCATATATCCCTTTTCCTATGAGAATATCCATTGCTTCTTCAAAAATTATTTACACTCTTGCTCTATCAATTTATGGTTGAACTCACAAATGAAATGATCTTGGAGTTGATAAAAATGGAATGGGGCTTAAAGCTTACAAAATATAGGGTACCAAAATTGAGTCCAAGTATGTCTGTGATATTCTACGCCACTTTCACATGGAATAATGTAAGCCAACCCCTTCTCCCTTTCAGTCTGGAGTCAAGATTTCAGTCACTTGTACTTCCCCTAAGGTTGATGCTACCTTATACCGTCAACTGTTGGTAAATATTTTTATCTAACCCATACCCATCCTGACATTTCCTTTGTTGTTGGTCTTGTTGCTCGGTTTATGCACAAACATCATGAAATTCACTAGAAAGCAGCTAAAAGAATATTTCTATACGTTTGAGGTAAAATTCAATTCAGGATTCATTACAGTGCAGGAGCATCTCCATTGTTGGTTGGGTTCTCTAATTTTGATTGGGTTGATGACCCTGATGATCGAAATTCTTTTGCAGGTTATGTATTCACTCTTGGTTCAGGACCGATTACATGGTATTGTAAGAAACAAAGTTCTAGCTATATTTCTTCAGCAGAAACAGAGTATCATAGTGCTTTTGAAGCCAACAAGGAATCCTTGTGGCTTCGTCAAATCCTATACGAATTTGGTCTTCATCAACAACATCCAAATACACTTTAGTGTGATAATTAGAGTTCCATTTAGCTATGAAAAAAATCCAATTCTGTATCAACACAACAAACACATTGAGCTACATGCACTTCATCAGAAAGCTCATTCATGATCGTGTTCTTAAAGTGCACTATTGTTCAACCAATGATCAAGTTATTGATATTGTTACAAAGGCTCTCACATAAGCGAAGCTTACCAAACTTTGATCTATGCTTGGATTTCAGGAAAGTTATCATTAAGGGGGGATAGGTTATAATTCCTCCTTCCTTCTCCCATTGTGTCACATTTTTAAATCCTTCAATCTTATCCTAGGTTGTTCTTAAGGGGGGATGTTAGGATATTCCGACACAGGAAATAGTTAAGTATAAGTTGGTCTAGCATAAATTTAGGTAAAGTGTGTTTCTTTAGTATGTAATTTCGTAGCTTATAATCCGACGATCATGATATGTAGTGACCTAATGGTTCATTCTATCCTCGGTATTATCGATACTTGATCCGTGGCTTAACATCCGATTGGTCCATGATCACTATTTAAAAAGCATGGAGGATAATTTTTCCGATGACCATTTATGAGAGAATCTTATGTAAATTTTCTTTATTTATATTAATAAATTTCTTGAAGTGGTCATATTGTCTTAGGCTGTGAACTATTTCCCTCTTCAAGGGTTTTAACCACGTTAAATACGGGTGTAATGATCTATGATCTGTTTGTGGGAAGCGACCTTTGGTATTTGATCTAAGGAACTTACTTTGTAAAGTCCTAAATTTTTTGTAGGGTACTCATTGTAATATGTTGTTTGAAACTATGTCCATCACTAGGTAGGCCATCTATAGAATTTTTTGTTTTTTAGAAAATTGACCAGTTAGTATGAAATCTCATTGGAAATAGCTTCCCCTTAATAAAATAGGGTGTCCTTTTTAAAATTAAAATATATAATAAAAAATACTAACCTTAGAACCATTTCAATCGAATCATGCCACATAAATTAGGAAAGTAACCATGAAAAATATCTGTATGACCTAGTAAAAATAGATATATCTATGGAAGAGAGATTAGATGTGATGGTGTAGAGGGAAATATAAATTGTTGTAAAATATTCATCCTGCCAGCCTGTGATTGTATGAAAGAATCAAATTAGAATTTTTAGCTTCCTATTAGGTTAAGAAGCTTAAGACATATTCTGAAATATTTAGAGTAAGAAGCACTGGGTTCCTCGAATTGAGATTGGTGATTCTAGTCTTTGAATAAAATCTCTTTGTAGACTAGTGCACTATCTCTTTAATACATAAGGCGTATGATACACACAAAATTTACCAACATTGTGTTCCAAATTCTATTTCTCTATATTTATTCTGGAAACAAGGTTAAGTACCATTGATATTGAGTAGACCAGTGAAAACGTTTGCCTTGTTTGGCTAATGAGTTGGTTGTGTATCGACAAATTAACTCCTTTCTTACTTTTTTCCATACTACTCATTGATTTAATGTGTTTTGGATATTTGTGGTGGATCAATGATGCCTTAGTGGAAATATTAGCTATTAAAGCCTCAAATTATAGTGGTATTTAATAGGATATGGAATTTTCAATTGGTACCACCTTCATCGGTCCATGTGATAGTGATAATGAAAGTTAATAACTTACAACTAGTTTTAAATAGACGCTATGGGAATTAATCCAAGTAACACAATGTCAAGTTGATAAGTTAAGACATCCCCATAGATCAATGGTAAGACATGACCCATATTTATTTCACATAGCACTATATTAAGGTGCAAGTGGATATAGTTGACATAATACAATATCAAGAACTTTTTACACCTAGAGGATTATAATTCCTTAAATGAGTTTTTAATTAGCCTCAAAGGGAGAAAACAATTGATTTTCACTAAGTCTAGGAAAAAAGAGGAAAGACATGTTTATAGAATGTTGTGTGAAAACAATTGTGTGTAGGAGAATGTTTTCATAAGGGTTATTTGTTCTGAAGATTGAATGAACAATAGAATGGATATTCAGAGGATGAATAATATCATACACTAATAAAAATGACTAAGTATAAAAAATGAAGGAACCATAGTGTGGGTGCAGAGAAGTGTGGAATGTTGCATTAGTTGGAATTTTCACAAGGGTTAATAAAAAACCTTCCTATTGTGATTTAAATTAGTCTAACAATAAAAATGGGATCTAAACCATAAATGGTAATTTCACACACACACACACACGCACACACATAGAATATCTTCACAAAAATAGCTAGTAGAAACCTGTGACAGTAATAAGAATATGAAAAATATAAAAAGCATATAAGAACCACATTCATTAGATTTTTTATTTTTTTTAATATGAAATACACTTGAGGAAGAGAATAATGAATGAGGGTCACCAGGATCTCCTCCATGGGGCAATTCATTTCTCCCTTTCCAATGGTTAGAGTTTGGCTTTCCTCTTTGTGATGATGTGGAAAAAATAATAGATGACATGGGGAAAATAATAGTGTGGAGCTTAGATGGAGAGTTCAAAAGTCACAAGATAAAAATAACGAAGATGAAAATGGTCATGGGGAAGAGAGTGAGAAAAATTCTCTAATTATAACCAACCTAAATCCATCTTAACTCTAGATCTATCAAGCATTCAGAGGGATCAAATCTCTTGAGGTGCAACTTTTTTATTAGTGTAAAACTTGAGGAATGGTTTGCACCTCAAGATATTTGATCCTTATATGATCTTGCTAGATCCAGAGTTAAGATGTATCCAGGATGGTTTAATAATCCTAATTATTAACTAATTATTTTGTTTTTAAAAAGTAATTATTATTTTTATGTAATTTCACTTAGTCAAAATGTTTTAATTAATAATTAAAATTAATAAATTTTATTTTATTTTATTATTTTATTATTAATTCTATGTAATTGGACCATTAAAAATTTAGTTATATTGTAAGTAATAAGTTTTTATGTGCTTATTAATGAAATTTAAATATGGTTACAAAATTAGTATTTTAATTTATATGGTAAAATATAACTTAATTTATAACTACTATTTATATCTTATATATTTAAATGTGATAGAGGGTTTAGATATTGAAAAGTAATTATAATTTTTTTATTATAGATTAATTAAAAAAATATCGTAAAACTAAATTCAAATAAATATTTTGATTGTGAAATGAAAGCTAGTTTTTGGATATGTGGTATTGATGAACCATAGTATTGGCCCATGATATTCTAACAAATAATATTTATAAGCTACTAAAATGATTGTGAGCATTTAAATTCATAAGAGTATAGGAAAGCATTCATGAGATTCCTACTTCTTATAATTTAAACATATCAAAATCTCTCCATAAGAGTCAAAGGGTAAGTTTACAGGTATGAATAAAGTTTAAATTCCTAAAGCACTTTGACAAAATCCTGATGCTTAATGCAAACGTAAATGCATTTGTCCCTATTGGACTAGGATGAGTCTCCCATGGACTAATTAATGTAAGGCTACATGGAAGAGAAACATAAATAATAGTGAGGGGTTAGGTTTAAAAACATATAAGACAATTCATAATTCTAGATGATTAAAGGTTGTGAAGAAATAGGGGAATTGATTAAAAATAAATATAAAAACTCACAAAATTGTAAAAGGACAATGTGTGGAATGAAATCATGAAGAACCTTGTGGCTATTGTAGAAGCATGCATAACGTGGTTGTTGGGACTTCATTAATATAACCACATAGAAATTTATTCAGGATTGATGATTTCATTTAGGGAATTTGTAATCCTCTCTTCAATGTATTCCTTCATTAGTGAGACTATGAAGTCTTTCTTAACCATTGAAACAAATATTTCTTCCTATAGTTCTTGTGCATCTAATCATAGTTGGTCCAAATATTTTTATTTTTCATCTCCTGTAAGGAAAATTTTAAATACCACTGATATGCAAATGATCAATGGAATTTATTGACCTAGTGAGCCAATGCGTTGACTATATCTCCACAAATTATCTCCTTCATCCTTTGTGTAACCATCATTATTATTTCTTCAATGTACATAGGATTCAATACATGATAGGAAAATAAGGATTTCCTAGAAATCTTAGTTTTTAAGTCCTTCTTTTACAATAGTATTTAGAAAGATGTTACTTTTTCACATACCACCTTCATTAGGCCATAAGAGTGATAATGGGAAGTTAATAACATACAAAAAGTATATAAGAGGTGTGTTTGTAGGTAATTCATGTAAAAAAATATCAAGCATATATTTCTACTGCAAGGATTAGACTTTCTTACATGAGATTTCAATTACCTTCGAAAGGAGAAAATGATTAATTTTCACTATGTATGCAGTAGTGGCCGAAAATTGGCATTTATGACATATCATGTGAAAATATTGATATGTATAGGGGATTACTTGTTAGGAGAAACATATATGTAGAAAGTTGAACTGTTTGGAGGATGATTTGTCTAGAGAAAATAGATGCATAGGGAGGAGGAGGTGTGTAGAGAGTTGGGTTATATAGTTCTTTTGCACACAGAAAATGAATGTGTATAAGGGCGTAGGAAGTGGTTTCACGACGAAGTATGTGTAGAGTGTAGAGAAAGGATATTTTTCTAAACATTATATATGTAGAAAACTAGATACATGATTGTTTTGTTGTATCGTATATAATACAAAGTGATGGTGGAGGGGAACAAAAACATTTCAATAAGGCCATAAAATAAAACATAACTATTGAAGAGACACAAGAGTTACAGGTTGAAGGCACGAAAATTTAGACTAAAAAAAATATCGAAATACCATTTCTTCATGAAGAACCCCTAATATTAATACTTGAATTATGACACATTTCAACTCCATAAATCTTTAAATCCATAGGATACACTAGGCACTGGAAAGTTGTAGTCCTAACTGATAGTACAAGGAATCAAAATTTCATTCACATGAGATTGGCAGAGGAAACCCAATGGTTTCTACATCTAGTGCACAATTTTCAAATCTTGATATTTAATGGAGTTATGATGAAATGTGGGGTTAAATGTGAATATATCAAACTCCAAATTAGAGAGTGTTAGCACAAAACCCATCTATTTTCCATTGATATGGGTGGTTTCCATATAATATTAAGGGAAGAATGGTTATACACATTGGTCCAATCACTATGGATTTTGAATAACTCTGCATGAATTTCATTAAAAATTAACATATACACACCCTTCAAGGTCTTTGGATATACACCTTTGAAATAGTTATCTCTCATTGCATGAAGTAATTATCAAATAAAGGCCACTCTAACATTATTTCCCAATTTAATCCCATACATCATATGCAAAAATTGACATAATAAATCCATTTGGATTTGAAGTTGGTCCTCAAACATCATCAAGCATTTGATACACCAAAGGGTTTCCCCCCTTCTTAAGAATAACATGATACTTGCACTCTCCTAATTCCAAGAATTCAACCGCCAAATATACATCCTTATCATCACCCTTTTGCACAAAAAAAAAAAACATAAAATATCATTTAGGAACTATTAAAGGCATGGATCATACATTTTAGTACAAGCACTTAATCATCAATTGTATTCATGTCATTAAAAAAGGAAGAAACTTGGCACATTTTTATTGATTATATGGATTTTAATAAGTTAAATATCAAGGAAAAATTTATTATCCTAGTTATTAATGATTTTTTCGATGTATTTGTTGAAGAAATGTTTGTCACTAAGATTTGATTTATGTTTATCATATCACAAAATTAGGATGAAAAAGATATACATCCTTAACATAGCCTTTAGAATGTACGCAATTAACCTCTGACATATCACGTGCGTTCATGGCATACTAAACAATACCCTTAATTTGACTACATATTGGAAAATAAATCTAAAAATCACTTTTTTAATCCACTACCAATACAAACCCAATACATTTCCCAGTTAACAAAATCCCTACTTTCAGTAGATATTGTAGGTATCCATTTGTTCATTAACATTTGTTTTACCCCTTTATATTTTTTCATTAACTTTGAGCTCCATATTTTATACCTTCGAATATAAAAACCATTTACCCCCTTTTATATGCTTAATATATCATGTCATTTTTTTCTCAATATATATCCCCAAATATGAATGCATGTGGCATGGTATTACTCCCCCAATGAAGCCCCGGTGGGTCATTATGAGTTTCTACTGATGCATTGTTTTCTTTACAATCCTCTATTAAACTTTAAAAGTATAATGAACGAGATATTAAAACCTTCTTATAAAAGTTTGTGCTATACATTTTTGATGATATCTTAATCTATACCATAACAAGGAGATGACACATAGATCATGTTGATATGCCTTTGCACCTCCTTGGAGACAATCAATAATCTGTTAAGCAATCCAAATGTGTTTTTGGGTTTCTTGAAGTTTAATATTTCGGTCACATTGTAAGGACAAGGTAAAAATTAATCCTAGGAAAGTAGCAATGATGTAATATTGACTTGATGCCAAAAAATTAAATATATTTAGGGCTTTCTTAGGACTTACACATGCCACACTAGAAATTTTTGTGAAAAAATATCGAAATTGTGTAGTTCACCTAATTTCACTCCTTAGAAAGTGTCTTTCTTTAGCATGAGAAGGAAACAGAGGAATTCATTACATTAAAGGAGGCCATAAACAATAATCCAACATTCACAATGGATGAATTTAATAGAATTTTTGTATTATGAGTAGTATTGATGTAAGAATGATGACCATTACAATTCACTAGTAATCAACTGTGTGATCATATTTTGGAAAATCCACATATGAGAAGGAAATGATGGATATGTTTCATGTAATGGAGACTTGATGATGATATGTCATAGAGGTGTTTTCATATCAGGACTTACCATAATAATTTGAATTAATTCCTAAAACAATATTTTTCTTTAGTAAAGAAACATAAAAGTGTCACTAATGTGTTGGGATATAATTATAATATCATATATAAGAAGGGTAAAGATAATGTTGTGGCTAATGCTTTATCTAGATACTTAGAGGATGGGTTAATCCTCTCATTCTCATTACCAAGTTCAATATATCTAGAGGGAGACTACAGGGAATGAATGGAAAAAAATACTTTAAGGAAACTCACGCCATAGTTTTAGATAGAGCCCAACCCACCTAAACGTTATAAATGGAGAATGATAAATTGACATATAAAGGGACATTGTTTTGGAAAAATATTTGGCATAAGAAAAAAAATCTTATAAGAGCTACATTCATCTCTAACAATAGGTCTCTATAGCATTCATAAAACGTACACAAAAATAATATCCACTTTCTATAAAGGTATGAAAATAGATATTCGAATTTTCATAGCATCATGTGATGCTTGTTAAAGAAATAAGAAAGTGATAGTGAATATACTAAGGTAATTGCAAATTCTACCAAATCCAATGTAGATTTGGAAACATATTTTTGTGGATTTTACTATGGGACTCCTAAAAGTAGGAAATAAATTAGTTATCTTGGTAGTGGTAGATCATATTTCAAAATCTAATCATTTTTGTGCACTAAATCATCCTTTCAATTCCTCATCATGTTTTCCAATACTTCATGGATCATATTTTGAAGCTACATGATATTCCAACTTCCATCATCTCAGATTGGGAGCCCACATTCACCACTAAGTTTTGGTAGTTTTTGTTTAAACTTCAATGTACATAGTTAAATATGAATGTTGCATATCATCCTCAAACTAATAGTAAAAAAGAATTGTTCAAAAAGTGCTTGGAAACCTATTTAAAATGCTTTCCTTTTGAAAAACCACATGAATGGGAACAATAGTTTCCCCTTGTTGAATGCTTGTGCAATACCACTTATCATGGAGCAACCAAAATGATACAATCCGAAGTTATTTGTTCCCAAAAATAACCATCAATTACATATTATGTATTAGACACATCCAAGGTTCATGTAGTAGATAGAATTCTTCAAACTAGAGAATCCATTATCTATATAATCAAGGACAACTTGGTCATTGGAAAAATAATAATGAAATAAAAAGAAAATGAGCATAGATACAAACATTATTTTGTCTAAGAAGATTAAGTGTTCCTTCCCATAGAACCTTATAAACATACATTATTCAAAGATAAGGTTCCTTAGAAGGTAGTTTCTAAGTTGTGATGTCCCTATGTGTTCATACAATGCATTTTTTAATTTGCCTACAAGCTAGCTCTTTCAACCCACTCCTAGATTCATATATTTTTTCATGTGTATTATTTGAAGGAGTTTATTGGATCAAATTACAATGTGTATACCAACCTATCAAAACTTGATTAAAATTATTCCATTGGACTCCAACCATAGGCAATATTAGATACTAAGGAGTGCTAATTTGGCCAGCACATGATTAAATAAGTATTGATTCGGTGGAAAGATATGCAACTAGAAAATGTCACATGGGAACTAGCAGTGATTCTCCAACAATTTCCCTAACTTCAACCTTGAGCACATTGGTGTTTTCCAAGGGAGAGGGCATGTTAGTCTCCTACCCTCACCTTCTTTCCTAGATACTTTAATAATATATGAGGCCACCTTCCTTGAGTAAGGGCTATTGAATGGTTAGTTAAACGAGTTTTCATTATAAAAGGGGTCATTTTCATCAATAAGACTAAATTTAGTCGTTCAATTATCATTATAAGGGGATGATAGTTAAATAATATTATCTATATATAACTATATATAGAGAAGAAGGTTATGTAATATTTTCGTAAGACTTTTTATTATATTTGGCAAATTGCATTTGGACATTCCTCCTTGAATAGGAAAGTGAGCATAACTCTTATTTTTCATTATCAATGAAATATTTTTTAATATTTTTCTCTATTTTCTCTTATTCTCTTAAGGTTTTATATTATATTTAATGCGAATTACACTACACATCTATAGTAAAACTTGTATTAGAAAAATCCTAAAATGTAATGAGATAAATATTTTTTTATCTTTGTTATACTAAGATGAAGGATCATCAACATTTTCTCTCAAAATGTTTTGAATATCTTCACATTAAATATAGATTTAAAATTAATTATAACATTATCTATTTGCACAATATATTAACTTATCCAACCAAAAAAAAGATTTATAAATTCTCTTATCCCATCATTTTCACTCTAGAAGCAAGGACTTTTGAAATCCAAGCTACAGCTGTCAAAATTATCCAAGCTACCGCTGTCAAAATTTAATATTTTTGCTGCCCAAAATTTTTTTGATGACTTTTATTAAGCACTACACCCCATAGCTAACTATAATGGACCATCATCATCTTCCTATGATTTTAGTATTAAATTCTTGTAATGGAGCACCATCCTCTTCTTCTTAAAAAAATAAGTGGCAATTTAACCGATAGGTTGAAAGCTTGATAATTTTGATTTCGATTTTAATGACGTTAACGTGCATATATAATACTATTACTATATTATAGGTCAACCAATATCATTGTGATAATGGTACCGTGGGCCATGATAATAATTATTGGATATAAGCGACATGACATTCCTAACTCCTAGTGCCACTTCCATTAATATGCAAAAAACAAATTGGAGTGGACCGTTAAAGGGGATCCTGCGTTGTAGGCGATCTTGAATGGGGATACTTTGGCACAGATTTTGATGTAAATGGTGCGTAGTATATCTTGTCGTGTTAGATAAAGGATAACGAAGAATCTCAAATGGAGGGTGGGTATTTTCTCGAAAGATGTGGAATGCAAGTCCCCATTATTAAAGGCAATTCCATATTTTGACAGACGTGACTCCACTCTTCTGGTTCTCTATTTTCCCATTAAAGGAAACCACTCCCTCGTCCTATAAATATGGTTGGAACTGGATGTACTCTGCAATATAGTTTAGTTCAATGCTTGGGCTTATCCGTTTGTCCATTTATTTTCTTGCTTGTGTTATGATTGCTTTCATTCAGAGGGCAAAGGACTTTTTGTTGATCGTTGTTAGAGTTATCATCACGTACATCTATAGGAGAAGAGAGAGAGTACAGCCCATTGTGAAAATCTTTGGTTACTTTTCTATATGAAAGAATATTTTCAAAGAGAGGCTGTGCTCTCTCTCTTCTCCTGTCGGTCTTCGTGCTATTCAGCATTGTTTCAGAAATCTAAATCTCAACATGGAAAGTTAACCAGACAAGGGTCATATATTTTCTCGCTTTTCATTTTCTTTATTTCTTAACGTTGAATATTGTTTTTGAAGCTCTTACATTCATTTATTTTTATGTCATTTTTCTTTTTAAAGCTCTTATATTCATTTTTTCTGTCAGTTTACAGTGCATTTTGACGGGAACGCTTGGTAGTTTTGTGAGAAATACCCAAAGTTTTCGTGCGGCTTGCTGCTCTTCCGCTGTGCTGGGCTGTTGAGTGAATTGCAGAGAAGTCAATGGCTCTCCTGGAGCCTCGTAGTCAAGAAATTTTAGTTTTAGATTATAAATTTTCCGGCAAATCACATGATGAATTACGGTTGGTAGTTCGAAACGCGTCCGTCTTAAATTTCTCATGTGATTTGCCAAAAAATTTATAATCTAATATGTTATGAATCACAAAAGCTTGCACTCTCAAATTTTAGTTTTGTTGATGACTTTCACATGATGTGGAAGAATTGTAATTTTGTGATACAGCATAAGATGCTCCTTAAAAGATATATGGAGGACTTATTGACAGTGTGTTTCACGTATTTTTTTATTTCTATATCCAAATTAACTTATTTATTTCAATTATTCAGTTAAAAGTGTATGGCCGGACATTCCAATAATTGTTTCAAGGTTTATAATCTGATACTAATAATCAAGGAGTTTTCATATACATCAATTAACATAGATCTAAGATATATCCATCTTCATCCTTAATGTTTTCGAGCAGTCTTAAAAACTGCAAGCCAGTTTCATCTTCACCCATATCCATAATGTAAGAGTGATCATGAACCCTAAATACCGTTCATACTACTTCATATGTGTATTTAGAAATAATCAAACTCTCTTACCCATCCACCTATATGATTATGACATACTATATTAACCTATAATTAAAATTTTGAGTAATATTGAAAAGTGAATTAAATTTTTTAGTAATATTGAAAACTGAATGTTTTGTTTTTAAGTTTTCGAGACTTTAAGTTAGAATAGGACATTATTAATTTTAATTTTTTATTATATAAATAGATTTAATATTTTAAATAAATTAAATATATAATTTTAAATAATATTGATAAAATTTTATACAAAATAAAAATAAGACTATAATATAGAATAGTTAGATTAAGTTTTCATTACCAGGTGATAAACACACTTGTTATTCCATTTGATTTCACATAGAAGCCAGATACAGTAAAAATGATCGAGGGGAAGATATACGGTTTATTTATTTCCAATATATTTAAAATATTGTTTTTTTTAATAATGGAAAAACTATCATAACTTAGTTGTCAAATTAACACTAAAGACAATTATCTTTGGTTGTTATAGGTTGACTCATTATAATTATTGAAATAAAATCACACCACCTAGAATGACCCACTCTTAGTTAAAAGAGACAAATTTTTACTAATGCTAAATTCCTTTGATCAATTAACGTATTTCCTTACATCTTAGAAAATCAAACTCTTAACCAAACAAAAATAATTTTAAAGTATAATCAAAACCCATGTTTTTAATATACAATCAAACAATAAACAAAACGATGAGAATATATTGATAACACGCGCCAAAGACGGCCGTATAGCTTGATTACGAAAGAATATGATAATTTGGCATACATTTTCAACGTTTGCCCCGGGTCGTCAGTAGAAAACTTTGAGGACGACCACACCGGTTTAGGGTGCTCTTATCCATTAGTATTATGGATCAAGCTTTTCAGATTTATCGTTATCCGAAATGTATCGCCGTTAATAATTAGGGTTCCGCAAAGTCATGGTAGCGGCGGCTGGGGGGCTGAATTAGGGTTCCTCAAAGTCATGGGGGACTGAATTAGGGTTCCTCAAAGTCATGACAGCGGGAGCTACTCCATTTCTCCTGAACCTTTCTGACAAATAAGTCACAGTTTTGAAAGCACAAAAGGCATCGAATGCAAAGCGAGAAGCAGCTTTTCGTCCTCCCCCCTCTGGTTCGGTTCAGATCACTTTATCAGTTTGACGGGACAGTGCTTTTATTCCGTTTATCGATGTATATCCCGAGGAAAAACTATAGCCCTAGGGAGAAAGCGTTGGTCCGTCTGTTGACCTCTCTCCCTGTAGCCTCATCTAAATTGAAGGTGGTGTCGGTACGGTTAGAGTGAGTTTATTTGAATTGAGATTGAGTCATTCTACGATATTAATCTTTACCGTATAAAATTCGCAATTGCACTAACAGGGTTAAAATTTCTATATATTTTCTAATCAATGTAGCAGTTAAATTTAAGAAAAGAGTTGAGTAACATAAATGTTACAGAATAATGATAATTTTTGTAGACACAAGATACATAGTAAAATAATTTATGGTATTTATTAGCTAATGATATTAGTGATAGTTAGTAGAAATAGTTTATATTAATAAATTGTATAGAAGATAAGCAAAAAATGGAACTATAGATAGAATCAATGTATCAATGCATGTTGTGAAAGTATTTATTATTAAAATAATTGAGTGGGGTGTGTCATTTAAGAAAGTCTCTTTTAACATCTCTATAAAAATGTTATTGGATAAATATGTCATTTATATATAATATTTATTTTAAAAAATTGAAATATATAAAATACTCATTTACAAAAGAATTGAAATATTGTTTGATATGGCTTTCTTGAAATTCACAAATGGTTCATCATCTTTAACAAGTACCAAATAAGATACTTTCTCAATTAAAATTTACTGGAATAAATTTATGTTAGAGCATCATGGTACTTACCATTCTTTTATTCTTTTAGAAAAAGCTTGACAACCTGTCACTTAAAATTACCTTCCCAAATACACTTAGACCAGCCACACAAAACTATTAAATCTTATAAAAAAAAAACATTTTATAAATTTTATATAATCCTTTTTTTTCCTTAGTCCATTAACTATTCATGCCAAAATTGAGAGATCACATTTAGTAACCACCAAGCAAGAACCTTCCAATTTCAAGAACATAAAATCATTTTTCTCTGAAAGTGCCATTCATATCCATTCAACATAAAATCCATTCTACCATAAATAATTAACTCAAAAGAAATTCGAATCTGAGTTCTTGAAACAATCTGATATTTTTGCAATTCGATCACTTGTCTGTGATTTCGCATCAGGATTGAGAGATGATGAATCCGATGGATTTCTCAGCCTAAAATCCTAGCAGGGTGTCACAGGAATCTTACGTGGGCCTATTGGAGTGAAGAGCTGAATGAGAACAAATTTCTAGAAATGCAATGGGCAACACATGCACGGGCGTTGGCCTGAGCAAGAACAATTTTCTCCCCGCGAGTTTCTATAGATGCTGGTGAATGGATGGTGAAAATTCCAACGAATTCGATTCTATGTGCCATTTTTTATTATTCCAACGAATTCGATTCTATGTGCCATTTTTATATGATTCCAACGAATTCGATTCCATGTGCCATTTTTTATTATTTTAAAAAACGGACGGAAATGAGGCTGTATGATTAGTTGGGTTGAGCACTTCACGGTACTACAACCCCACATTATCATAAATAATGTATTATTAAAATACTTTAATTTTAATATAAATTTTCAACGAAGGTTAAATTTTATACTTAAATAAAGTGTCATAACATAACAAAAAGTGTCATAACACAACAAAAAGGTTAAATTTTATACTTGAATAAAGTGTCGTAACATAACAAAAAGTGTCATAACACAACAAAAAGTTAAATTTTATACTTAAATAATTTCAAAATCAATCAGAGAGTCAAAAGAGAAGGGTACATTTTTTTTTCACCTATATCAATTGTACTAGGCACGATGAATCAATCAATAATTTAGTAGACATAAATGGTAAACCATATCAAATATTATACCAATAGTTAACCATACTAACCATACTACTTGAGCTAAGTTATTTTAATATTAATTTTAAGTAAAATTAATTGTATTAAATGTACTAATTATATATTTTTATTTATTTATTTATAATTTTTTTATAATATTTTCTTTATAAAATTTACACATTATATATATTCAATTTTAAACTATTTAGATTTTGAATTTAGGGTTAGAAAACAAAATTTTAAAGTGATTTTTTTTAATTTAAAATTGATGATGCATTGAACACTCCACAGATCAGATCATAATATGTGCGGAATCATAGAGTTCACAAGTTATTTTAAAACAACATCATCAATTTGCAAAATCTTCAATTATAAACCACTGTTTTTAAGAACATAACATATATAGTGCGGATCCTACAACTCCCATATTCAACAAATACACTAAGCATAGAATTCTTCAATTAAGGATACAACATCAATACTGATCGGTTTCCATCGTTGCGCTCACAACTGTCCCATATCACATTTGCGTTATTCAGTTTTATCACTTAACTCGGTCACTAATCCCCATCTTCTGCAACTTTCAGTGAAGTGCTATCAGCGCACACGTTTCTGCTAATGCACATCGCAACTACATAAGTTTTAATGTGAACTGCTTTTCAGTTCTCGGAAATTACATTTAGGTTTGCGAAACCCTTTTGCCATTGCTACTACTCCACTATCAACTGCTCTTACGTCCAACATTCACGTCGAATTTGCTTCCAAACTTCTCACAACAATCATGCGATGAGTTAAGAACTCAAACTTACAAGTGCGAAATTTCAATTGGATGTGATAACACCTTTCCACCGTGATTTTTCTGATATTTGCGTTCCCCTGTTTGAATTGATTCGATCAGTGATGCCTTACACCTAAAATTCGATGGTCTGTCTACAGTATAATTTAGTGCATCTGTTATGTAACAGAGGTTAAACAATATATTTGAATAGAGAGCCGAACATAAACAAAATACTTGCATATAATAATAACAAGAAATTACAGATTCAAACTCTTCTTTGGCCGAATATTACATTTGCTTGCCCTCTCGCTCTCGCCTCTTATGCACTCTTTACAAAATCATGCTATTCCTCTCTAAACTCTTTTTTTCTGTCCTATTCCACCCCCTCTCTATATTCTCCATCCTCATACGAAGCTCATATTTATACATAGTTGTGGATTAATTTGAATCCATGATTTCCTCCACAAATGACTCAACCATATCCTAAAATAGCTTATCCCACCTTTGAATCAACTAATTCCTATTTAACGAGTTCATAATCCTAAGATACTTATAACCCAACTCCTCTCATATTCTCAGTTATAAGAGAATATTTACAATAAACCTCACACTCAGATTTATTAAAATGTACATAATTTATAACATAATTAAAAAAACATCACCCCCTAAATCACCCAAATAAAAATGACATTTGATTAGGATGCTCCTACATCAGACTCCCCATGTAGAAAAGTTTCCATAGAATCCTGTCTATGAGGTCTATCACTTTTCTGTAATAATGCGACAGCCACAAGTCTCAATGACTTGCTACCTCCAGGATTCCAAACTTTGTTTTGTTGTCGATCTTTTAAAGTGTCAACTCCATTTTGTAATTTTTCACAGAATTCCCAGAATAGTATTTTTAGAACCCTATTGAATGCAACTCTCGGTTTTCCATACCACACCTTCTTTATTTATAGAAATACAGACTTGCATAGAAATGTTGATACCCATTCTTCTAGTCTCCAAGATTTGAAAGAATCTCGAACTGGCTTTACATTAGCATTCATAGATTTATCAGCTAACTAAGTAGTCTTGAGTTTAATAAGAGCTAAATCAGAAAGCTCACCATCACCAACATCACTCACTTTGTCAACTGGATTCCACTGGCCTTTACAAAAATTACTTCCACCAATTCCTCAGAGTAATTCCTCTTTGTCAATGACATCAATTCGATTGATGTTTTCTGTAGTGTATTTTCCTCTTTCCATTAAAATTTCTCTGGTCTTATCTTCTTCGGCCTCTAACTCTTTGTCTGATGCTTCCTTCTCCAATTGTGTTGAACACTCAACTTTCTTTAATGAAGAATAATCAAGAAATTCTTCTTGATCACAATTATAGTCATTGACTACCCCTATAGTAAAACATTTCTCATCCAGTGTTGTACCTACATTCATCAACAAATTATTAGTTTTAAAAATACAAGACCTTTCGGCCTCTTTTGATGCTTCAAGCACCAATCTCCCATCATAGACTTTCTGCATTTTAGCAGATCCTCTTTGTTGTGACTCTATTCCTTTGAGTCTCTCCTCCTCTAACAAATCAAAATGAATTTTTTCAGGTTCTTTAAACTCGTTCACTAGCTTTCCATTCCACTTCTGTTGCAATAGCTTCCATTTGACCTGTTTCTTCATTCTCCATCTGTATCTTTGGTCTTCATTCTGCTGCCAATTTATATACTCCCACAATCTAATGCACTCCTCAAATTTACTTTCCTGTTGCAGATCATATCTTTTAAATTGCTGGATGCTTTCATCTTTATTCTGTTGTATTAATACTTCTATTTCCTTTATGTCTCTAAGGACTTAAATTTCTTGCTGCTCCTGATCTTTCATCTCATCTTCAAATAATTTCTATTCAATTCCCCTGATTTCAGCATCATATTTATTAATGTTGTCTTCTGTACCTACAGCCACATTATTAATTAAAGAATCAAATCATTCACTTAACTTTAGAGTCATTTCATCCTTATCATGTACGGTAACTGAAATCTCTTCTGTATCAAGTTTTACAAGCTTCATTTCTCCTTCAGGTTCCTTGAGCCATCTTTCCAAGAACTCTATTTCCATTTGAAATCTTTCCAGCATTCCATCACAACCTTCATTCTTAGTTTCATTCTTCTTCTAGCAATCCTTTTGAGTTATCCTGTTTTATGTATCATCACATTGAAAAATTATTTCATCAATTTCATTAATAAATTCATTTTTTTACCTCCTTGGAATATCACCACAAAATTTTCCTTATGCTTCTGCTCCATTATAGTTTCAACCGGTTGTCTTACACCAAATAGAAATTCATCTATGAATTATTTATGCTGCAATAAATCAATACCTTCCTCCTCTAAAAGGAATTTTCCATCACATTTATCTCAAGATCTTTATTCATCTTTGTAACAATTTCACTCGCACTGTCCATCATATTCTTCACATCTTGCAAACACGCAAAAACTATGAGATTTAAAAATACAAGGCTTCATAGCCTCATCTGCTTCCCTTATCAACGTATCTTCTAATTGTTCTGAACTATTCCAATAGTCCATGAGATATTTCTCATTATCCTCTTCACCCAGAATTTCACCTGTTCTAGTCTACAAATGGAAACTTCCATTTCTAACTTAGCTTCTTTGAGTTCTTCACATCTCAATTGCACACTCATCATCTGCTCAAGATTTCTTAGCTCTTCTGTTAACTGCATATTTACCTTTTGATTCCTCTTTTCTTATAGTCTCTGCCATTTCACTTTCTTTCTCATGGTCCAACTATGTCTCTGGTCTTTCTTATTTCTCTGCAACAATTCCATTAATAACTCAAGGTGAACTACTATACCAGTCTTCTCCCTCTCATATTATTCATCAGTCAACTGCTTCCATATGCCATTTGCCTTGTCATATTCCTTCTTCTTTCTTCTGTTGTGGTCTTTCTCAGAACCTCTGAAACAACTATCAACAGTCATTTTTTCCTCCTTTGTGAACTTCATTTGTAAACTTGTCAATTTCATTTAATCCCCTTTTCAAAAAGCCTTCATACTTGCCATCCAACAATGCAAGCTCTCTTCCGGCACTTGACCTCTTGGTATCTTTTGGTTCTCTATCTTGGAATCATCTTCTGGGAAACTCTCTTGTTCCTTGTTACTGAAAACAACAACTATAGTATTTCTTGCGTTACAATGACCAAACTCATTGGGTGTCGGGCTCTGCCGATCATGTACCCATTTACATTCAAACCTTTGACTTGATTTAAGACTTTTTGACTCTAGACTTGACATCAATCCTTCATTAAGAGATGCTAAACTTGTGCAAGGACTTTAATTGTCTTGGCAAACTCACTTGATTGACCAATTTCTTCAATTTTGAAAAAAAATCTTCTAAAAAAAACAATTGAATTTGACCTCAACATAATATACTAAACTCCTTTAACTTCATGATATACAAAGCTTTACTTAAAATTTAACACTAGTACATTAATTATCCCACTTCTTATACCATAAAAATCCATCAAAAGAACCTTAAATAAAATATAATTTAATGAGCACTTAATCTCTCTCCTCCAAAAGTTCTACTTTATGATATACATCCCCTATAAAAGTAAGATCTTAAATATATGCTGTGCAAAAATAATTATAAGTCACTTTAAAACAAAGCACCTTTTCCACATTAAAAAAATCCCCCATTTACCTTTTCAACCTTCTCATTCACTTTTTAATGGATTTTATCTTTTTGTATGGAACGTCCATAGTGTTAAACTGCGGATAGAACAAACTCCATGGAACATTACGCATCCAAATTCAAACACAATTTCATATCAACGCAATTCTCATAGCAACCTTACTCTCAAAGGCACACACCTAGGTTATGTCGAAGGCCTTTAGGGCATAATTTGCACCCGGCTTATGTGCACATGTAGGTCAACTCTACATACACATTGTAAACCAATGGATTTGTCTTATCTAACAACGCCGTTAACATTGGATCCACACATAGATCAATGACTCTTCAACGAGAATTTGATTGCTACAAGTGGAATTCTTCACAGATCTTCATTGCCTACTATGTATAATTATTTTCTCCACTTGTTGGCTACACATAAACCTGAAATGCCAACAAAACTCTTTTCTAATGGCTCAATCACAGTGCATAAATACACTCCTCGAGATGAAACAGTCTTATCACTTAACTCGGTCACTAATCCCCATCTTCTGCAACTTTCGGTGAAGTGTTATCAGCGCACACGTTTCTGCTAATGCACATCGCAACTACATAAGTTTTAATGTGAACTGCTTTTCAGTTCTCGGAAATTACATTTAGGTTTGCGAAACCCTTTTGCCACTGCTACTACTCCACTATCAACTGCTCTGACGTCCAACATTCACGTCGAATTTTCTTCCAAACTTCTCACAACAATCATGCGATGAGTTAAGAACTCAAACTTACAAGTGCGAAATTTCAATTGGATGTGATAACACCTTTCTGTAATCAATTTTGTGTGGAGTGCGTTCCCCTGTTTGAATTGATTCGATCAGTGATGCCTTACACCTAAAATTCGATGGTCTGTCTACAGTATAATTTAGTGCATCTGTTATGTAACAGAGGTTAAACAATATATTTGAATAGAGAGCCGAACATAAACAAAATACTTGCATATAATAATAACAAGAAATTACATATTCAAACTCTTCTTTGGCCGAATATTACATTTTCTTGCCCTCTCGCTCTCGCCTCTTACGCACTCTTTACACAATCACGCTATTCCTCTCTAAACTCTTTTTTTCTGTCCTATTCCACCCCCTCTCTATATTCTCCATCCTCATACGAAGCTCATATTTATACATAGTTGTGGATTAATTTGAATCCATGATTTCCTCCACAAATGACTCAACCATATCCTAAAATAGCTTATCCCACCTTTGAATCAACTAATTCCTATTTAAGGAGTTCATAATCCCTAAGATATCTATAGAACCCAACTCCTCTCATATTCTCAGTTATAAGAGAATATTTACAATAAACCTCACGCTCAAATTTATTAAAATGTACATAATTTATAAAATAATTAAAAAAAATCACCCCCTAAATCATCCATATAAACAATGACATTTGAGTAGGATTCTCCCGCATCAGACTCCCCATGCAGAAAATTTTCCATAGACTCCTGTCTATGAGGTCTGTCACTTTTCTGTAATAATGTGACAGCCACAAGTCTCAATGACTTGCTACCTCCAGGATTCCAAACCTTGTTTTGTCGCCGGTATTTTAAAGTATCAACTCCATTTTGTAATTTTGCACAGAATTCCCAGAATAGTATTTTTAGAACACTATTGAATGCGCAGCATGGTTTTCCATGCCACCATCTTTATTTAGGAAATACGGACTTGCGTGAAAATGTTGATACCCCATTCTTCTGGTCTCCAGACTTTAGTATCTCAAGCTAGCTTTACATCAACATTCATAGGTTTTATCCTTAGTTGACTCGGTAGTCTTCAAATTCAACCAAGCTCTAAAATAAATATACCATCATAACATGTCCTCACTTTATCAACCGGATTCCATTGGCCTTTACAACAATTACTTCCACCAATTCCTCAGAGGAATTCCTCTTTTTCAATTACATCAATACGATTGATGTTTTCTATAGTGTCTTCTTCTCTTTCCATTACAATTTCTTTGGTATTATATTCTTTAGCCTCTAACTCTGTCTGATGTTTCCTTCTCCAATTGCACTGAACACTTAAATTTTTGTAATGAAGAATCATCAAGAAATTCTTCTTGATCACAATTATAGTCACTGACTGCCCCTATAGTAACAAATTTCTCATCCGGTGTAGTACCTGCATTCATCAACAAATTATTAGTTTTAAAAATACAATACCTTTCGACCTCTTTTGATGCCTCAAGCACCAATCTTCCATCTTAGAATTTCTGGATTTTAGCAGATCCTCTTTGCTTTGACTCTATTCCTTTGAGTCTCTCCTCCTCTAACAAATCAAAATGAATTTGTTCAAGCTCTCTAAACTCGTTCACCAGCTTTCCATTCCACTTATGTTGCAATAGCTTCCATTTGATGCGTTTCTTCATTCTCCATTTGTATCTTCGGTCTTCATTTGTCTTTGTTTTTAGCCACTCTGTTAATATATCCATTTTTGCTTTCATTACTGCCAGACTAATCTAACGCTCTTCATTCTGCTGCCAATTTCTATACTCCCACAATCTAATTCCTTCTTCAAATTTACTTTCCTGTTGCTGATCATCTCTTTTAAGTTACTGGCTGCTTTCATCTTTATCATGCTAGATTAATACTTATGTTTTCTTTATGTCTCCAAAGACATAACTTTCTTGATACTCCAAATATTTCATCTCATCTTCAAATAATTCCTGTTCAATTCCCCTGATTTCAGCATCATATTTATTAATGTTGTCTGCTATACCTACAACCACATTATTAATTAAAGAATCAAAGCATTCACTTAACTTTAGATTCATTTCATCCATATCATGTACAATAACTACAATCTCTTCTGTATCAGGTTTTGCAAGCTTCATTTCTCCTTTAGGTTCCTTGAGCCATCTTTCCAAGAACTCTATTTCCATTTGAAATATTTCTAGCATTCCATCACAACCTTCATTCTCAGTTTCATTCTTCTTCTGGAAATCCTTCTGAGTTATCCTGCTTTCTGTATCATCACATTGCAAAATTATTTCATCAATTTCATTAAATAAATTCTTTTGTTTACCTCCTTGGAATATCAGTACGAAATTTTCCTTGTGCTTCTTCTTCATAACAGCTTCAACTCGCTATCTTACACCAAATAGAAATTCATCTATGAATTATTTCTGCTGCAATAAATCAATACCTTCCTCCTCTAAAAGGAATTTTCCATCATACTTCATCTCAAGATCTTTATTCATCTTTGTAAAAATTTCACCAGACTTTCCATCATATTCTTCACATCTTGCAAACACGCAAAAACTATGAGATTTAAAAATACAAGGCTTCATAGCCTCATCTGCTTCCCTTATCAACGTATCTTCAAATTGTTCTGAACTATTCCAATAGTCCATGAGATCTTTCTCATTATCCTCTTCACCCAGAATTTCACCCGTTCTAGTCTACAAATGGAAACTTCCATTTCTAACTTAGCTTCTTTGAGTTCTTCACATCTCAATTGCACACTCATCTTCTTCTCAAGCTTTCTTAGCTCTTCTGTTAACTGCATATTTACCTTCTGATTCCTCTTTTCTTATAGTCTCTGCCATTTCACTTTCTTTCTCATGGTCCAACTATGTCTCTGGTCTTTCTTATTTCTCTGCAACAATTCCATTAATAACTCAAGGTGAACTACTATACCAGTCTTCTCCCTCTCATATTATTCATCAGTCAACTGCTTCCATATGCCATTTGCCTTGTCATATTCCTTCTTCTTTATTCTGTTGTGGTCTTTCTCAGAACCTCTGAAACAACTATCAACAGTCATTTTTTCCTCCTTTGTGAACTTCATTTGTTCACTTGTCAATTTCATTTAATCCCCTTTTCAACAAGCCTTCATACTTGCCATCCAACAATGCAAGCTCTCTTCCGGCACTTGACCTCTTGGTATCTTTTGGTTCTCTATCTTGGAATCATCTTCTGGGAAACTCTCTTGTTCCTTGTTACTGAAAACAACAACTATAGTATTTCTTGCGTTACAATGACCAAACTCATTGGGTGTCGGGCTCTGCCGATCATGTACCCATTTACATTCAAACCTTTGACTTGATTTAAGACTTTTTGACTCCAGACTTGACATCAATCCTTCATTAAGAGATGCTAAACTTGTGCAAGGACTTTAATTGTCTTGGCAAACTCACTTGATTGACCAATTTCTTCAATTTTGAAAAAAAATCTTCTAAAAAAAACAATTGAAGTTGACCTCAACATAATATACTAAACTCCTTTAACTTCATGATATACAAAGCTTTACTTAAAATTTAACACTAGTACATTAATTATCCCACTTCTTATACCATAAAAATCCATCAAAAGAACCTTAAATAAAATATAATTTAATGAGCACTTAATCTCTCTCCTCCAAAAGTTCTACTTTATGATATACATCCCCTATAAAAATAAGATCTTAAATATATGCTGTGCAAAAATCATTATAAGGCACTTTAAAACAAAGCACCTTTTCCACATTAAAAAAATCCCCCATTTACCTTTTCAACCTGCTCATTCACTTTTTAATGGATTTTATCTTTTTGTATGGAACGTCCATAGTGTTAAACTGCGGATAGAACAAACTCCATGGAACATTACGCATCCAAATTCAAACACAATTTCATATCAACGCAATTCTCATAGCAACCTTACTCTCAAAGGCACACACCTAGGTTATGTCGAAGGCCTTTAGGGCATAATTTGCACCCGGCTTATGTGCACATGTAGGTCAACTCTACATACACATTGTAAACCAATGGATTTGACTTATCTAACAACGCCCTTAACATTGGATCCACACACAGATCAACGACTCTTCAACGAGAATTTGATTGCTACAAGTGGAATTCTTCACAGATCTTCATTGCCTACTATGTATAATTATTTTCTCCACTTGTTGGCTACACATAAACCTGAAATGCCAACAATACTCTTTTCTAATGGCTCAATCACAGTGCATAAATACACTCCTCGAGCTGAAACACCCACACACTAAATGCATATACAACATATGAAATATCGTGTCTCATACCTCGACGTGCCCTACAACTGCAACAGTTTGCTGACCCTACTCATTTGTTGTTGATGGTATGCATCAAAATAATCAGAGAGAAACGATTACTGATAGACAAAAAAAATCATTGTTAGCAAAGATTCGCAGCAAAAAAAGGTTGTACTATTGTTGTTCTCACACATGGCATTTTCAAACAATTTTCTCATAGCAGCAATAGACCCCTATAGTTCCACACTAAACTTGGTCAGCTCAGATTACTTTAAAATTAATACCATACTGGCTCTTCAACTCTCGAATGCAACTCTTAAATGCAGATCAAAACCATTAGGCTCTGATACCAAAATGATGCATTAAACACTGCACAGATTAGAATGTGTGCGGAATCATAGAATTCACATATTCTTTTAAAACAAAATCATCAGTTTGAACACTGTTACCGATGAAATAGGTAACTGCACCGTTACCTACTTTTTTTGGGTAGCATAAAAAGAACCCGATTTTGAAAAGTGGTGATGCAGAATCACCCCCTTTTTTTGTGCACATTTTTGACACTCTAATATTTTTATTTATGAAG